>BNCR01000001.1:45960982-46175174 GCA_014656515.1 Oryzias celebensis
GATTACCTCCTGAAGAAATAGCAGAAGGATCAATTCAGACTCTTTGGGTACACATTTGGAAATCCTGAGACGTGTCTAAACACAAATGTGACGTTAATGTGACAAGAGGGAACCCTCGATCACCAAATGAGTCCTATAGGACTGAAATCAAACCCTTTTTGATAATCTACAAGCATTGCTACAAAGGGAATTGACTACATACATAAAAGCCAATTCTGAAAACCAAAGTTGGATCATGTGTAATCAAACACTTCATTTTAATCATGTTTTTCAGCCAAACAGTTTAGCTGCAGTGTATTTTCCCCCTTCTTTCCCCTTTCAGAGGTACTGAATGAACACGACAACTGTCCATTTGTGTACAACACTGACCAGAGGGACACAGACATGGATGGCGTTGGAGATCAATGCGACAACTGTCCTCTTCTTAACAACCCACTGCAGGTCCCAAAAAGAAACAAAAACACACATTAAAATAATTCTTATACTAAGCATCACTATATGTTTAATTTTTAAATGAATTACTGCATTTTTAGTTGGACTCTGACAGCGACCTCGTGGGAGATATGTGCGACAACAACAAGGACATCGATGAGGATGGCCACCAAAACTCTCTGGATAACTGCCCCTACATTGCCAATAGTAACCAGGCCGACCATGACAAAGATGGAAAGGGAGATGTTTGTGACCATGACGATGACAATGATGGTATCCCTGACGATCGGGATAACTGCAGGCTGGTTCCCAACAAGGACCAGTTAGACTCTGATGGTAAACGTGTATTTGTTGTCTAAGTGGACATGAATCATTTGTCTTACTTGTCCTGATTGTGTGAACATTGGGGTAATGTTTTTTTTTTTAGGCTTAAGTAATGGTAAAACTCAGTATCAGTATTATCATCCAATCTAAAACTGATTAACGACTCGCTCATGATCACAATTTAGTATTTGTTAGCCCTCTAAATGGTGCTTCAATGTATTCCTTGAAGGCCCCAAGCGCTTCACAGTCAGTCCCATTCACCCACGGGCACAAACGTTCACACACTGATGGCGGCAGCTCTACTGCCTTATACTGGCGCCAACCTATAACCACCAGGAACAACGTGCGGTTCTGTGTCTTAGGCTACCCAAGGCCACTTTGACATGAACCGAACCTGTGATCTTCCGATCAAAGGTTGACCGCTCTACCTCTTCACCACAGCCCCCCACACCTGTTGTCATATCCCCTTATTCTGCTGTCTCTCAGGTGATGGCAGTGGAGACGCGTGCTTCGATGACTTTGATAATGACACCATTCCAGATGCACTGGACCCTTGTCCACAAAACCAGGAGATCAGTTCCACAGACTTCAGAAAGTTTCAGGGGGTTTTGTTGGACCCCAAAGGAACCACACAGTCAGACCCTCTCTGGATTATCCGCAGTCAGGGAACTGAACTGCTGCAAAAGGCCAACTCAGACCCAGGGATAGCGTTAGGTAAGAACAAAGAAGATTTCTTTTTTAGTTAGTTGGTCAATAAACCAACTGATATAGTTTTGTTTGAACAGGATTTGACAAATTTAGCGCAGTAGACTTCAGTGTGACCTTTTATGTCAACACCAACCGAGATGACGACTATGCGGGAATCGTGTTTGCATACCAGTCCAGTCGGCGGTTTTACGTCGTCATGTGGAAACAGGTACAAATCAGACCAAATCCTTCAATGCTGTAGTTGAACAGTCACTGTACCATTTGTGCCATAGCAATACAAAAATCTTCCATTAGCTTTAGAGTGTGAGTTCTTGCTGAGTTAATATTCAATTCTGTGAGTCTCTGTCTTTGTGGGGGACAGGTGTCCCAAGCTTATTGGGAGAAAAAACCCTCTAAAGCTTTTGCCACTGCTGGACTCTCCATCAAACTCGTGAATTCCAACACCGGACCAGGAGAGTTTCTGCGAAATGCTCTGTGGCACACTGGTAATACCAGAAAACAGGTAAAAACGTTTAATCTTATTGTATGATCAGCTTCATCCATATTTGCAGGAAATCCCTTAATCAAAACATTAACCTTGAATACTTCATTAATTGGTTGTGGCTTAAAAAAAAAAAGATGTCAAGAGGATTCCAATTTTTTCAGGTCAGAACACTGTGGCATGACCCCAACAAAATTGGCTGGAAGGACTTCACCGCATACCGGATGCACCTGATACACCGACCAAAAACAGGCTTTATCAGGTACACTCATGATAGCATTTAGCAAAATATGAGTAACAAAGCCAAACTTATGCAATCTTGCGGGGGTTTGTTCAGTCCTAACATGGCAAGACTACAGCTAGTTACCTCAGATGAATATCAACTTGAGACAAAGACATTAAACCACGATGCATGGTGTTCTAGATTGTAGCTTAAAAAAGAGGAAAGAAATGTGTTTTCTTGAAATATATAGACTGAATCTGAACCTGAATTCATCTGAATTCATTCTTCTCGGCTTCTCCCTACCTCTACATTTAGCCTTCCAAGTGGAGAGTTATGGAAGAATAGTGTCTTCAATTCATCTACCGTTGCGCAGATAGACATTAATTTGTCTACGTTAGCACGTAGCTGAAAGAGCTCGGAAAATACATAACATTGGAGCAACAGGGAGGAGCCGGAAGGTTATGGAATGAATTCGGATTTTGCCACAATCAATGGTCACAACATAGAGTAAGACAGGATTTGGGATCTGCAAAATGATTACAAGGGTGTACTCTCAAGATGTCAGATTGATAAGGACTCTACTAACGTTTTTGGTGTTCAGTGTTTTCATATCTACAAATAGCATTTCTACACACAATTGGAGAAAATGTGTTCGATAGACTATTTCTTTCCTTTACTTTTGTCAAAAGGTTTATTGTCGATGTGAAAGGCTTTTTCATTCTTTTTTATGGTGAGGTTTTTGAAGAAAACATTGTGGAATGAGCAGAAGATCATCTGTCACAATGAATACAATGTTCTCTGCCAGTCTCAACAGGTTTCTACTCTGTTTTCTTCTGAACTTCTGTGAACAATGGCCAGCTGGACAACGGACAGTGCTGCATGTAATAAATGTGGATAAGGATCGTGCAACAAGGCCAACTAAAGCTGATGTTCTTAGGAAGTTGTGATGCCATTTGATGTGAGACTGTGTGTAATTTCAGAAATGAAGGTTAACTTCTACATATTTATGATGGTGTGTAACTCTCGCACTAGAACCTGAACACGGAAAGGAAGAACTTGTTCAGCATTGAGTTCAGATTTTAGCAACTATTTTGGTTGTTACATCAGTAGTTGGATCTTTTGGTGGAGGAGGTGTGATGGTGTGAGGAGACAGTACCGAATCTCTGCAGTATGACCCCTTTACCTTTTGGGGAGAAACAGCGGTTGACTTCTGATTGTAAGATTGCAGGTTTGGTCATGGCTGAAGTGTCCTTGGGCAAGACATTGAACCTCACATTGCTCCTGGTGGTTATAGGTTGGCGGCAGTGTTCTGCAGTAGAGCTGTCATCAGTCCGTGAATGTGTGTGTTCCTGGGTGAATGGGAATACGGCTGTTAAGAGCTTTGGACCTTCTAAGAAGGTTCTAAAACGCTATATAAGTATAAGTCATTTTCCATTCTCTGAGATGATGGTATTTGCTATCACACAGCGAAGTTTATCACAGAAAACTTTGAGGAACAAGAAGTGGAGATCATAAAATTGCCTTTCAGAAGTCTTAACTTGTTGTATCGGCTTGGCTGATTAAATAAAAATGCAGCATAAAGACGCATCATGAGGAGAAGGTTCCAGCTGGCTTCTTTGGTTCTTGGTTCAAATTACCCAATATAACTTGTATCTGTTCAATGTGCAACACTAGAGTATATAACTGAGTAATCTGTGCGTATGAGAAGATTTAGCAAACAGGTATTGCTGAAGCCTGGATTTCATCTCAGCTGTCCTTTACAAAAAGTCATGTTCCTTACAAACACACCATAAAAATTTATACTCACTTTTCGTAAGGATAAAACCTAAATCTACTTGATTTTTCAACCATTTTTACAATTTCAGATGATGACCTGTTGTTTTTTTTTAATTGTGCTGCTTGGCAGGGTGGTGGTTTATGAGGGCAGAGAGATTCTGTCCGACTCGGGAGCAGTGTACGACCACACTTTGGCAGGAGGAAGGCTGGGATTGTTTGTCTTCTCTCAGGAGCACGTCCTCTTCTCAGACCTCAGATATGAGTGCAGAGGTAAGATCCCCCGTTCAAATCTTCCATCTCTCTAATTCATCAGAGCTGGAAAATAACCTTGGAAGAAAATTTTAAAAAATTATTTTGGAAATAGATGATGACATAAGAACAAGTATTTTGTTAGCTTTTGTGTTGGATGTAAGTTTTTCAGAGAATATTTTAAATCTACATTTTCTGATTTTGGCTTTCTGTTCATTCATAATGAAGCTATTCTCTTCAGATCTTAATCCAACTTGAGATTTCTGACCCTCAAAAAGATCAAATTAAAACCTGTATGTTTAGCTTAGAGCTAAAAATCCCACACTAAAAAATTAGCACAATGTCTAATGTTCTATTTGGTTTTTCATCTGAGAAAAACAATAGACGAGTAATCCTATGCTCATCATAAAATAGTATCTGTTTCAGAAAACACCGCAAGCTGGTTAAGGAACACTGTTTCATTGCTGCACAATGACTAGAAAATTTAGAGTATTGGGATTAAACAGATGCATGTCCTTATAAATCTTCCTTTTATTGTGGTCTATGAAAGCAAACGCTCCCATTTGCTGAAGAGGAAGAGAAAAAGAACATGTTGCAATAACTCCAGACTTTCTTCTTCCAGAGTGATGGAAGGGATGTACCCAGCATACCAAATTAATGTCACACTGTTCAGGCAGTGCAAAGTGTGGGTTGTTTAATTTTTATTTTCCATAGAGCATTCAATGCATGTGTGAATAAATCTGTGATATCACTGACTCTTAAAAAAGTTTAAATCGTATTTAGAATTCATTAATTATCCAACCATATGAGTACATAGGAGCTAAATTCAACCACTCCACTAATGGGACATTTCTGATCCCAATGAGCACTTCTTATTTCTATTTATTATTCTTTTTTTCAGACAATTGAATCGTTTTCATCTTCAAGACACTCCACAACAGGATTCCAGAGATCCACACTGAATTCAGAAAATATTCATAACAGTGAGAGAGAACGAGAAGAGAGGATGCAGCAAAAATCTGGGCCTTCATCCAGCCAAGTCTATCAATTAGTGACCATCATCTATCTATCTGTCTGTTTTTTATGTAACAGTATTGATTCTAGGCTGTCTCATTTGCTGTATATTACCCTTCTGGCACCACGCTTTTCATTTGTCCCTTTAAAATGGCTGTAAATAATTATTTATTACAATAAATGAGAGAGAGAGAGAGAGAGATAAAAAATGATAATGAGCTAAGCTGTACAAATGATAGCAAGGTATCGATAAAAAGACTTTTTTAATCAACTCTACCCACCCATACATCTTTTGTTGCTGCCCCTTTTTTTTGTCAAGTGACGCAAGTGCAAACAAGATTGTAAACATGTTGTCTCTGGTGCCCTCTGGTGGGCACAAGCAAAATCTATCCCAAAAGGGATCAAAGTGATCCAGGAGACTGGGAAAAAAGGTACTGGGTGTGTGTTCTGGAATGAGGAAAGCACAAGAGAATAATTGGTGGTGAAAAGGTTAGTTAAGAAAAAGTAGGACTTGGCAGGCAGACAGGAGTGCAGTGAAATGCAGCACAAGGTGAAGGTGGGACAGCACCAAGGATCAAATTTACATGCATTCTTGTTTGCTGCAGAGTTGGGTGAACTAACAGATGACGCTAGCTACAAAGAGAGTGGGAAACAGGGAAGAGGTGTATGCAAGCAGGTTGGAATGGGTGGAGCAGGGGTCTGCAACCTGATGCTCTGCTGCCACGAGTGGCTTTTACTCTGTTGTTGTGGCTCTCTGGCTGAAGAAAAACTAAAGGGATGGTAATTTAAAAAACTGGGGTTAGTTAATAAGCACTGATTCAATTTTACCAAGGATATATTAATACATTTTTGTAACATAGATCCTCTTAAAACAGTAGCATAAACTGTGTGCAAGTTGTTTTAAACCACTGACGACAGCAATTGAAGAAATTGTGCTATACAAGAATGCCCAATTTTTAAAAACTTAGCAAAATGTTAGTAAAAAGTTTGATTATTTGTAAGATGTTTACCATCAGAAACAGCTTAAGTACATGTTATCTGATGTTGTAGAACATTGTTGTTGTTGTCTAGAGCAGAATTACTAAAAAAAAAATATTCTGGTTAACAGCAACAGTAAGTAGAGAAAATAATGACCACTTGTCACAGTAAACTAAACTTATCACAATTAAAGTGGTTATTTTTTTGTATTTGTGTTGCATGGAGTAAATTTGCTAGAGCAGGATGATTCTCCATTTCACAATGAGCGTTTCACGTTTTTTCTTTTTTTTTAAAGAAACTCACTCGTGTCTTTGTCTAAAGTTAAATATATATATATATTTACTATATTTATTTAAAAAATATTTTTTTTATTTTAGTGCTTTATTTGTGGCCACAAAAACAATAATTCACTGCATTTATTGTAACAACATAAACACAAAGCAGTGTTGTCTTTTTCTAAAGATGAGTTACATCTTTGTGACTTCTCCTGGGTTTTTGTCATTGAAGAACACAACCAGTTGGTTCCTAAAGTGTTGGAGCAGAGTTTCAGGTTTGACAAAAGAGTGCAAGCAAGAATGTAAGGAACGGTGTAGAAGTATGTGGTGAGAGCAGCCATGTTGTTGGTTTAGAGGCTCTGAGAAAAGAGGTAGGAGGCTGCAGAGATGAAGATGCCGAGGTTCTGTTTGGGAAGGATGAGGATGGATAGGATCAGGACTGAACCCATTAAAGGAACAGCTCATAGATGTTCTGGAAATAAATGCAAGAAAGCCAAATTCAGATGGTTTGGACTCATTCAGAGGAAGAACTGGGATTTTGTTGGTTAAAGGACACAGAGGTTGAAGCTACCAGCAAAGAGTGCTGTTGCAGGGGTCTGCAACCTGAGGCTCTGGAGCCACATGTGCCTCTGTTACCAAAACACTCAACTATACTATAGGATATTTTTATAAACCCCTGTTCAAAAAAGTAGTCAAAAATATTTATCTAAAAAAATATGTATTTATTCCATTGGATCACAAACCAATTCCTAAATTCAGATGACAGCAGAGGGAAGTGGGGAGAAGCAGACACAAAGTAGACCTAAGGTATAACAATAAAAAAACGCATTTTTTTTACTTGGTTTGATTAAAACTTTGCATTGCTGCAGCAGGATGATCCTATTTTGCAGACCATGTCTAGTTATGCAGTTATTCAGACAACAGCATAAAGTAAAGCAGAGGCTACAACAGAGCCATTTGGGGTTTTGGTCAGGCAGAAATTGGCTATTTTAGTGTTGAAGTTTGCTGACCCCTGGCCAAAGAGGAGGTTAAGGAGGACATGAGGGTGGTTGGTGTGAATGAGATGGACACAGAGGACAAGAGTTGGAAGTGACCCCCAAATTTGAGCAAATGAAAGACAAAAAAGATAAGAGAGGAAGAGTTGGGTGGCAAAGTTCCTCATAAAAACACTGCAAAAAATGTGAACAGTTGGCTACAAAACATAAAGATGTGAAACGTTTTAAACATGTACTAATTACTACAGACTACGTGGCATATTTAAAAGGTCCATAGAGCACTACATTGTGTCTTATTATTAACTAGGTTAAGTATTTTCTTGAGTAACATGCAGAAGAAACTGGTAACAAAACTGGTTACACTGACTGTTCAAGCTTCTTTGTGCCTTGAAGGCAGAAAGAATGGTTGAAAAGAGACGTCATGCATACAGACAAAGATGAATATCCAACAATAAAGCAGAAACCTACTGAAAAAATAAGAGAAAGTTAACACTAAAGTTTCTGAGGCTGCTAGAAAAAGAGCTCTTTTAGAAAACATACAATTTGAAAACTGTTTTCAATGTAATTATGCAAGAAAATATTGCAAAAGTTGTGTTTTTTGTTTTTGTTTTTTTTTTTAATTAAATTGTAGCCAGTTTTAGTTTTATACTTATCTGGAAACTCAACACCTGCTCAACCTGTCTGACCGGCGTACATGCGCATTGCAACACACACTAAAGCAATAGCTGCCTGAACACGCACGCCCTACCTGGAAAGGTAAGTCACTGACGTCATGACGCGCTTCCAATGAGACGTGAGGAATGAGGAAGACAATACAAAGAAGTAACTTCATTAAATGACGCTGTCCGGGCGCAGGGAAACTTTTTCTTGATGAATATGTGGCGCTCTGTGGAGGGCTGGTGCGCCCTCTGGATCCACCTGCACCAGTCCACCATCAATTTCGTCTTTCTCGTCGTGGCGTACATCCTATACCTGTTGATCGGCGCTGGGATCTTCTCCGCCGTCGAGCTGCCCTACGAAAAGGAGCTCCGACACGAGCTGAAAGCCATCCGGCAGGAGTTCCTCAGCAACAACAGCTGCGTGTCCGACGCTCACCTGGACAAACTCCTGGCTCGCGCGCTGGAAGCCAGTAATTATGGAGTGTCCGTCCTTGGAAACGACACCGGCCATAACTGGGACTTTGTGTCTTCCTTGTTTTTCGCCAGCACCGTCCTGACCACCACAGGTGAGCTTCACATGATGATGTTTATGCATCCTCTAAGAAAATGCTTTTGGCCAAAACTGTGGTTTTAATTTGTTATTTTGTCAGTGAAAACTGCATTTGAAATAAATATATCTAGAATGAATAGTAGTTTTTTTTTATTTTGAAACTTTCACCTTTTGCCCTTTAAACACGCCCCTCATCGTCATTCAGCATCATTTTGAGTTAAAAATAAGTTTTTAAAGCAAAACGTAATTCTTTTCATTTATCTTTCTCTTTTACATATTTGCTCTAAATAAATCATCAACTGGTGCTTACTTTTAGGACCATCAAACTAAAATATCTTCTTTCCATGAATGTGTCAGAAATCTAATGAAAGGAAATGCATCATCCTTGAATGAAACGTATTGAAATAAAGCACCAGTACTGCCTTCCTCTGCTAGGAAGGATCTAAAGACATAAATAACACAAAAAATAAAAACGTTTGGTACATGTAAATGTAAAAGACACTAAAATGTTGAATTTGTCTTTTTGTACTTTTTAAATTTGACAGAAAGATATAATAATGTTTTTCTGAGCTGGCATCTGGCTCAAAACTGTATAACTTGATAGCAACAATACTGCTCACCATTTTTGCTGCACCAGTATTGTTAGGTTGGGATAGTAAGGGTCTGTCAACTAGTGGGAGATTGTGCCAAGAGATGGATGATGGGAAATGGGGGAGGACTTACCCCCCCCCTCTCCCCTTCATCTATCCACTTATTTATTACTCCTATCCAGTTCACTTTGACTCTGACGTTTTTCTGGAGGAGACTAGTGACCAAAACAAGCCATCTTGTTGTTATTTGTTTAAAGCATCACTTTGCTTTGTGAGGAACCCAATTTTCAAATTAAACCCAGCCTTTGTACTGACTCAGAGCTTTGTTCTGTTGTGTTTCCAGGTTATGGCCACACTGTTCCTCTCTCCGATGAAGGGAAGGGTTTCTGTATCTTCTACTCTCTTTTAGGGATTCCCGTGACCCTCTTCTTCCTCTCCACCTGTGTGGAGAGACTGGTCATGCTTCTGAGTCGACGTCCCGTCTCTTACTTCCACCGTCGGTGGGCCATGTCAAAGTCCAGACTGGCTCTCATCCATGCCACTGGTTTAGCAATCATCATGGCGGTGCTTTTCCTCTTCATCCCTTCGTGGGTTTTTTTCAACCTGGAGAAACACTGGAACTTCCTCGAGTCTCTTTATTTTTGTTTCATCTCGCTGACGACAATCGGCCTCGGGGATTATGTTCCGGGGGAAACGCACAGCAAGGGGGCCAGCCCCCACCCACAGCTGTACCGGCTGGCCATCACAGGTAAGAGCAACGGCTATTCGTAGCTGTTCCCTTGAAATTCAATTCAAATGATAGGCAGAACAGTTCCACTCCAGGTTTTAGACTGTTACAGAAGACTACTTTTAGACACAAACATTTTCTAGTAGCTTTTTTTTTCTCCTCCAATCATACTTGCATAGATAAGCATGTCTGAGGCAACAACAGGCTTCAAGTTTTCCCCAACAACAAACAAGTGCTAATTTTCTGACTAAACACAGTTGGATAAAAGCCACACCAGGAAATACACAGTTAATACAGAATGGGATACAGCTTAAAATGAAGTAATGTTGTCATATAGATTACAACGTTTGTTTTATCATTCACTCATTACTCACCTCCAAGCACATTACAAAACATTTTTTAGGCAACAAAGTAAAATTACAGAAAATATGTTTAAAAGCTGTTGTTTTAAATTGCAAATACAATTCAAGGATGTATTTTCTTAAAGGTTGTAAATATATGTTTTGTGTCAAAATTTTAATTTAAGAACCCAGAGTGCCCCTCCATGAACCGTCACCTTAACGTGGTGGAGGGGTTTGAGTGCTCGAGTGATCCCAGGAGCCATGCTGTTTGGCGCTTTGGCTCCTGGTAGGGTCTCCCATGGCAGACAGGTCTTCGGTGATGAGCCAGACAAAGAGCGGTTCACAAACTCCTTCATGATAAGAAACAACATAGATTCATAGATTCCGTCGCCCGGATTGGCGTTACTGGGGCCTCACCCTGGAGCCAGGCCTGGGGTTGGGCCTCGCAGGCGAGCGCCTAGTGGCCGGGGCTCCTCCCACGGGCCCAGGTCGGGTAAAACCCGAAGGATCGACGTGGGATCACTCCCCAGTGGGCCCACCACCTGCAGGAGAGCTGTGAAGGGGCTGCTGCAATGTGGTTTGGGTGGCAGTCGAGGGCGAGTGCCTTGGCGGCCTAAACCCCGGTCATGGAACTTGACTTTTGGGACATGGAATGTCACCTCTCTGGGAGGGAAGGAGCCTGAGCCTGAGGTTGAGAGGTACTGGCTAGATAGAGTTGGGCTCACCTCTACGCACAGTCTGGACTCTGAAACTCAGTCACTCGAGAGGGCTTGGACTCTCTACCATTCTGGAGTTGCACATGGTGAGAGGCGGCGGGCTGGGGTGGGCTAACTCGTGAGCCCCCAGCTTAGCCGCCAAGTGTTGGAGTTCACCCCGGTGGACAAGTGAGTTGCGTCCCTCTGCCTTCGGGTGGGGGACAGGTCTCTGACTGTGGTTTCGGCTTATGGGCCGAACAGCAGTTCGGAGAACCCAGCTTTCTTGGTGTCTCTTGGAGGGGTACTGGAAAACGGGGGACTCCATTGTCCTCCTGGGTGACTTCAATGCCCACGTGGGCAACAACAGTAGCACCTGGAGGGGTGTGATTGGTAGGAACGGCTTCCCTGATCTGAACCCGAGCGGTGTTTTGTTGTTGGACTTCTGTGCTCGTCATAGTTTGTCCATAACAAACACCATGTTTGAGCACAAGCGTGTCCATCAATACTCGTGGCATCAGGACACCCTCGGCAGGAGATCAATGATCGACTTTGTAGTCGTTTCAGGCGACCTTTGACCTTGTGTCTTGGACACTCGGGTAAAGAGAGGGGCAGAGCTGTCCACTGATCAGTACCTGGTGGTGAGTTGGATTCGTTGGCGGGAAAGGAGGCCGGAAAGACTTGGCAGACCCAAACGTACTGTGAGAGTCTGCTGGGAACGTCTGGCTGAGCCCTCTGCCAGCGAAGTCTTTAACTCCCACATCCGGGAGAGCTTCAAACAGGCACCAAAGGAGGCTGGTGGAATTGAGTCTGAATGGACCATGTTCTCCACCTCCATTGTCTGGGTTCCGCGGCCCGGTCCCGGATAAGCGGAAGAAAATGGATGGATGGATGGAACTCAGAGTGTTTAAACTTGAACAAATCATTGCTGATGTTTTGGTCGTGTGCTTTTGGACTATTGAAAGACATTTAGAAATTATTATGAGAGAAACTCTGAGGAGTTGAAATTGGTTATTTGTACAAAATGCAAACCTCCCGTAACCCAAATGTTACCCGATTTTTGTACTGGCATCATCCAGCCTGTTACTGGACCGCCACCGCTTGACTTAAAAAAATGCCTGAGCGTCCACTGACCGATGTCAACTTTTAGAGAGAAAATGTCTGGTCGTTGTAAAATTTTAACTTTTTCTTTAAAACTCTGCGACCATTGTGCAGCATGTAAAAATACAGCTGCTGCCTACCGATTCTAAATGCCACCGTGCAACCACCTCCCCAATTTACTAAAAAAAAACGTGCATTTAGTTTGCCGTGTGGCATTCTGGGATATGTGACTGTAGTCTAAGCAACAAAATATACAACAGTATATTTAACACTATCCCAGTGAGTGACGTTTCTGAAGATTTATAACTCGGTATCTGAGGTGCAAGCGTGATCCTTTGTGGATGTGCTATTGGTTGACATCATCATCCTCTGTCTGTTAGTCTTCACTCTTTTTGCAATATTGTCTGTTGAGAATCCTCACTGAGAGGCACAGGAGCATGACATATTTGTTTTTGCATCCCTGTCTCCTTTATCTACTTATCTCCCATTCTTTCTGAAAGTGAAGAGAAGAATCAGTTTCAACTTCCTCCCTCTTGTATTAGTTATTTTCCTGGTCCATATCCTCCATGCCCAAAGAACCAATCAGTTTTATTCTGTCTGTTTGCTTTCAGTGTATTTGATCCTGGGCCTGGTTTGTGTCCTGGTGGTGATGGAGACGTTTTGCGAGCTTCCTCAGATGAGACGCTTCAGGCAGAAGTTTTACCAGGAAGATGTTCGAGACCTGGACTCTGATACCACCAACATCATTGACCGTCATCACATGAGTGAGCAGCTGACAGAGACTGACGATCACCAACCACCGACAGATCCACAAATGATCATCACATCCGTATCCGAACAGGCGGAAACTATTCGTTACAACAGCAACTCAGTGCCTTACATCCCACCCTCAGGATCAGCTGTTAACTGAGGGCTGGGATAACAGGCATCATGTCAGCCTATAGGGGGAGTGTCTAGTACCTTTTATTTTAAAGGACTTGATTTATGAACTTCTCCATCAGGCTTTGTTGCTCAGGATGCACCATGTCTCTAAATGTTAAGAGTTTGGACTTTCCTGAGAGTAGATTTGTACTTGGGAGGACGACTTTAATTGTTTAAAAAGCGATTACTCTCTGCCAACAGCAACGCAGACATGCGGTGTGAAAGCAGGAGCCACCCACAAACGATCAGAATGGCGTTGTTTTCTCTGCCGCTGCTGCTCCTGGCTCTGCAGATAGAGATCTGACAGAAAGGAAGGGCCAGGCCTTCAAAAACAGAGGGAAATGCCACAAGGTTCCATTTCCTGACCCAGTCTTGAAGCTGAAACTGCTTAGCAACTCACTTCTCGATCTATTTCTTTGCACATATCTATAACTGTTTTTGCATCAGAGATTTGCTAAATAGTGCTAACCCATGAAGGGAAGCATTTTTTTATTGCAGATAATGTATTTATATGAAAAAAATAAAAGTTTTGGAGGTGTATAAATGTTTACCTTCTTGGTTTCCTTCAGGTCATGATGGGCTTAGTGCTTCATGTCATGTAGAAACTTCCTTCCATTGCCACAAGAGGGAAGTATTTTCATGTTACAAGTAGGGGCGTAGTTTTTGACAGTGTTATTGGTTCTTTTCTATGCATATTTTGTTGTTAAATGTATTGCAATACTGTTGACCCATATCTTTAATATTTACTGTCTTTATCTTCTTGATTTCCCTTTGTGAAATGGCTGTCACAAATGTTTATATTGAAAAAAAATATAAATGGACTTCCAAAGGTTCTCATGTTGTTTTTATTTTTTGTGGTTTCGGCGTTTTATGAATTACACTCTAAAGTGTTTTTTTTTTTTTTTTTTTTTACATGTCCAATCCAGTTCACCCATTGAAAATCATGTCAATTGTAAACATCTGTGTGAGATTGTTGCTTTGGTTTTATTAGCTTCTCAAGAAATTAACACCAAAGGTTTATGTATAAACATTTATCATTTATTTAATTGTTTATATTTTCACATTTGAATTTTAAAACACCGATATTGCACACATTCACTCTTTTCTTTAATTAAATTCATACTTTCCCGTTTAGATAAGCACAATTTGAAATGCAAACATTCTCTTTAAAGTCCACACTCTGAACAGGAGAGTTATAGTGCTTCCGAAAAGTTCAGCTGGAATAAGTTTGGCTGCTTCAGCTGACCTCTGACCTTAGAAGAAAACTGATAGTAGCCCATGTATACGCTCCAACACACACGCACACACACACACACACTCCACACACACAAAAACAGTGCATGTTTGCAAAATCAGTGTTCATTCATTTCACACATCTGTTTTTTTTATATAATCTTTGGTTCTTTGGTGCATTTGGACCATATAGGATGCAAGAAAAGGATGAATATGATGAAGAGCAGTAGTGCCATCACGGTGACCACAGAGACATAGCTGGTGTATGTTAAAGGAGGAGAGTCTGGAGCTTCAGCTGGAATCATGTTGGTCAAATTCAGCATGTAGCCAAGGGTCCAACCAGCATCACTGTTTTTAATCTGGAAAAAGCGGAAGATGAAGGAAAACAAACATTATTCTCAAAAAAGCTGAAACCTGGATGATTATGACAAAATATAATTATATCTTAAGCAAAAATATTGCAGACGTTTCATAATCTTCATGTCAAAATATATCCATGTGATGTATGGGAAACAGTTTCCTCTTTGTTAGTGTAGATTTAGAAGTTTTTACTGCAAAACTTTTCTATTTGCGGGTTTAATGTGATTCTTTTTTTATTTTTCTGCACAAACCCAGAGGTACTCCACAGTTTCTTAAGGACTGTCAGAAAATCTGTTTTCGCCAAAAACACCTGATGCTCCTTAGCTTTTCTCTCTCCATCAGTACAAACAACATCAGGTTAGTGATCATTAACTGTATTAAACATCTGCTCCCTTTGAAAAAGAACAATTTTAAAGTGTTAAATTCTTATTAAAACTAGAAACAGCCACAAAAAACAAAGTTATATGCTTCCAACCACATTTTACCATCCTTTTTATATTGATGTTTCTGTAGGTTGATGTATTTCCTTTTTTGTGAGAAAGCATTAATTTATATCATGCTAAATAGGTTTGTGTTCACTTTTAATATTTAAGCTTCATTATATCTGCCATTACCCTTTTATCAAAACGTTGTATTATTAGCATTTTATATGCAAACATGACAAATACTATCGTGTCTTAAACAAGAATAGATCAGGAAAGCTTTATTTCATTGCACATTATAGAAATGTATGGGTTGTTGCTTTATATGATGTTCTTTACATGTCTGCAGTCTCAACATAATTTTTCTAAAGGAAAAAAACGACTTGGTTTTAAATAATAATTTCCTAAAAAAACTTAAACATGCAAGTTTGTAAAGAAAAATGCATCTTTTTATTCAAAACAATGACAAGACAACACAGATTTTAATCCGCTGACCTGTTTGATATATTTAATGTTAGAGTAGGTCTCTGAGGTGAAGTTGTAACCTTCCATTAGCAGGGTGAGGATGTATGTGCCGGAAAAACAGTACTCAGCCAGATATTTAAGTGGGACATCATGTTCCTTTTTGATCTGTATGGGGCGTTCAGAGAGGAAGCAGATTACTGGAAGACAGGAACTAGATAAGTGCTGTAAAATTAGTTTTCCTCTTTGTTTTAAAAACACTTAAATATATGCAAACCTGAGTCCAAGGTGTTGCACAATAGTCTGATAATTTTTGCATCACAGTCTTTAGAGGGACTGATGTATCAGTCAGGTTTAGAAAGTTCATCACAAAGAAGTATGCAGAGAAAGCCTAAAAAATGAGAAAAAAACAGTTAAAGATAGAAGACAAAACGTTATATCTGTATCAATCAATATGTATCAGTCTGTTGAAGTGTACTTTAAGTGTACTTAGTCTATGCTAAAAGTGAGGACGTATTCTTGAAGTTTACTTTTATACAATAACCTTTTTAAACTTGACATGTTCCGATTTAGAGTGAAGAAATATTCAGTCATACGTCCTACTACACTATACGCACATGATCTATAGTAGCATATACTGTACTTCTTATACTTATCCTCATGCATACTTAATGAAAAAAGCTTCAATTGTACCTTTGGTAAGAGTAATAGAGTAATTCACCATAAAAATAATGATTTGTTTGCTTGTGATGTAAAGGAAAAGGGTAAAATCTGAGCCATTTTAGTTACAGTTTTAAACAAATTGTGCATTTTGGGGTATTAGTGCAAAATTTGGCCATGGATGTATTTTAGGATTCCCTCTTTCAGAAAAGCATGTTAGCTATGAGAAAAATCCAAAATGGTGGCCATTTGTAAAGATGGTTACAAATCATTCCAAAAATATTCCATGTCTATTTGCCCCTCAGTCTCAGAAATATTGGTTTTCATGCACAAAATAAAGTCTTTAAACTTGAGGACATAGCCAGTGCTATTGTTTATATTTTAAAATCTTGGATTTTCTCATGACCAATGTGCCAACGTATCCATGACAAATTTGGTGCTTGTACAACAAAATGCACGAATACTTTAATTACTCGCTCCACTAGAAGGCATAAACGGGCAGGAGCTCAATCTTTATATTTGAACTGTATACATACAATTGTGTTTTTAAATTCCAAGAAATAACTTATTAATTAATTTTAAAAGTTGAATGTTCTTATTTGGCTATAAAAGCTGTTTGGCCAATTCCAAACTCAAAAATGAGTCAAACTTGTAACCTTGTGTATTAAGGAATTGCACATTTCAAGGAATTGCTGTGTATGTACGAGTGCCTTGATGGTGAAAGATTTTTGTGTCATCTTACCCCAAATTGGCCTTGCAGAGGCGGCTGGAAGATTCCGTTGAAAGAGCAACGGCTGTATATGCAGGCAGTAAAGTTAAAGACACTTTTGATGACTTCCTGGCATTGTGTAAAGTTTCCTCCTCCCAAATGAATGAAGGTTTCGTAGACTATCTGGGGTTTCCGGTTTGACACACAGGGGCTGTCGTAGACGACGCTATAGTGCTTTGTTTCATTGTAACCTTTGTGGAAACAAGGATCCGTGATTGCTGTTGGACCTGACTAGGAGAGAAAGAAACGTTAAGAGAGAAAAGACAGAGTGGAAGCTTTGTAAATCAAACATATTTTAACATATATTAATGTGACTTTCATAGATTGTCAGGTTTGGGCATCATAAATTCAAGACCCCTACCTTAGTCTGGTGTGCCAGCGCCAACCGCAGGCCTTGGTCTTTCCCATAACACAGGAAACTGTGAGTATACAGGGTGTAGTCATTTCCGTAAAGCCGAAAGCTCACTGCATTGTCAGCTGACTCTGACCCGTTGTAATAATCAGAAACAAAACTAATTTGAGTTGAGGCTCCACCAAGGTCAAGGGCACCTGTGGTTTCCAATCCCTGTGGTACAGACAAACACAGACGGACCCGCAACAGCGTGAGCGTGCCAATGGCCATGAGAGCCAACTGTTGCTACAATAAACAGTTTGATCGTTGTGACAAATCTTCACATGAACACAAGTAGCAGTAAAAACAGAGATCAATTTGGAATAAGTTAAATTTTTAATAAAAAAAAAAAGATTTGGGTTTCAACTTTCACTTGCATTCAACATTTGTAAAGGAAAGTGGCCTTTCTAGGAAACTGTTCTGAGTGGTGAAACAATAAGGAAAAATAACTCAAACAACTTGGCTGTAAAAAAATTTAGAAGAAATATTGTTGCAAATTACAACCCACCAATGAGATGATTTCAGCATCCATAAATCCTGTTTTTTTAAAAATACATTTAATGGAGGAAAAAGCTGCACAGTGTAAAAAGTGAGCGCGACCCTTTGCTGACTCATATCTATAGCTTTGCAAAAGCCACCATCTCAGCTTAACACGTGTCTGTCTGACACCAGTGCTCTCTGGAAATGAGTGAATAAAAGAGGGTAGAGGCCTGACAGGAACATTTTGGATCTTGTTGATTACAGTGCAGCGCCATTTTTCCAACATAAGTAACAATATGCCTTGTTTTTATACTTAAGTTTGCTTACTATAAAAAACCCAATATAAAATCAAAGGGATCAAATCTTCTAAAACTACTAATTTATTTGCCTTTTTAAATCCACATCATTTTAACATCCAATTTTCCGTGCGTTTTTACCATCGCAATATATGCAACCTTTCCCCCTCGTGTAGCCTAAACAAAAAATACGTTGTTGGACATTTGTGCACAGAAGTGTATTTAAAATCCCCCATAGAGACCTGTTTGAGGCGATCATCCAGGTAGTTGACCGTAACCCAGCCAAACGCACCCTCCTCCGGACCGCTGAGTATTCTGGCTCCCTGATAGGAAAATGGAAAACTTCGGAGGGTTTTGTCCACAGCCTTAAATACCTCATCTGATGCTGAGCTGTTCTCCATCCTGCATGCACAAGGTAGATCCAGCCACATCCATTATTCATGTCAATACAGCAGCACATAAATAATAAATAGACTGTATCATCTAAAGTGGGTTTGACAGTAACATATGCACCATGACAATAAACTTTACAAGGTCATAAATCACAATGTTCGCATGTGAACATGACTGGAGACAACAGCATTTTGAAAGCACATCTGCCTGGATCAAGCTTTAGATGGATCATAATGGTGTGAGTTGCATAGGCTTGTAAGATGTTACAGTAGTATTGTTCTGGGTAATAGTGTCAAAGAATTAATTGTAAAAATACATTAAGCATGTGCGCGTGCATGTGTGTTTTTGCTGCTTACTTCAGCAATCTCATTCCTGCAGTAGCTCCTAAATAAAGTGGGGTCTCTTCGTGCATTTTCTGGGGGATTTTCTCTTTAGCCTCTTTCAGACAGGAAATCAGCGACTCCCCTGCCTTCAAAGGTGTTGCCGTATAGCTTGAGATCCCTTTACCTGTCACAGAAATAACAAAAAAAGCAAATATGTGAAGTCCCTTATTCAAAGTATGAAACATTCAAGAATTACATCCCTTTTGCATTTTGGCCTCAGTGTTTTTTTATGTTACTGATTAAATGGGTTGAGTCAATAATGAAGCTGACTTTTGGTGAGTACTTTAGCATCAGGTTGCATAAACCTAAAGGAGGAGGCACACAAGTTCATTAAAATTGTAATAAAGTTTGTCATGAAATAAAATGTACGCAGGGATGATGGGAGTATACACTGATTAACAATAAGACAATCATCAAAAATTAAGAGATCTTTAAAAACTTAAATGCATAGAAACTTTATGAACAATCCTAAAAAAGACTTATAAGTAGGATTTTAACTTTTTGCTTAAATACTAGTATATAAAATGAACATAAGGGGACATCAGTCTTCATGGGGTAAATTTAATCATTCTTCAATTCAACTCAAATCAGTCAAACTAGTTTCGCTCAAACTGCTAGAATTTTATGTCTCTAAAAAGATACTTTAAAAAACAGTTTTTTTTCTCCCTGTACATGCATCAAGACAGCTATTAAAGCGATACTAGAGAAAATGCGGCTTTTCCACTTTTTTTATATTTTAAGCTCAGGAAATGAATCAGGGTAAAAGGATGTAATCTTCTGGGATTTTTCTTTCAATATTGCCACCATTTATATTGCATATACTCTACCTTTATATTCTATTGTCTTTTTTGCGTGGTTAGCATGATGGCATTGCTTTAATCTGTGACATTGTTTTATTTACGTTCAACCAAAATATCTGAATTCTGTTGTTGAAGTGGGTGCATAAAAAATAACTTGATTTTGGTCTTCATAGTTTTTCATTCAATGCTTTTCACCTTTCAGGATCCCGTCAGGAGTCCCACAGCGAATCAGCTCTCATGTTTTGCACAGGTGGTTTGACAGAGAGTTTTACACCACATGTCCTTGCAGACACAACCCTGCATTTTCAAGGCACAGGGAGGCCGAGACATAGGCAGCAGCATGAAGGGTCTTGCTGCCACACTGGGCTAAGCTTAATGCACGCCCTGGGAAGTGAACCTAGGTTTCCTGGGTTTGCCAGTCCTACACCCCTGTGTCTTTGCATGTCAAATATTACATATAATGAAGCAGTATCGAAGCAGGAGAACCAAAAAAACAAAGCTTGGTTAAATGTAATAGGAATACACAACAAAATAAAATAAAAATGTTTTAAAAAGCACAACAAATTTACCATTAAACTACCAGCAGATTGAAGACAATAAATGGTAATGGCAGATAACTACATGCTATTCTCAATGCACTGTGCTGAAAGAAAAAACGTTAAAGAAAGAATTTAAGTGATCAAAATTAAATAATTAAGAATTTTATTTATAGAATTCATATCAGTTTTTTCGTGCTGACATGCACTTGGGTTTAACCTGTGCACACCTCACCTGGTACCTGGCAGTTATGTTTCTGTTCAACCCTTCCAGTGTTGTTGTCCTTCTCTGCTGGCCACTGATAGATATAAAGTGATGTGTGGGAAGATCCTGCATCCAGCACAATCCCATACTGAAAGGGGGAGGAGAAAGAGGAATTCAGATCAGTAAATAAAATCCTAGAACTAAAAAAAAAACTTTTTAAAAATATGATATCAGTACCTACTGACTGCATTTTAAACCATCTTGAGTAATTCATTCAAAACAGCTACAAACAGTGTGTTGCTCACTATAAAGCAATTAGGTCTACAATCAAAGTCAATTCAAACATTTGACTCTGCACCATACCTTATATTTTTGGGCAATAGTCCTGTTTTGTATAACCAGAACTGTCACCAAGGTAACAATCGCTATGACGCCAATCACAGTGATGATGATGGTCACAGGCCGGTGCCAGGGGTTCTTTTCTTTCATCTCTAGGAGTGGGGGCGGAAAGACAGACAAACAGGAAGGAGAAGCCGGGGGGTTGCCGGGTTAGAGAGGGGAAGACAGTGAGACGTGGAAAGAAAAAAAAACAAAAAAACAGAGGTTTAGTCTTGCATCCAGATGTGGATGATGCCATAAAAATGTGTTGGGGCCATGTGGAGTGCTTAATTGTTTTGTTTGGTAACTATGGACTGCAGATGGGTTTCTGATTAGTGCTCTGAATTTATTCCAGGCTCTTTTAGGGGTGTTGTGATGAACATTTTAAAATCTCTTCCACTCTTCACTTTAAAAGATGAACAATATTTCTACTTTACAGGAATTAAATGGCTTTGGTTTGAGAACTGACTGAACTTCAACAATAAAAAAAAACTTTTTTCTCTGTAAATGTTGACCAAATAAGACAAAAAACTGAAAGTTGTGTTGTGTTTCCATTCTGAGTGCCCATGGGGTTTTCACCTCTCACCACCGAGACACAAATACAAATAAGTAGGGTTGTTGATAACATCCTTGTTGAGGAAAATAGGTTCCCTAGAGGTCACATGTGACGCAAAAGTCTGCACAAAAATATCACACTTACATAAACACAGGTACAATAGAATGCAGTATTGGTAACTAACAAACATGCTGACACCATTCTCTTGACAGCTGCTAAAGTCCAGCCGCTGGAACGTCTCCTAACTGTGAAGAATGGGCTTGTAGCAGTTGAAGAGCTGGAGTGCAAATGTGTCCACAGCAGGAAAACAAACCCTGAAAGCACACTAGAGCTGCAGTGGCTAACAGACAGTGAAAGAGTGCACTTACCTCAACGCCAGTGAACTCTGTTCTGATAGTGGAGGAGGTGGATCAAATGAGGAAGAGAAGAGCGGAAGTGTAGGAAAGGGTGAGCAAAAAGGGCAAAAAGCAAATTGGAATATGGGGACTGTTTTTTCCGTTATGGCTGGACAGAGGGTTAGAACACAGTTCGTGTGTGCGCTGTGTGTGAGTTCCTCTGAAGCACCGAGTTTGGCATTTCCTTTCCAAGCTGGGGCCGTAAAGCCGGTCACTATGGAGACACAGCTAAAGCGTGCTTGCATGTGCTCTCTTGTGCATGTGAACCCCCTTAAAAGGAACTCTCTGTGAACTAATGAGAGTTACTTACTCCAATGATCCCTCCTGTTCTTCCAGGAGCAGCAGAAGCGGGGATTCCCTTGTTTGCCTGTTTTTTCCTTACTGACAGACTGTGATGTCATCTCAGTGAAGGATTGGAATCCCCGGCTTTCTGCTCCGGCTGTGTCGTTGCATGTCTGCATGTTTGTTATGAGTGCACACGTTGCTGAGATGTTTTTGTGCATTTGTGAGTGAGTTTTTGTGCAGACTAAAACATGACTTGCTTGCAAATGTGAGGATCCTTTCAATGATGGTACTGATACTTTTTCCCCTCTTTTGCCTTATTCTTGAATGATGCATTAAAAAAAAGAAGCAAAACAGTAAGTGAGTAACCTTACTAAAGAGAATAACCATTTTCTTGTACTCAGTAAAGTTTTTTACATTTTCTCCACAAAGTTGCAAGAAGTCTTATTTTGGTTGGAAATGTTTGTGTTTCCAAAAAGTCAAAGGTAGAAATATGCTTTTATTTAATTCATTTTTTTCACTTTTGAAACTTGAATGTATATACATAACTAATGACTACGTTTTTTGCTCTAATATATACACGCATGTATATTTAAAATTATTTGACTCAAGTAAAAAATGAAAACAAAAATCAATGTCTGACTAAAGCAGAGGCTTTGATATAGGATTTGTGACATCATATATGTTATGTTTGCTGAGAAGGACTTCCAGCAGTTACATGTCATATATTTAATTATGAACTCCAATTACATTCTATTTGATGCACTAGTTTTTTTTAAAAAGTTGCTTTTATTATTCTTTTCTTGGTTCTTTCGATATTTCTGACATCTTTCCTTTTGCCATCAGACGGATTTCCTACTTTAGTGAATGTGTTTGTCATGGAGGGTTAGCAAATAGTTTTACTAGTTTGAACTTTGAAATGTGGCGTTCAGTTCATTGGTGCACTTTTGGCAGAATTGGAAAATATTGATTTATTTGAGCTGCAGATGACCTATTTTGGACATTTTAATCATTTTAGTAGCAGGGGATAAATATATTATCTAATTAAAATAGGATTTAGAACACATTTGAAAAGTAAACGATGGACAAACTATATGCCAGTAGTTTGGAAAGTTGTTCTGAAACCTAGAGCTTAAATAACAGCAACAATTTTTACTGTCTCAGTGCAATCAAACTTTTGTTCTTTATCTCTAAATGTTTCCATTGTCTTTCCCTAACCTTATTTAAACTCATGCAGCTCAGTGACACAACTTTCAGGAAGACACAGAAAGTGAGCTGCCCTATACACAGCCAGCAACCTAATCTAGTGCGGCTATGGAATTCAATGCGGCTTTCCTAGAAAGTACATGTTCTAGGAAGCACAAAAACAAAAGCAGATGAGCCGGCCAAATGTGTTTACTTGATTTGCCTTCGCTTTAGCGTTTATATCTGAACTATACGGAGAATGAATGAGAACATCTGGACTTTGTCTGATGAAATCTGTAAACAGTTTTAGCATCAGTGATGTCTGGATGCAGTTACAAAACCCTACTCTGTTATAGCCTAGTCCAAGATGTGTATGTGTGTGTGTGTGTGTGTGTGTGTGTGTGGTTTTATAGAGCTCTAAGTGTGTTACTGTACATTCCTTTTTTTTTTACTGTTACTATTTAATATCCAAAAGCACTTTAAAAAATCATTTTGGTTGTTTTTAATGAAGAAGTAAAAATGTTTGTATTATGTGTTTCCTGCTGGTTGCCATGCTTTTGGCAGATGAATGAACAGAAACACTTGTTGTGACAGAAAACAAGACTCACCACGGAGCTTGATTAAAGGCTTGAGATCACAGGAATACTTTCCTCAATCCAACTTCCAAGTGTGTCTTTCTGTGTCCCTCAGCTTAGTTTTTTACACAATGTGTTCACTGGAGATCTCAATTGCTTTCCTAAAATCTATCAAAATTACCCGTTTTTACCCCAAATTAGCCTTTTCTTTAAAACCAAACTAACATGTTGGCACACTCATTTCCCAACTGCTTTTATATGCAATCGCTCGGCAAACACAGATGAAATGTGAAGGTGAGGCCAGCTAGGCTCACAAAGATTAGTGGAAAGAAGGGGAAATAACGACAAAGAGTGGAGGGTAAAACATCTGCAAACACTTAATCAGTTTTTGGAGGTTAATGTAAATATTTTCAAGTGGTCCAGTTCCAACTGGAGCCCAGTTTAAAGGAGGCTTTTTACGATATTTAAGAAATCTGACATCAACTCATTTGTCTTGCTGCAGGAGTGAGTGTTGTGTAGACAAGAAGAACTTAGATCATTTATCCCGCAAAGCAAAAACTTTAAACATTTAAGACATTTAACACAACATTTAAACTGGAAAGTTTTGTCTCAGGATGATAATATACTGGATTTTGGCACAAATCCCTAAATGCTACGTTACACAAAGGCAAGGTTGGATTGTCCTATACTTGAGAAAGACATGATGCCAGACCAGATTACCTCAGCAAACATGAGGTCTGACATTTACCTTGCAACATCAAGCTGGGTATTCTGACAGCTAAACACAATTGAAGGCTAAACCCAAGATCACATCAACGTATGACGCAAGACTCTATCCGTACACGAGGAACACATCCTGGTAGTACCTGTACCTTAATTACATTAGCCACGTGAAAACGTGTGTAAAACACGCAACCAAGAAAAGACTTAAGCTTTTCATGAGCCACGTTAACAGGAGGTGGAAGAAGGATGTTTGGAATGTAGTTACGACTTTACACACTGCAGTGAGTTAAGGTGTGACACATCAGATGGCTACGACGTGGCTTTATAACCATAAGACGGTGACAACAACTTGACTTCTAGATCTTTAAAGTAGAGGTTTGACGACACGATTGTCACTATGTTTGAAAAGTGTTTGTGTCGTTTTTCCACATTGATTATTAGAAATATAAAAAACAAAAGTTAAAGTGATAAAAGGCTCAAACATTATATTATTTGTCATTGATGGTTGACAATGTAACCACTTGACACCTATTGATGCAAATATGCATCAAACCTATTTGACTCAAAAATTACACAAATTTAGCATCAACTTGAAAGCAAAAACACGATTGATGTCTTTTTTTGTAGTGACTAAATGTGACTTGAGGTAGTAGAAAAATAAAAAAAGAGTTGTTATATTTTTATCCTTTTTCTGCAATACATTTTAATAGTGTTGTCTAAATTAGGCCTTTGCTGTCCACCTGAGGTCAACATAAGCCAACATCAGTATTACCATTTTTGAATTTGGCTGTTCTTTGCATTTTTCTCACTTATCACACTGCACAGTAAATCATACTGTGAATGGAAATGGTCATACAACCTTTAACAATCAAACAGCAGCCTCTCAGAGTTTCTTTTCTGTGCAGTTTAGTTCTAAAATGTCTTTAAAGTCAGACGCTGAAACTGTCCTACAGAAGACTAATAGGAACAGGATATTGTTTTGTTTCTTAAGAAGAGTCAGAACTTTATCTGAGAAGTGCTGACAATATCCGATTCTAAGAGGACAAGGAACTTCGCTGACCCTTATTTTAGGTACAGTTGCTGCATGGTGGTACAGAGATGTTTCTTTCTTTCCCCTTTTCATTCTGTTTTTTTTAGGGCCCGGTCACACCGCCCCAACTTTGCCCCCGCTCCACCAACGCCCAGTTGGATAAGTTTATGTTAAGTTTGGCTCCACTAGAGGCAAGTCCGTGGATGCTGGACCACCGCTGCTTTGCCAGCGTTGCACTGACAGCAATTAAACATTGCACAAACGTCAGTGGAGCAGTCATAAGCGTCTTACGAGCGGACACGGCGTTGCTGGAACGGTGTCGGGCGTTGAAGCAGCGATCCATGGCAGCAATTAACTTTGATGTGGCGTTGTCATAGCAGAGCCAAAGCGGGACCGGTAATTGGGCAAAAAATACGGGGAGAAATGGAAATCGAATTAGCCCAAAAACTGCATCACCATGGATCCTGAGAGATGCCCGCATGCGCAGAACGCCTTATACCTACGCTGAAGCTACCAACGCTACATCAACGCTCGCTATAGCTCGCTGCCGCTAAACCAATGCTAAAGCTACGCCAGCTTCAGCGGTACATCGCTACACCAACGCCCGTGTGTTCAATTTTTTTTCCCCCATTTTGTGCACGGTGACGAGCGCTGTCAAAATTCGGCGCCGCTCCAGGTACGTTCCAGCAAAGTTCGGGTGGTGTGACCAGGCCCCAAGATGCCATCCCATTTCTTTGAAAAGCAGCTGTCTTTTATCTGGTATTAAAATAGTGCAAATGGTGGAAATACGGAACCCATTGAAAATTTTAGAGCACCACACACATTTAACAGATAGATGAATATCATTGAGGAATGTCGGTTATTATGTCATTCTAACATGCTGTTAAACAGGCCTATGCGATACAAAATTGTATACCTTGAATGCTCTCATGGAGGAAACTTAAATAAAAAGAAAATTATATAAATATATATACATAACAATGTTTTGCAGTTTGGCATAAACTTTTCATATGACGAGGCAGTTTCACACGTCCAGAAATGTATTTTGCTGCCTCCCTCCATGATTAGGATTTTCGAGAAGCGTTATCTCCTGAGTCCACTGTTATGATCCCAATCCAACAGAGATTTAAGGCTTCCAAGCATTTAAAAACAAACTTAATTTGCACATTTATTGAACATTTTAAAATATAAATTAAAAAAGGATCTTCTTTGAAGAGAAGATCAAAGACTGCAAATTTTTGTCTTATTTTCTGATTTACCTTGTTTTCAAAATGGGAAATAAAAATGAAAACATGTAATTGTAACAGAGGCTGTTCGACATTTCTTATACCCTACTGATAAGTGAAGTAAAACAAATATGTGTATAGTCAAATTAGACCCATTCATCTATCTTCAGAACCCACTGTATATCTTTCGAGGTCGCTGGAGCTAACAGCTACTATTGGGCGAAGGTGACGTACATCACTAACAGGTCACCGGTCTGTTGTAGGGACAATTTAGACCCAATCTCCTTATTTGTACTTAGTTTTGAAATACATTTTGGATTAGAGTCATTTTTGCAGCTTACAGGCAGGAAGCAGCTTCTTAAACTGAAAGAACCCTCTTTTATCCAGTTTATGTACAAAGGAAGAAGAATCATTGAAAAGAAAGAGTTGTTCTGAGCTGCTTCACGAGTGTAGAGAACTGCAATTCATGTCTGATGTTTTTTTGTTAAAATATCTTTTAAATGAGAGACATTTACTGTGGCAAATTAAACTTATCAACTAAAAAGACTTTTATTTACAAGGCTCTGATTTTTAAGACTAACAACGAAATGGAAAGAATCTCTTAAGGCTCCAGGAATCTCTCTGAAGCCATGGGAGGTGTTTTTCTACAGGAAGACTGCAGTGTGCATGAGTGAAAACAGCAAACTGTCAAAGACAGATTTAAATGGAGTAATAAATAAAACCTCCAGAGAGTAATGCTTGTTGTTTATTGTGCTCTAAATAGACACAAAAAACTGACCCATACTTTCCAGAGTCCACTTAAGACAACCTAACAATCGGAGGAAGCGAGACATGATAAAGCGTTACACACTTATCCAAGAGTGTAAAGAAATCTATAGAAAACTCTGCACAGAAAAATAAATACTATGTCACCTAAGTAACAGTTCAAGGTCCTTAGATCCTTGTTCTAGTATCACTAAAATCTTTTTCTAATACTTGCTAGTTTGGTTTCAGTAATATGAAATTATCCATAAACAGCATTTGTGGCTAAAGGACAGAACGCCTGACCACTATTCTATTTCTATCTTCACCATAATGCTTTGATGCAAAGCAACACATTTCAGCTGAAAAGATGTGACATTGTGAGCCAATGTTCAAAGCAGTGAATCATTGTGCAACATTATGTAATACTGCAAATAGCATCACACATGTTAAACAAGTGGATTCCTTTCTATGCATCGTCTATATTACACAGTAAGCTATGAAGCACTTCTTTTAGTCTCTTTATTGACTTTGTTCTGCAGCTGTTTTTCTGCCATCATATTTCATGTAGTCCTGCAAGACATAAATCTTTAGTTACCACTTTAAACTACTTATTAAAATATTCCTTCAGAAAGAAAAGTTTGCTTTTTTGTGTGTTTTTGCCAATGAGACACTTGAGAGGAAATAAAAAAACACTGACAATGGTTTGTAAATCAAAGACTTCCAAACAGAGAACAATGTCAGCTTCTGTAAAGTCTAGCCAGGACTTTTGTGAAATACCGAAACGGAACCTCCGGAAGCATCATATGTCTGTACTGGTTAGAAAGGGAAGTACTCTTTTCTGCATCGTCAGGCTGAACAAGCTGACACCAACTTGTGATTTGACACCTACCCTGAAACCATAATGGACAAATGTGATGAATAGCAAAAAAACGTCTTGATCAGACCCCAAAGGTTAACCTACTCACTCGATTTAACTTTAAAGCATTGCTGGCATGAGCAGCTTTCTGCAGGAAAAAGTGTGGGAAACTGCAGCAAACATGCAGCAACTTGATTCAACAGATCAATAATTGTCGAGTTTCAGTGTCGAATCTGAACAACAGAACAGGTTAACAGAAAAAGCATAAAGAATGTCAGCCTGAGAACGTCTCACATACGTCAGGCGTTTAGTCGTTTTACGGTTATGAAAAATAGTTCATCTTGAAAGCTTGAGACTTCCTAAAAAGAACCAGTGATAAGAGAAAGATCTGCAGAGCTCATAGTGTTAGGCACATACATTATAAATAAAACCATATAGCTCTGCTAACACTGGATGTTTTAGATCAAATTCGCTTATTCTTTCTAATTAACTTAGACAGCAGCTGCATAACAAAAATCCAAATAACCCTGAGGGTTAAACTTTGCAAAAACATTAACATGTGAGTTCATCAAAAGGCATAAAAAACCCCTAATGTGTTCACCCTAGAAGATTAAAAAAAACACGATGCCACTTCAAAATAAAAGCAGACAAAAGCACCTGCTTTCCTCAATGCCTACAATGTACTGTGATACACCTGCCCCGCTGCGATTGCAAGCAACGAAGCGAGGGAGATGGAAAAAGGAGAACAGCTGAGACTTTACATATGGGTACATGCTGCTGGAGACACAGGGTAAAAAACATAAATGAAAGCTTCCTACTCCTGAGCACATGTGTACCAGTCATAGCAGTACACCTACCTCTTTGTGCAGACATGGGTCCTTTCTCAGCAGCTACACAAAGCTCGTTCTATTCTGTTTTCCTCGTCCTCCCTCTCTGTTGTAACAGCTCAGTCTAACGTTTCTCACCAACTCCTTTCAAATACGCTCGCTTTATTAGGAAGAGCAGAGATTCCTCCTCCCTCTGGTACAGCCTACCCTCCAAGGCACCCTGAGCTTAGGTTTTTATTTTTTTTTTTGCTTGTTTAGACATTTCTATTTTTCTCTCCTTTACTTTTGTCATTCTCCTTGCTGTTGACACTTGGTGGATCCTCAATGTTTAAAAAAAAAAACAAGATACATTCTTTCTCCCTTTTTTTACATTTTTTTTGTCTTTCTGCGCTAACTTTTCAGCTTGTTTTTTTGTCCTCTTTATCAGTTTCCTTTTTCCTCTCCGTCTTTGTGATCATCTCCTTCATGTAAAAGTAGGTCAAACATGAAAGCAGCACTGAATCTGAATGCATGCTGAACAGAATCTGGAAAGGATTTTGAAAGGAAGGAGTCAGCTTAACTTATTCTCAGCTAGAGTTCTGCGGCGTTGTTTTATAAAAACACTCTCTGAAGTTTAAAAAGTTGAAAAAGCGTCTGAAATTTACTCTAACCTGAAGGTTGAATTACTTCATGCAGAGATAAATCATCCTGATGTCATTGGGTGACTGCTACCTGTGTGCTTTCCACAAGGCTGCAAAACAAAAACACACGTTGTTTTGCTGGTAACCCAGCAGAAGCCACACACTGGGGAACATTTAACAATATAAAGCCCAACTCATCAACTATCTGCAGAAACTGTTGATAATTGGGTGTGATCTGGCTGTCCGTCTGTGGAGCTAAATCATTCTTATTTTCTATAGCTGCTGGAGGATTTGCTGTTAGCTTCAGACTCACCCAGTGTTTTGTGCAGTGATCAATCTGATTAACAATAGTCTAGACTGCTGATGTGTCTTTAATGCGCGACTTGAGTGAGTAAGCACCCTATCTATGTGTCACCTCACAAAAATACATCATTAATAATGAGGGTTGACATTTCTCCATCAAATGGCGTGAGAAAGGAGAGCAGATGGCCCCGCAAGCGTCCCTGGATCTGAGGACCTCTGGCGTCTGTCTGCTTGATCCCAGCATGATTATGTTTAGCATCAGTCCTGTACAGTTGCAAACACGTCTTTTAAATATGAATGTGTCTCTGAAGAAAGACACCACACTGAGTGAAGTTGTCAAGTCAGTCATTCAAAACCTTTGACTTACCACAAACTTCTATGGATTGAAACTTGACTTTTAAAATCTGTCATGGGATTTTAACCAACACTGCTTGGTTTTTGGTGTAATTAATCATTTGTGTCTGCACAGTCACTGAGTTCACTGGACTCCACTCAGGGTGTGTTTAGAACGGGATAGTCTTGCAGACTTGGTTTAGGCATTTTGGGAGTTTTCTTGGCCCAAACTCCCTGCTATTGTACATTAGTCAGTTTTATATAATAATAAGAAGAAATAATTTCATAAAACAAATTTTCCCTATTGCTTAAATGAACTTCCTGGTGCGGTTTTTTTTGTAATACTAATGCAACATTTCTATGCCCCATGACAGCCCTAAAGACCCGCTCTGACCGCCTTTTGAACTATTTTAAAAGCATATCCAGTAGTCTTTTACATTTAGAAATTTACCTCTGAGTTGTATGGGGACCACTGGAGTGTAGCAATCAATCCCGGCCCCTTCCCTCACCGCTGCTGAGAGCTCAGAGCAGAGAGCAGGGAGCGTCAGGCCGGCCCAACATATTTCCTACATCTCAAATAAACTTTTTTTTCCAAAATGCAAAATGCATCTTTTTCCTCTACTCTTGATTCACAACTACTTGTAAAATACTCAGAAATGCAACTTTGAGCTTAATTTTCTTAATTTATGTCCTCCATTATCAGAAAAATGCCACCAGAACATGTAAAAAACACTATTTTTATCTGAGTGGGTCTTCATTGAGGTTGGAATTCTACATCCATTCATCCCCAATCAGCTTTGTAAACACACGTCAACATGTTCTCGTGAAAACAAAATAATTTTAACCAAAAGATAATTCCACACAAGTTGTATGTGCTCAAAGTCAGTATATACACATTGACTTTACAACCAAAAAGGATCGTTCAATCATGGTCTAGTGGCTCATTCTGTTTCTTTTTCTTTTTTTAAAATCTTTGCATGACTAGTTTTAATGTCCATGCTAGATGCTGTTGAGCATCTGCATGCTTGTAATCTTAAATATGTGCCATTTGCAGCGCCTGGGGGTTGAGTCAGTCTTGTGGCTTTAGATTAAGTAAATGACGTGGTGTTTCATTAGAATAAGAGCAAAATAAAGTAGAAACAGAATAAAAGTTCAACAAGTTGAATCAGTCAGATCAGTTTGCAGAAACTGTGATTTCTCAAAACAGCTGTGTGCATCATTGTAAAAGCACATCAATAGCATGTTTCTGTTTTTCAGTGGTTTGGTATGCATTCTGAGTCTGATCAGATGCAACACAGTCAGTAAAAAGAAAAGAAAGCAAGAAAAGAAAACAAAAACTCGTTTTTGAAAAGTTTTCCGGCACATTCTGTGTAATTATGATACTTAACAGTTAAACCCAGATGTTCAGGGCAGTCTGTGGAACCGACACAAAGCAGGTTCCACCCATGTATTTGGGGAAGGGGCCGCTTTGATCAAACTAAAGCAGTGTGATTTACTTTTGCAGAGGTCAGTCCCCTTCAACCATGAAATGTAAGATTTACAACCTTGTGTTTTCTGTAGGACCTGCAGTAAAATGGTTGTGACCTTGTTTTGTTGTGATACAGGAATAAGTAAGACATTAAAATCCCACTCTAATCATCTTTTGATCTACTGTATTTTTCTGGGTAAAAGTTTTGAATTTTTGCATAATTTTGCCAGGGGTGAGACCTAAACTCAGAGGCGACTTGTATGTGATTTTTAAAAGTATATATATTGTCTCATATTGTCGTTATTTTCCAAATAACAACCGGTTGCCCTTTATTGGTTGTTTCCCTGTAACAACCACCAGAGGGCACTGTAGGTGTGTGTAGCAGTGTTTACTTCTGACACCACAAAAGAAGAATCGCCGCCCAAAACAAACACGAGAATCTGATTGTTCTCCTCCTGAACTTTATGAAATCTGATATGCATTGAGACATTATTATTCTTGTTTTTATTTTATCGTTACTCTGACTAATGTGGAACAACAATCATCAAACTGGGTTACAGAGACACGGAAGTACCGCTAAAAGCGCTGTCATCCAGATGCAGGTCCAAGGTAAAGGTCGCTAAGTAATCTCATGGCGGGTTTGTTCAGAAGCATTGTACTTACTTATGATGCATTGTTTGAAATAGAAATATGATATTTCAAAAATGTTCCCAGTAGTCTTTTAAAAATGCTTATGCCGTTTTTAGCCCCAAAACAAAAAACTGCGTAATTTTTTTAGGACATAGTTTCTGCAGAGCAGCAGTAATTTATTGGAAATTTGCCTCTGAGTTGTGGGCGGGATCACTGGTGTGGAGCAACCCCACCCTCTCCCCACCGGAGCAGAAAGTTTGTGACCAGCCCAGCGTATTTTCTACATCACAACAGTCTTTAAAGCAAGGCATGAATAAGGAGCCAGTACACAAAGAGCTTTTGTAATAATACTAACTGCAATAATGAAACCAATAATGAGAACTGTTTTACATCAGCTGCTCTATATGTTTCAAAGCTGCAAACGCATCTTCACTGACATGTGACTAATAAACTGCCACATCTTTGGCATACTAATGTTAATTACTAGCTGGGGCAGTGACGGTGGTGTGGTTTTCCCCTTGGACATGTGTGAGTCATTGTGACCAAATGACAATCAGAATTTATGTGCCACTAAGAAGATTTCTGAAACTCGAAATATCTTTTGTCCTATTAGATAATGTAACATATATTCCAAAACATGTGGTGATACAACAGTCTATGGCACTGCAGCTGGTGTAACATCACCATATAATGTCTGAAATTCTGGTTTTGTCTTCTTGAAGTCCAGATGTTTTCTTTTAGCAGTAATGAAACAACAACTTCATTATGTGCTAGTTTTCCAGCTATGTGTTCCACACAGTATGTGTGGTTTCATTGTCATAATAATTTACAGCAGGGATATTTAATCAAATGTTTAGGTTAAGTCACATGAGGACAACATAAAGATTACATTTAACTGATGTTTAAGGGTTTTTTTGTGACGTTTTTATAGTAACTTTGCAGATCCACGTGAGAGAACAGGCACATCAATGGTTTTAACTAACTTCTAACTATTGTACTTGAAGCTCAGAATGTACTAATCATTTAAATAATATGGTGGGGCACTTGATAATGCACTGGAAGCCCTGTGATGATAAATGTTAAGCATTTGAATGTCCAGTAGACTTATGTATCTACAACCCAAGCATCTGCTAATGGGAGGTTCTGATGGGCTGACTGTTTTGCATACCGGCATGTCCTGAGACGGACATTAAAGACTGAGAGAAGTTTTATCTAACTGAAAATTAAGCCAATAAAAGATGAAAGACATTGCATTGAACATTAAAGTAAATGAAGAGTGTCCATTTACAACATGTCAAATGTCATTGTGTGAATCCTTGAATAGATGTTGAAATTTCTTTTTTAACTATCCTCAATCTCAATCATCCTCAAAACACAGGCGTTTGCTTTGCAGCAATTTTTCTATCTTGTAACATTATAAACATTTGTACCGTTCAAGATCCGTATTAATGTTAGCTGAGTTGTGTTGGAAAAATAGATTTAATTTCTTTTTTCAGGGCAGGACGTAGACGGCCAGAAAATTTGCTTCACAGCATATTTGCCATATCCGTCTGACTCCCAGCATTGCAAATTTTTCCTCTGTAGAAGACATTTCTAAACCTGAATCCTCCCAGCTTCTGCATACTACTGAATTTTGGTGTTTTTTTTTTAATGGCCCCAAATGAGAAGAGGCGGGTCTCTGGGAATTGTAGTTTTTGTCTGGTAGAACATTTAACATTTCAGTAGTTTCTGTCTGATTCAGAGAACTTTTACTGTCTGTTTGCTGCTTTAAGTGTAAAGTTTTGCTCTAAAGGAGGCAAAAAAGGAAAAGGCAAGACTGTCGAGTCAGTTAAGTTTAATGGCCATCGTCTCTTTAGGGTTAGAACAACACTTTAAATAATGTGTATTTTACTTTGTTCACATGCCCCGTCATCCAAAGTCAAAATTGCAGTTTAATTTACAAATTGTTTTGGTGACAAGTGTTTCATTTGATATAGAAAATCCTGTTTTTTAACCGGTATAAGGAAGAGCAAACAAAGTGAAAAGAGAAAGACTAGATAGAAGAAGGGAAGATGAAGCCCTAATGGCCATTAGTCACATGTTTTTTCCCACATCCATGCACCAAAGAGGTCAACGCTCCAGTCACTGGGGTCCATATTCCACATTACATTGAAAGGAAAAGGGAAAGCATTGTGAATGAGCAAAACATAAAGGAAACAGGGTTCATCTAAAATATGATGACACTTATGATTAATACATAATTCATGTGACCTTTTCAGTCTTTTAAAGCACTTCCCTTTTTAAGACACTCTCTTGGGTGAGGCTGGAGGGTTTCATAGCAACTGGTCACTGGGGAACTGATATCCACCAAACATTTTTTTGTATTTTTGTCGTGTCCTTTTGTGAGACACGTTGTGTGAAAAAAATGTATTTATACCAATCCTGGTCACATTTTTATGAAGTTGTTTTGTGTAAACATGCACAATGGAATCTTAGAAATACGTGTTTTGTGTTAATAAAAAGACATGTGGGCAGGACCCAACAAAAGAGGAACCTTTGTGTCTTTTCATTTGCATTTTTCTGTCCTTTTACCATAAAGGCTTCATTCAGCCACGGCTACTGCTCAATCAAAAGAATTCAGCTTTAACTTTTAAGGAAAAGTTCCAATTTCATTCATGCTCTTCTGCAAATATTTAAGACTCACTCACTGAGCTTCTGCTTGACATCAAACCTCAGGAGTCTCTGAACTAACCGGTCCGTTTGCCTACCACATCAGTGACATAGAAATGACACCGACCTCCCCATTGGTATCATTTTCATTCAAAATTGAAGAAAAAAAAACGTTTTAAAAAGTTTGAAATAACTGGTTTAAAACAAACTTAGTTGTAAAACACAAATGTAATACTCCTTTGAATAAATCCTTGGAACTATGTTTATACAGTGGAGATCGAAAGTTTGGGCACCCCAGGGAAAATGTTATATTATTGTGCATAAAAACCCCAAGGAAAGATTCAAAATCTCCTAAAGGCATCAGTTTACAGATGAGACATCCTTTTGATATGTCATAAAAATAGGCTTTATTTCCATCATTTACCCTTTGAAAATAACAGATAACAAATTAATGGTGTACATGCAAAAGTTTGGGCACCCTGTAGAGTTAGTACTTTAGTGCCAGTTTCACTGTTTTGGACAAGTGCTTGGAAGAACCAATGATACTGATTGTTGGGGCAAAGTCAAATGACTTTGATTAATTCAAATCGTTGAGATTGAAGTCCCCTGGTCTTTGTAAACGATGATTGTGACCAATCCATGACATGAGATCGAATTAATGAGATTAATGAGTTATGAGTTATTAATGAGTATAGAAATTGACTTACAATACAGCAACAGTGATCCTTGAGATGCTTGACTGTAAGAATAAACCATGGGGAAAAACAATACCCAAAAAGGAAACCGTGGTTGAACAGAATAGAACAGAACAAAACAGAACTGAACAGAATCCAGTAACCATCCATCACAGTGGCAGACATCCAAGAAAGAGCCTCAGGAATGACAAACTGGAGAGCACCAGGCCCAGACATGATACATGCATTCTGGCTTAAGAAACTCACTGCACTCCATGAGCGCCTGGCAGCACAAATGAACCAGCTGCCAAGAGATAGGCCTCACCCTGAATGGCAAACGATCCTGGTCCCACCCAACTACCGGCCAATAACCCGTCTCTCCACAACATGGAAGCTCATGTTGGGCATCATTGCAACCAAAATACATCGGCACGTGGATAAATGTATGAGCAATGCACAAAAGGTCATTTGAAGAGATTCCAGAGGAGCCAAACACCATCCCTGGTTGACAGAACTGTCGCCCAAGACTGCAGGTCACTAAACACCAACCTGTGCACAGCTTGGATTAATTACAAGAAAGCCTTTGACTCAATGCTACACACCTGAATGCTTGGAGCTGTACAACATCAACAGGACTCTAAGAGCCTTCATAGGAAACTCAGTGAAGCTGTAGAAAACCACCATTGGGTCTTGCCCAAAGACCCTCACTGGATTATGTTAATTAGCTCACAATTGTTATGTTAATTGTCCCCATCAGTTGCTGTTTGCGGCCTCTGGGTATCAACGGGGAATCGAACCCTGGTTTCCTGCATGCCAGTCCATCCGCAATTTTTTGTGATTTTTGCAGGAAAAAAACAATTACATTTGCTACTCTCAATTGACTTTTTGGAGACTTTCAGTTTCTCTGTGGAATTATTGTGTAATATGTATTGAAAAGTGTCTGTATAAAAGAAATTGTGGTTGTACTAAGAAGATGGATTTCAAACATTGCAACAAAATAACAGATTTTTTTTTAAAAAGTAAAAAAATAAACTAATGCATAAAAAAGGTCCAGAACTGCTAAAGGTTAATAGGTTTCCTTCTCCAGATTGGCTCACATCCCCAGATTGAAATACCTTCAAAGAAAATCCAGAGATTTTTTTGTTCCTGACATTTCTTTGGTTACTTTTAGAATATACTTATGGAGAATCTTGTGTGACAAACTGCATATCTTGATCACTTAACCTGAGGTTGTGATGTTTTCTAACCTCCTGGAATTCTTGACTCACGGCTTCTTTCTTTTTTGTTGCCCTAAAAACAATAACAGTGTTAAGACATTTTTTAAGCGTACTTTTTATCTGGGTGGCACATTCGCTAATGAAGAAATGAAACCATGTGGGTTAAAAAAAATTCACGCAAATGGTTTTCTTTTGGGAATATTTCCCCTTTTTTTGTCTCCTTTGAACAAATTTGGACGCCTGAAGTAATTCCAGAAAACAGAACCTTTCATAAAAAACTACAGAGAAGTGGCCATAATTTGGCTGTAAATAACATGCTGTAACCTTCCTCCTTTTCAAACAAACAAACAGTAATCTTTAAAGTGCTTTTTGTAAAAGTAAACTTTAGAAAGTTGGGAAGCTATGCTTGCTCTCTTCACCTTTACTTCCACAGCAAGTGCAGAAAGTTGGTAGGATCCCAGTTCCTTTGTAAGACCATCGGCCAAACCTTTTCTGACACACAAACCAAACACAGCATTGTGCAGTCTGTCACCTCTCACTGGGGCCCCTGTCAGTGGCTGCAGAGTTTGCGAAGACCCCCCTCCTACACACTGGTTAAAATATCTTCACCCTGTAGTTTAACTCCCACATCTGCTTCAGTTGAGTTTGTTATTCATTGGGTCAATTCATTTATGACAGTCTATCTTTCTTCTTTTGAAGCGTTGTGAGGGTTCATCTCTGGACCAACAGTGATCTTTTTTCCTTTGGTAGAAATCCAAAGGTCAGGTCCTCTGGAATGCGGAACTCATGGCAGAATTCCTGCACATGTATGGTGCTGGTTTGAGTCCTGAGCTGCAGTGGTGCATAACAACAGAGCAAGGAAAGGTGGTTTTCACATATGGGTGCTTCACATCCTGACAACTGCCGGCAGCTAGAACATTTGAAGGAATAGTTGTCATTATTTGCCACTTGTCAAAAAAAGTTCAGAAAATAAGACCTAAGTAATCAAAAGCTGAAAGGCATTACACTCCTGACCTGAAGCCATCATACCCCATCTGGGAGCTCCATGCTGTCCGTCAGGGAATGAAGAGCCTTCACCTTAGACAGATTCAGCCAACCAGATAGGAAGCTACTGGGCTCACTGCAAACCTTTACCCAAAACCATTGCAGGATTAGCCACTTGATGCTGCAACATCTGCTTTTTGACTCTTTTGCTGTGCTGGTAAAAAGGTTAGAGTCTATCTGGCTGGGATCATGACCTGTTGGTCCCTGGTCTGACTCCCCCTGGTGCTGACAATAGTCAATCAAGAGTTGCATCGTCTTTGTTTGACTTAGAATTAGTTCTTTTTAAAATAAATAAATAAATATTGGATAAAATACAATTTTCAAAGTGGTATAAACTAAAATAAATGCTCTTGATTTTTTGTCATTTTTCATTCAAGATAATCCTCTTTGGAGTTTTAATCCCACTAACACTCTGCTCAAGTTTCAGCAAAGTTGATCCACACGAGTGACATTTATCTCATGGTTGAACTAATTTAGCACAGAAAAGTTTTAAATATGAAGTCTTTGAGCTTTTCTTTAGGATCAGATGACAGGGTGTTTTTGGAAACTCAACTTATTCATATACATGAACATTTATGAAATATCGCCTCCTGCTGGCTGATTCAGTTGCGTTGTGCAACTCAGAAGTATTGCCTTGTTTTTTTTTCTCCTGCAGATCACTATTTCACACTGAAAACTTCACGATGTCACTGACGTAAAAAACTAAAGATGTGTTAAAACAGCAGCTTCGTTCTTACTTATAAAAAGATTTCACAGACAGCCAGAGCCTTTTTAGGTCAATTTAATATTGCAACTCGCATTTTAAAGACAGCGTCTAAAAATGGATAGACCACCCACAGAGAAAGCAAAGGCAATGAGCTGCGGTTCGAACAGACCTTCATCACGGTTCAGAAATTTACCACACGGGCAGGAAATAAGTCCAGTGAAAATGTCTCATGTTGCTCTGCTTAATGCAAATCACATCTCTCACAAATGCTAAATGTACAAGTCACACACACAAAAAGACGAGAAATGATCAATTCAGCTTTGGGCTGATTAGCAACTTTCACGTGAGCACTTTGTCATAGCATTTACATACAGCCAACAATAATTTTATATCTGAGTACCAGATGGAGTCAAAAACTTTAAGGAAATACACAGAAATGACGTTAAACATTCAAATACTTTCCAAAGTAAGTATTTTCTTTAAAATATTTCGGCAAAAAGCAATGCTTGTTTTATTGTTGTTGTTTTTCTGGCTCAAAGTAGCCACTAAGGCACCATATTTATGTGATGTGGTTTTTAAAATCACTTTTCTAGGCCTTTTTTCTGCTTTAAACTTATCATTCCATCATTTAACAATGAAGAAATGTATACTCATTTGTGAAAAAATCTCTATTATGACTAAAGCAGTAAAAATGTTCTCTTTAGTAGGTTCTTGACAAAAGGTCTCTGTGATGTGCTTCTGGGTGTACAGTCAATTTTAGCAAAAATACATCCGGCTGTCAACAGGAAAAAAGGGCAGATTTTTAGTAATATTATGTCAATGTTAAATGTTTTTTTTTATAAATTTAAGATACAAAGTTTCGTTCATGGGCTTTCATCACTCTGTTTTGGTACATTGAGCAGACATCTACCTGAATTCCTTTTCCATAAGTCAACTCAGTCTTCAGTGTGTAATTTATGAACACATTGTGGTTGAAAGGATTCAATTACTCTGACACTATTACTGTTAGAGCATCACATTCATGTTGGGCTTGAAACTTGTTAAAAGTGAACCAAAAATTAGCCTCAATGTCTCCTTTAATATCAGAAGCAATCAAAAGAGGTTGTTTAGATATTTCTTTACAAATGAGATTAGAAAAAAAAAATCTTAACATTAATATCATATTTTGCAAGCAAGAGAGGAATGTCACTGTCAATACATAAATACATTTACAATACCTACAGCTTTTAAAGAAATGTTGTCACTCCAAAATAACACTTAGATAAACATTTAAGGTACAACATATACAATAAAAGTAAACTTAGAGACGAACTGTAACACATTGTGACAAGGGCATTTAATATACATGGGGCAACATATACATTATTATTTTAGCTTTTTTTTCTTCATCCTCTTACGTATTGTAGCTGGAGTTAATGGCTGGACAAGTGCATAGCAAAATAGAAAATCATTTGGCCAAGTTAAGGAGACACAAAAAAGAAAACTGCTTTAGAAAAGAACATTAAAAAACATGTTTTAAGGCAAATCTCATTTAAAATTGGCATAGTCTGAAAAAATGTCAACAAAGTCTTGTACCACCCTGTAGCAGAAGTCATATTGCTCCTGCAGGGGAATAAAAAACAGAAAGACAGATAAGATGGTAGGATATGAAATAAACAACCCTGAATCTTTTGGTTTATGAACACACTTACCACAGTTTGGACCATATGAGGCCTCTGCATGCGTAAACTCTTCACAGTCTGAAACACGTCCATCAGGCCTTCTGCTTTGACTCGTTCCAAGATATTACTCAGTGCAATGAACGTACCTGTTCGCCCTGCACCCGCACTGCATTCCAAAAAGAAAACTTTCAGAAACCAAAAGTACTCAACTCTCATTCATATGTTGTTGAATGTATGGTGCTGGTACCTGCAGTGTACGACAATGGGATGGTTCCCAGACTGCTGTTGCTGTCTCTGTACGGAGGCGATGATGTCAATCATGCCTTTCCCCTCGGCAGGGATGCCGATCTCTGGCCACCCGTGGAAATGAAAGTGCCTGATCGTCCTTGTCTGCTTCTCCTGTGAAAAGAAATGTCCTGATAAGTGAAACTATGACACCTCTAGAGGATAATTTATCAGCAGTCCAAGAAAAGGAGGTGAGCTTTCAGAGCTGGATATATTTGGTTGATGAGTTGAACTGAGAGGAGGCAGGGATGTACTGCCAAGTTCCCTAAAACTTGATGTGGGTCAAAGGGAATAAAATATACATGAGATGGGAGTCTCTCATTTGATAAAACTCTGAGATTTTTCATTTAGCCAAGAACATTTGATGCAAATAAAACTTTCTGTTATTTAGTCAGGAAAAAAAATCCTGTAAAAAGACCCAAACAACTGCAAAAAATCATGAATTAATATTTAAAATTTACAACTGTCACAACACTGCGAATGCACGAATTTCTTATAGAACTGTTATGAGGTTTGAGGCTTTGCTGCACCAGCACAGTGAAGAATTACACATTTGGAGAGACACTACAAGGGCTACTTTACCCTAACATGTAATAATGAGTTGTGATGGCGACGTTGTATTTGCCTGACAGATAGTACAAGGATTTGCTTACTGGAACAAAGGTGAGTACCAGGTCTCGTAGACTGAAGGTTTCACACAGAGTGTCTCCCTTCAGCTCCACAGTGTAATCTCCATAGGTGACTAAGTCTTCTGTGGGCCAGTACTGGAAACATTTGTCCTGCAAAAGTGCAAAGGACAGAAATTGAGCACAGAAAATGTTATTTTTAAAGACACTTAGTCCAAAAAAATAAAAAAGATAATTATATATATATATATATATATATATATATATATATATATATATATATATATATATATATATATATATATATATATATATATATATATATATAATCTTTTAAAATAAGAAGGTTCCTGGTTCAAGTCCTGGCTGGGGGCCTTGAAACAGTGTCACCAATGGGGGACCTTTCTGTGTGGAGTTTGCATGTTCTCCCCGTGCATGCGTGGGTTTTCTCCGGGGACTCCGGCTTCCTCCCACCATCCAAAAACATGCTTCATAGGTTAATTGGTTACTCTAAATTGCCCCTAGGTGTGGATGTGAGTGTGCATGAGTGTGTGACTGTGTGGCCCCTGCGACAGACTGGCGACCAGTCCAGGGGTGTCCCCCGCCTTCGCCCATGAGTAGTCGGGTTAGGCTATGGCAGCCCCGTGACCCCGAAAGGGATAAAGCGGTTCAGAAAATGAATGAATGAATGAATATATTTAATATTTTTTATATATAAGAAAGTAATGGAGCTACTGGCAATTACAGCTTACCTGCTCCCTCTCCTGGAGCTCAGTCAGCATGACAATGGAGTGACATTTCCACTCCCACACCATCCTCCAAAAGTCCTCCACTGTGTGAGACAGAGGGCCTTGTGTGGCAATGAAGTAGTCCTTCTGTCTATATCCCTGATTCACCACAAAAAAAAAGAATATGTATTAATCATCAAATACTTACAGGCCTCTGAATATCTGCAAACTTCAATGAGAACAATGTGTGCTTACGTCTATAAATGATGCATTGATATAATCTGTGAACTCTTGACCTCGTCTCATTGAGAGAATAACTCTGTTGAAGTCATCTAAAGTGGACAAAAAGCATAAAAAATGCATGAGGGACATTTTCAACAGTGACTGTAACAAAATACCGCTTCCTCAAACTCTTACATGGAATTATTTGAAGAACTCGGTTCTTCTTCATGTTGGCAGGAAGGTTCCCCGTTCTCATGTTCTCCTTCATTATTCGCATGTTGGTCAGTTTCTGAGTAGAAATCAAACAATCCATGTTCAAGTGTTACTGTCCTTTGTTCTAATAAATCATATAATAAGCTTGTATGATTTTTTTCTTTTTCAGCATAACATAACTAATTCCTAACTAATCTGTTATTCATTACTGTGAGAAGTAAATAGTTATCAAGTTTCAATTCCTGCTTGAATTAATTCATTTAGTATTTTTTTAAGTAAAAAATTCTCAAAATCGCTGTGGAGAAACAGCAAGCAGTTGCATAAACATAACTGTGGTAGTTCCAAGAGTCTACAGTATCTCCTCAAATACAAACCACATTTTTACCCAACGTGTCATAGATTCAGAAAAAGAAGAGCTATGAAACTTAGGTCTTGTTTCCGCTGAGCGGTACTGTCCAGTGTATCCATTATAAAATGGAATGGAGCGGCTTGGGCGGAGCTACTGTTGAAAGGTGTTGATTGATGTAAGAAAGAGATTGCGTTCTTCTTCGCCACCCACAATCTTCTCTCAAACAACATTAAATGCTTTGTATATACTAAGTACGAAAAGCTAAGCAGAAAAAATGAGCCGCTGGATGACCTCCATTGTTGCTGTTGATAGCTTTGCTTTTGCTGTGGTCGCACGGCTACGACGCAAAGGTACGAGATCAGTCTACACCCCGCATGCATTGGAACAGTCCAACTTTTGAGTGGAACTTGACCTGAATTACCTGGACCGGACCTACTGCACAGTGGAAACAAGACATTATAAGCATATCTTATGCTAATTCTTATTCCTACTTTAAATTCTTCCTCCAGGCCGACCCGGTCACCGTCTGCAAAGGTGTTGTGCAGTTTGTGCAGATGTCCTTCTAGAGAGGACACGTCCAACTCCGTGTCTCCATAGAGGTAGTATTCTAGCAGGGCCTGGTAGACGAATGAGTACTGCATCTGCAGAGAGATGTTTTGATAGGCACATTTGCATCAAACTGAAAGAGATTATTAGTGCTTCGGCAGGAAACCAGTAAAACCCTGACTCACATCTGTCTGGATGAGCTGCGACCGCTGCTCTCGTATCCTAGAAACGAAGCCAAACACGTCAACTTTCTGCTCGGCGTGCATCATGTCAATCATGGCATCTATGACAATAAAGGTTCCTGTTCTCCCAACACCGGCGCTGGAGACACACAAACAAAGAGCACACCGAGTAAGCACATTGCTCAGCTGATGCATATAAGATATTGCATGCCAAAAGGCGAAGAAAGGAACTTGTGTGCTCGAAAAACATGTTTCGTCAGAGTAAATCAAAATATTGGTTTTCTCGGGAATGCTCTGGAAATTCATTTACATAAAAACTGGATGAAAGAAATTATTAAAATTATTATAGAAATCAAATTATATATATATTTAATAATTATTATATAAATGATTAAAAATTCAAGTAAACACAAGTTCAGTTTTGTGAGCTCAGATTTCTTGTACCTGCAATGGACCACAATAGGTCCAGAAAAGGGCGGATTCACTGCCTTGACCTTTTTGAGGAACTTTAGCATGCCGATGGGGGAGAAAGGAACGCCGAAGTCTGGCCAGCTGGTAAAGTGAAGCTGAGTGACCAGACGCGACGTCTTAGCGGCCTCGCTGGCTTGCTGCACAGTAACACAAAAGGAAAGCAGAGTTTTCTCTCATTTTTGGATGTTGTTAAATAAAAAACATAATTCCAGTTAGGAATATAAAGCAAATAGAGCAAAAATTAAAATGTAAAGCTGGAACATACATATTGTACACAGAACTTTCGAATAGTGTAGTCCACCAGAACAGTGAAGTCTTCGACGGCCACCCTCACATTCCCATAAGTCCAACACCCCTGATCTGGCCAGTATTGGTAACACTTGTCCTGCAGAGAAACAACATCACAAATTCGTTAACTTTATTAAAAAAGTTAAAAAGCAACCTTTTCACAACATATTCAACCACTTTTTATGGGAAAAATAAAACAGCAACCATCAACAGGTTCAGCAAAGCTGACATAAACTAACAAGCCTGTGCTTATGCTTCAATTTCACAGCTAATCAGTCTCCTTTAGGAGCGAGAGAGAGCTGAAAACAGTCAATAAGAAGCTCTGCTGGGTGATTATCACACTGCTTTTGAGGACTTAATTACACATTACACAGCCATTGATTTCAACCCGTTCACACAGTGATTTTAAATGGCTGCCAGTCCTCCTCTTATTGATCCTTTTCCGCTTTTCTCATTCTCGTGTTCAGAGTTCTGATTCACAACAGAACACCTGTAATTACAGCAAAGCAGCAGGTGTTAGCAGAGATTAGAGGTGTAGGATGAGGAGTTTCAATGATACCATGACTAGACACCTGTTATCAGAATCATTTGTGAAGCTGAATTGTCTCTCAGGAGGAAAACGGCTTACAGAAAAAGTTCAATATATAGTCTTATTTTAAAAAAAAACAATATTAATAATAGAGCGGATGAAGCCGAGACAACAGACCTCTTTTCTTTCTTTTAAATTTGTCAGCATGACAACAGTAGCAACCTTTTGCTCCCAAACCATCCTCCAGAAATCTGCAACAGTGTCTTCCTTTGGACCTAAAATGACAAAAATGACCAACGAAAATTTAACTTTTTTTTAATCAAACATAGATATATACTAACTTTTACATCAAAAATACCAATATAATTTACCTTGTGCAGCTATGAATTTATTTTTTTCAGTGTAACCCTAGTAGAAATAAAAAATAAAATTCAATAAATAACAGAAAACAGTTTCACTAAATTTTTATTTAAATATTCCTCTTAACTTTTAAAATAAATTGCTCAATTATTTCCATAAATGCATGTTGTCTGAATCTTGAGACAAAAAATAAACTCACATCAACAAAAGATGCATTCACATAGTCTGAACAGGGGTTTCCATCCAGCTGAGTCAGCACTACTCTGGAATGATCATCTATTATTGAATACAACAGAAAATGAACAAAAGTCAATTTAAAGTATGAAATAATTTTTAATAATTTTTAAAAAAAACAGATCAGAGAAAATTAAGACTTAATAGTAGAATTTATTTGTCCTCTTTTCCACATGATAGATAAGAAGATTTTTTTTAACACATTAGCTATACAAAACACAGGAAGCTGCATGAGGCAGAACAGCAGGCGGGCTCATAGCAAAAACAACACAAGTTTAGCCTCCCTGCATTTTTTCACTCTATCAAGCTTCTTTTCAGCTTCAAGGTTAAAAACAAATCCTGATTCACCAACCCGTACATCAAGAATACACAACGGGCACACGACTGTTTTCCAATCAAAAGGATTTGGTCTTATTTAGATTTAGACACTTTAGTCAACACTTAAAAAGTTAAAACATAGAAATGTCTGTATACCACAAGTGCATATGAATTGCAACCTTGGGGAGGTATAAAAAGCAAGTAGCTTTTTTGGCGTACAGGAAACTGCATGCTTGGTTTCACTCGAGACCAAAGTTGTGCAAAAATGAAAGTAAACTCACAGGGAAGGATGTTGGGGTATCTGTTCTTCTCCTTGTTTTCATTCTTGTTGGCTTCCTCATATGTCCCTTGGGCACTACCTGCCGGCAATGACTGCAAGACCAAGCAGCACACTTTAGACCGGACAGCATCTTAACAAATATGCCTTATTAGCAGGTAACAACAATCGAACTTATGACTTTGATCATCAATAGACTTCCTCCACAAACTTCAGCACGTCTACCATTGAAGCTTCGACTTCCTTGTCTATGCTGACGAACGATTCAAGCGGATTTATACTTTTATGTGAAATAAAACAAAGCAAATAGTCATGTATTATTTTGATTGTCTGCTTCACATAGGAAACAAAAAGCTAAAAGGTACTTTTTCACCCTGAGATTGTGAATGACAGCAGGATGTGTCATGGAATAAATGGCGCCTCATTGCTCATGTGAATTTCCCTGATAAAGATAAACACATTGTTTGATGACGGCGAAACATGTAAAATGAGAAGGATACTTTTTTTACTTTTTATATCATATATATACTGCCAAAAATATTACGTGTAAAAGGTAGTTTTTGCTAATATCTCTATGTAGTAATAAATATTACCACTAATCAATGCTTTAATGCTATCAAATCTGGCGGGGAAAAAAGAGGTAACACCTCAACCCATAATGTAAAGCTCGAAAGACAACTAACCTCAATTCTACTGCTCTGAACAAGTTTTAATTAAACTTTAAAAGCAAACTAAACGGAATGAGCTTACGTTGTACTCCTCCCTGAAGAGTTTTCCATCATCAGCTGAACGGATTCTGTACTCTTCCTCCAGTTGCTCGACTGGGATGGGGGCGTAGGCCTTGGAGGATGATTGGGATCTTGGCAGAAGGACCACCGTTTGTTGTTCTGTTGGGAGATATAACAGTGATAAAATCACCTCTGTTGCTTGCTTGCTTGGTGTGGTTGATACGGGTGAATCATTGCTTGTTTCCACATGATATTTACTACAGTCCGTTTTGTCTTGACCTACTAATTAACTGTTAGCTCAAAGAACTGATTTATGTTATTATTACTATATTAATAAAGCCTATATCTGTTAATAGATATGAAGCACGACAATAGATTTCCCATACAAATACTGCTGTGCTAGTACTCTTTTATACCTTCGCTTCATTTTGCTTCATTTTAAAATATAACGTACTACTTAGCTGTTTCAAATACTCTTTTGTACATTGTAAATGTGTGCTCTGATTGATATTTGCTCAGTTAAAATCAAGTTGTCACACTAGATTGAGTTAGAGATTCGGAAACTTTTACACAGCATGATGACACTTTTGGTACATGCTTGCCCATACCAATGAAGCATTTAAAGGTCATAAGCAGGGAGCCCATGGCGGAAACCTTTCCATCACCCTTCAAAGGCATTATGTTATCGCTAACAATAGTCCGTAAGAGTGCAGAAGATGTTAGTACCACTTAAATACATAAACCACCACCTTGTGTACCTGACCTTTTGGAATAGTGATGCAAAACGACTCAGTAATGTTTCCAGTCTCTAAAACACAATACACATACAGCACCACATCACATCAAATATAACAGAAGGGAACACACTTAGGTTAAGGTTTGTGGTTTGCTTTTAAAAAGTAGAATTTTATAAAAATGCATTTAACAAAACTGCAGCAAAAACTAAAACCTTATATAACGCGATCACTCTTGCAAACTGTTAAAGGCCATGTAGATTCTTTAAAAAATGTTCCATTTATAAATAAGTAAACCTCACAAATTCAGTGTAAATCAAACCCTATAAAATAGCTTGTTCTTGACATTTTCTGCAGACTCATAACTTTTATCAGTCTTTGCACTGATTAGATCTTATTAATTTGTCAATTTTTTGTGCTTAAAAGGGAGACCAGCTCTGCTTTTTACAAACTACAGTCTTGAACAGAAACTTTACTTGGAGAACAAGAAAAAAAAAAGACAGACGACTGTGATGATGGCTTTCAGTTTTTGTTTTTGCTGGTTTTTCATGTTAACTTCAGGAAGTCTGACATGACACCGCCTGCACATGTACCAATCTCTTGAATCTGTCTTACAGACTATATGTCAGCTGTCTTACCTTGTTCCTCCGAGATGCCATTTGGTACTTTCTTGTCAACTGCTGTGACAACTACTTTCCTTTGGTTTTTTAACCTTAAAAAACACAAGAAAACATAAAGTTACAGAACAACAATATAAACGTATATATTAGGGGTACAACACGCTTTAAAAAAGCAAAATTCTAAAATGAGAAAGAAGGACATTGATCTATCCTACCATCTGAAACTTGAGGTGCTTTTTTTCATTAGTTGACGTCTTTAAATTTAGCGTAAAAGTCAAAATATGATACACAGTTGGATCTTTACTCCTTTAAGTAGCCTTCGTAGCTGTGCATTCACCGCTTGCCCCGCTCTCACTGAACATGCAAGGGAGTCAGCTCGCTGAACTTCCTAACTGGGCCCCGCCTCGGTGACTAAAAGGAGGAAGTGTTTGTCACCCGCAGCTCTGCCCCTCAACCTGGTTCAGCACAAGTCGGCAAAAATGCACGTGGTGCGAAAGTGAAGCAACTGAGTCTGTCCCCGGGATTTTATTTCTTTATTTTTTACCTGAGGAAGTACCAGGCCAGCAGTGCAATGATGATCAGCAGCAAGAGTACAACCAGCACCGTGGGAAGGATGTGGTGGCTGGAGGATGTAACATCTTCTGAGGAAGGAGAGGCAGAAGCAAGGGGAGGGGGAGGTCAGGGAGCAACGCCAACAAAGACGCAGGAAGAAGGGGCAAGGCCGGCAACATATACACATGGGTGTGCAAATGCTTATCTGATATCAAGTGTGCGTTGCACAAAACGATCATATAAATACTTGGCAAAACCAATTACCTTCTGTGATTTTTCCAGACCACAGAGCCAGTTTATTAACTGGCATCAGCAGTATTTTGTCAACACAGATAAGCATCATCCTTAAATCAAACAGAAAATTACAGACTCTAAAGATAGAGATTTGGCTTGAAGTCACTTCCAAAGTTAGTTATTAGATCTGATTATGTAAGTGTGCAATAAGCTGTAAATGACTGTGAAGGACTGCTGAGCTTCATTGTGATCTGTTAATAACAAAGCTGTAGAAAAGGCTATTATTATGCAGGTGCATTCACAGCAGCAGATATGCCCTAATCATATCTCTGCAAAAAGGGATGACTGCCAGGAGCAGGAATTTGTTGTTGTCACAGATTCTGCAGTCAGGCTCACATGTTGAAGTGAAACCGGCCTTGTCCTTACCTTTTGTTTGGTTGCCATTGCCTGTCGAATTGGATGTTGTTGTGGCTACCACCAGAAATATAAGTGGCACCATTGTGACTGCGGGAAAACAAAATGAAGGAGGATATTAAATTTAGGAGCAGACATTTCTGCAATCAAGATGCGCGAGAAGACGGCAGCCGGATAATATCGCTATTCAGGGTGTATACAAAAGCGTTTGACAGATCTGACGCATGCTCGCTCGTTCATGACTGGGGTTTTCAGGAATGCGCTCCTCGGTGCAAAGTTCACAAGGACACAATGGAACAACACACTCATATCCTGACCATTTATTAGTCCAGCCATAAATCTCATGTGCAGTTCTGAGGACGTCCATGTGATGGCGCAATGCTTTCGTTTTTGAACAGTTGGGATGACTAATAGAAGGTTTTACATCAAAGTAGAAAAGAATAATTTATAGGTCGCATCTTTAGGTTAAAAAAAACATTTTAAACTGATTAATAATTGGAAATGAAAATAATTCTAATTACTACTGTATTAGATTAACACCTTAGCTACCTGTGTTCATAATATCATCAGTTAGAAAAGAAAGTTTTCACTAAATTTTCTCGATCCAGCTGATTGCAGCTGTATTCCTTCAGCTATTTCCATAACAATGCCATGCGGGAACACACAGGATTTCCAGGATTTTGCCTGTGCAAGGTTTTGGAAGTCTGAAAACACCAGCACAACACAAATACCAGCAAAACTAGTCCAAAAATCACCATTCAAACTCATTTAACCCGTTGAACACGTGTCTTTTCTTTCTCATCTTTTCGGACACTTATTCTCTTTCCTTTGATAACGTCACACAGAAACACTCTCACAGGCCCCCCCCCACCACTCAAACCTACTTTAATGAATGTGGTCATCCTCTCATTTTCTTCAGAGAGGTCAGAGCCGTTTGGTCACTCCGAGACTCACACCTTTAAACACCTCTGCTGGTTGCAGCTTTAAACACGCTTTCCTCTGAATAATTCACGGAGCTGGAACGCACGGGATGAGCCCAGATCTGCAATCACGCCATTGAAAAGCTTGCAGGTGTGCAAGTGTGGGTGCCTGCTAGATTGCAGCTGCAGTGGAAAGAAAGCCGAGGCCAACGGCTCAGTCAATGAAGACACTGTTCAAGCCTCCACGTTGTGCCGCAGTGTCCTGCTCTGTGTCCAAGCGGGACACCGGGGGAATGTGAAGGCAGCCAACCAGAGACAGCGACTGCAGCAGAGAGTGAAGGAGCAGAGGGTCCGGGTCAATAATATTTCCTGGAGCGATTAATAAACCCTGACATGTCAGGACCAAACCCTGTGGGAAAGACTGATGAGGGAATTCTAATGAGAAGATAGGAGGAGCGCTTCTCCTTCTTGTGCTCTATCTCCTCCTTTGCTGTTAAAATGCGACCAGCTTGCATGAGTGTGTGAGCATCCGTAAGGCAGGACTACAGCAGTGATGTGGAAGCATTTATTTTAACATTTAGAATACCAAATGTCTGCTTGGTTTTTTATGTATGCAACAACTTAACACCCAGCCGAGCGCTGACAGCTTGGCCTATGGCTAAATCTTGTGGCTCAGATTTGCTGCTTTTTAAGCAGCTCCCAGATCTTTACCTTCTCCGCCTCTGGAGATACCACTCCGTCAAGTTTCACTGGTTTCCTGCCTGCCTTATTGAGCGCCTCTAAGAATATCATTTACTTTCCTCCCTTTGTCCAGCACTCTTCCATACTTTAGGAAATCCTTTTGTGCATTTGTCTTCAGCAACATCAATCAGTCCAGACCACTAATCTTGCATCTTTTATTGTTTGCCTTTATTTAATATGGGTCAGATTTGGCTCCAACAGCAATCATTGCATTGCGAGAGCTCTCATCTATTGTCCTCCCTCCATTTAGCACTCAGCAGCTAGTCACCAAGCATTAGGCTAGCCATAATGAAAATGGGTCATGGGACATGTCAGCCAGGACGAAGCTCTAGGGCGACCCTATTTTCCGGTAGAAGCCCTTTGCAAGAAGCTTTATGGATGGACATTTGTCCTAACCAACTAGACAGGCAATTTTATTTTTTGTAGTATAAGTGACACGGGTTTCCTAACCATAAAGACAGATCTGTGACTCCAGTAAAGTTTTACCATAAATCACTGAATGAAAGAAACCAACTATGACAACAGGAAATGCACTTCCATGCCAACGGATTATGTAATAAAGAAAGAAGTAATTTCAGTCAGTCCTCATTTACTCCAACATAACGGACCTCCTTCAGAACAAAAATAACTACCTTTGTACCCCAGTTTCAAAAACTGTTCTAATTTTTATTACTGTATTGTATGTTTATGACAACTTTTACCAAAGATGAATTTTTGTAACTGTTATTTTGTTTTGTTTTCCTTTTTTTTTTGGGCATGACAAATGGCACAAGGGTGGACTCTTAATTGCCCCGGATGTGCATGTGAGTGTGTGGCCCTGCAACAGACTGGCGATCTGTTCAGGGTGCAACCCGCCTTTAAACCAAAAGCTGGGTTGGCTCTCAAGCAGTCCCCTGTCCCTAAAAGGGGTTAAGCAGGTTCTGTAAATAGATGGCTATTGGCATAAACGATGTGTCATTTTATCATCTGAAAGGGGAAAAAGTCTCAGTTTTAACATGACCTACTGGCCGTGTCTGGACTGGTTTTTGTGCCTTTTTGACTTCTTAAAAAAATGTAAATATTTAATTATGTAATTTCATCTAAAATGGGAACAACTAGGAAGCTGAAGAAATGTAATTTAAATTTTTCATGTGATCACAAGTTGTTTATTTCATTTGATTTTTTAAATATCAACCACTAATATTACCAACATACACTATGCCTAATATATGATTTCTCCTGCAATTTATAAGCAAAACTTCATAAAAGTAGACTTTTAGGCCAAGCAACTAATTTTCAAATGTAATATTGTCCTTAAAATCCCCTTCCTGATCATCTTTTGATGTATTTTTAAAGCGTCTCCATAATTATAATGATGCAATTTTTAAACAATAATTTAAACAATAAATAAATTAACAATATATATATATATATATATATATATATATATATATATATATATATATATATATATATATATATGTATATATGTATATTAACAAAAAGAAAACTTTTTCATTTTCAAAGACAGAGCACCAGAAAGTTGCCTCTGAGTTGTGGGAAATACTGTTGTCACAGAGCAACCCCGCCCCCTTTCCCCTCCCAATTGCAAGAGCTCTGAGCAGTGAGCTTGGACCAGCATATTTTCTATGTCATGAATACGCTCTTTTTAAACTGTTTTTCCATCTGCTCTTGATTCATATTAGTTTGAATAAAGAAATACCCAGAAATGCAATGTTGACCTAATGCCAAAGAATATGTTAAAAACATTTTAAAAAAACACAATTTTCATTGGACTGGATCTTTAAAACAAAAAAATCTGCTAAATAAATAAAAAAAAAATTAAATTTAAATATTTTTCCTTTATCACTTTGTAAAGAAATAATTTAATATTGAGAAGCCTCTTTGAGTAGTGTCCTTCAAATAATTTGTAATTAATACAATATAATTTGACACAACACACAGGGATGTCTGAATCCTCATTGTTGAATAAAATGTCATAAAACTTCTGTAAGGTCAACAAAAATGTGAGATTTTTTTTCTATTTTTTGGTTGGTAACTTTCAATTTAATACATATATTGGTTATTTTTTTTCTTTTTAAATAATAATTTCACAAACATGATATGAGGTTCATTCTATGGCTCCTTAAATCACAGTTTTCATGGCAACACAGCAGCTGTAGTTTGTTCTGATGGAAGTTCAGCACCCAGCCAGCTTTATGAGTCACAGCCCCGTCTCCACTGATTACAGTCTGCCTCCTGTAAATACCTGCATATCTCGCAGCAGGCAAACAATAATGTGGACATGCGCAGGTATCAGCACATCTCATTTCACATGAAAGAAACTGGAGAATTCTTTACCTACCGTTCACATATGAAAGGAAAAGTGTACATCTGTAATTTTTTTTTTTTTTACATGTTTTGACTTAGAGGTTAAGCTATTCTTATTAGAGACCCACTCCAATTAAAAATGTGGGGTTTTTTTAATGTTTTTAGCATGTTCTTGTAACATTTTTCTCATAATGGAAGACATAGATATATTAATATAAGAATAAAATTCGATTTCTGAGTACTTTTTTTTTCAAATCGTGTTGTATCAGGAGCTGACAAAAACCATGGTTTGACAAAAGCTTGAGTTTGTGCGTCAAAGGTGTACAGCTGGATACCTCTGATATTGCTCACCTTTTCTTTTTTTTGTTACGCTAATGTTAGCTTAGGCTTGTGAGGTACTATGAGGTGGTGAGAGAGAGTGTAAACATAGAGTTGATGGGAAATTAGCTGAGGCTAACTCTAGGGCTATCTTCTGTCCAGAACCCAGAGGCAAATTTTTAATGATATCCTGCTGTACTGCAGACAGTATATGCAAGAAAATGACACAGGCTTTTTGGTTTTGGCAAAAATATGGATAATCATAATTAAAAGACCACGGGGAAGAATTTGACAATGGATTCAAAAATAGTTGGAGTGAGACTGATGTTTGGAATCATAACAGTTTTTTTATTTTTTACTGTAGTTTTTTGTCCAGAAAAAAAGTCACAATCAACCTCTTTTTCACACTAGAATAGAAGCATATAATTAAACAACCTTGTTGCAATTAAAAGTAAAGACAAGGAAATTAGCCATCTTTGGCAGAAGTCCTTTCCTTGGCAGAAACAGTGTTCCGTGCACAGCCAGTCCCACTGAGCACAGTTTCTGTCCCATCCATCTGTCCTTTCAAATACATCAGCTGAGGAATTTGGAAGACTGGGCTGTAGGCATCGTGGAAACCTGACATAGGATGTCCAATAGGTGCCCTAAGCAAAAGCACTGCTAAACATTTGAGCTATGATGGTTTCAGACTAAAACCTGCAGGATAGCTGTATGGTGAAGTGGAAGGTGTCAGACTTCATCTAGATCTCTTTCTTTTGCCTAAGCAGGCTGTCTGTTAGTTTTAAACTAAAAGAAGTGTAACAGCAATTCTTAAGAGATTATACAGTAATAATTTAGTGAAGACAGCAGTCACTGAAGTGTGCAGAAAAGTAACCTAATCCTAAAGAAACAAATATTGTGTTTATGAAAAATATGATCAAAACATAGACATTTTCAGTGTAGCATTTCTGGAGCAAAAAGTACAGCAACAATGCAAAATACTTGTAAATTAAATGTAATACTGTTCTTTAAGATTAATGTTATGATATTCATGCCAAAGCAAGATACTATTGCGATTATTAGTGGCTCACCACAGTGATAACACAAGTCGCGGTTGGTTTGTCCAAAGTCTTTTTCATTAAAGGTAGAAACGGTGAAGTCAGGATTTCATTAAATATATAATAGTATGTTTGTGAGATGTGGCAGATACACAAATAATGAGAAAATATCCAATGCCTTTATTAGAATTCTTTACATGACTTAAGGTTTTGTAGTTTTGCAAGCATTTTGGGAAAACAACACAGATTTTTATCAAAACCGTGTGAAGCTAAAGGTGACGTTTTCAGAAGTGTAGTGGTTTGACCCATTCTATTTGTAAACTTTCACCTTGTGGAAATACAAGGCGAACGACCTGAGGTAGACAAAAAAAAATCCAGTGCTGCAGCATGCTGTCAGATCTCATTAAATCATGAGAAGGAAAAAAGGCACCGGGTCAAGAGAAAATTCAGTTTTGGCCATTTCCAACAAGGTCACCATACTTCTTTTGGTCGTCCTTAAACCATGCCTCCACGCTGCTGCAGTCTACACAGAGTTATACAGCGTTACACAAAGATGCAAACCTGAGCCAGGTCAGCTATTTTAAGGACACTGCACTAAATTCATAGCCTTGACTGAGGAAAAAGTGCTGTGATGTCCATCTGCTCTCACAGATGTTGCATGCCGAGTAACCCACTTGGACAAATATTCCGTTTTGCCCTTTTTTCAATGAATATGACCGTTCCTGCTGGCTCTTCTTTGAGACAAACATCCATTACAGGAATTCTGAGGAGACGAAAGTGCAGACCACGTGGACACGGTTCTTTTATGAATGCAAAAAGGTAAAGAAGGTAGTTTATTACCTCTAATGTTGATGCATTCAACCTTTAAAAATGCACATCTATGTTTTTATGTGCCATTATTTAATAGTGAGTTTCCATGGTAACAAAAGCAGCAGTGCTGCCACCAACATAACACCTGTGAGATACTGAACAAATCTACTGATGTTTCCATTAAAAAAGACGTACTCTGCAGGATTAATGTCTGCAGATGCATTTGATCTAAAAACATCAGAAGAAAAACATTTTTATTTTAAAAAACTTAGTTTGCTTATATCACATACAAATATTATCAAATATTGTGACATGTTTTTTACAATGTAATAATTATTTAACTTTTCATATTACATCCAGTACAGGGGGGAAGTGAACATTATTTTCAAATAATTTTAGAAATGAATTTCATATTGTGTTTAAAATAAGTTTTTCAGGGAGTTCTTAGCATTAAACTTTGACTTTTAATATTTTGTTTCATTAAATCAAAGGGAAACTTAATCTGAATCAAAACAAATGCTTAAGGTTTTCAGTGTTACTGTTTATATTTTAACTGGAACTTTTCAGTACATATTGGGTTGAACATGGGAGAATAGCACAAGTCAAGGTTTGCAATGTCTCAAGCTGAAGTTAACAGAGAGCAGCTGCTGATGGCAAAAGGTTAGAGCTAGATTTTATTAACAGTTATGTCAGACTCAACACTTACGGTGACCTTCAGCGTGTGTACACAAGTTTCTCTTCTTGTTAGAGCAATAAATCCACATGAGTCAGAGTTTAGCAAAGAAAAACATTTTGAAAAAAATGTTTGAAAAAAAAAGTGCTGTAGGTCACTCCGAAAGCCAGCAAGTGACATAAGATGCTCAAAGCAATTGTTCTTTTTAAAATAAAAGTTTAGGATTACAGCTGTTTGAAAGCACCAATTTACTTTTTGTGAACCCTTGACATGTGATTTATACAACGTGTACAAACCAAACTAAGCTAATTGTGTTTTTCTGTACATTTTTTCCATTTAATGTCAGAGAAATGTATTAAAAGAATAAAAAAAGTGGTGCAATGACACTTTGTAGCATCACTTTAGTTAAAGTTAAAAATCCCGAAGTAGACCACAGCTCATCACCACTGAAAGTTCCCAGATCCCAGATTGAAGCTTCCGTACTCTTGCTTTCATCTATTACTGTTAGAAGAGCATCTGAACATAACTTTGGATTAATAGCAGTTCAGAAGAGTTGTTCTTTTAAGAGATTTGATTTTCCTTCAAGACCCAGTCCAAAGAAAATCCATAATTTGAAGGAAACATGAACCCCCAGATGTTAAACGTGATTGTGCTAAACCATCCATCAAGTTTGATTACTTGAAAAAGACAGCTTTATCTAGAGCAGTTGCCTGAATATCAATGATCAAAGCTAGGTTATCCTCACCAGAATAATCGGGTCAGACTCTGCGGTATTTCACACCAAGACCAACACAGAAAAGCAGCTGCAGCACAGTGCTCCCTCTCATGTGCTGCTTCCTCACCCTCTGTGCTCACAGCATTGTCATTAATCAATTCTTGCCTCCTTCCCAGTGCACCCAGACGCTGTGGCAATGGTAATGACCTTGGGGACCTGCTGATACTGCTCCACAGTGTGAACCCTCCACCTCTGTGTGAGCAAATATAGCATCTCACATAGAGATCTGAGCTCGCTGCCTGACAAAACAAGGCGCGTATTTGCTGCTGCGCTTAGCGGCAGTTATGAGTCAATCAGGGGAGACGTTTTCTGAGTACAAGAGTGAAGAAAATACCCAGTTGGCCTAAGCACCATACCAAAGTCAGGCCTTGTTGACGGAGAAATACAAACTCATGAACAACCAAGGAAAGTTAAAGCTTTTGTCTGCTGTTTTTAATACAACACATGGCAAGATCACAAGTGATTAGTCATAATGTGATTAGAAGGGATTAGATCAATAAGTGAATATATCACGGGATCGGAAATAAGTGCAGATCACGTAATTTTCCTTTTTTAAGTTTTAAAAAAGTATTGGATCGGGACTCGGTATCAGCAGATACTTAATATCAAATGACTTGGATTTTGATCAGGGACAATAATAATTGTTTTAAGTTATTATCTCTGAAACACCATGCAACACACAGATGCAAAAATATATGAAGGTTCTATGTTTTAGAGGAGGCATGTCCAACGTGCGGCAAAATAAAATCCAGCCCACTTTCGAGTTGCTCCTTTCATCAAATCAATAACATTCATTTTCTAAAAACTAAGAGTACGATTTCTAGATTGTAGTTGGCTAAATTACGTTTAAAGCTGTTGTAAAGCTATCGCAAAACTGTCATGAGACCCTGCTGAGACATGTTCTATCTTATTTCTAAAATGTTAGGTGTAGATAAAAAAAAAGAAAAGCTGACACTAAGATCAGCTGCTTTTAGGACAAGTGGAAATTGGCATATTTTTCAGTGAAATATGGATCAACCGTGTCTGCCTAATAAGACTGTGGTTGTTTTAAATTATTTCAATATCAAAAGGAACTACCAGACAAGACAAGCCGTCTATGACAAGCTAACTGGGAATGAACGGTACAAAAAAATGAATCAATTAACTGTCCTTTAGGTAATAATGTATTTAGATCTATTTCCTTTCTATGTGAAGAAATGAAAAGTGTGCCATTGCAATAAAATGTTCAATGAATAATGTATTTGCATTAAATGTTATTAAAATAATCAAATCCAGCCATCTTTGCAAAAAGTTTGGACACCCCTGTGTTAGTGGTTGGTGAAGAGCCACCAAGCCTAAAGCCAGCCATCAGCAAATTGTTGATCACCAGCATGTGCTCTGTGTATGCGTGTTTGTGTCACCACATCCATCTTTCTCCCTTCTTTGGACCGCTAGGATTTACCTCAATTTATCTTCCTTAAAAATTCAAAGGTGGGGCAATTACAGGTCAGACTCAGAGATAGCGGGAGCAGTTTGTGGCAGCTGGACTCAAAATGACAGGAGGTGCATAGGGACACATCTCATTATAGCTCAGCACTCCAACATTATCTTAAATTTACTATAAATTGATAGCAAAAGAAAAAAAAAGATTAAGAAAGAGAACAGTTGTGAGAGATAGAAGAAAATGACAATAGAAAGAAATGGTAAAGTCTTGTAACATTTTAAGATCTGAAAATGATCATTTCTTCTTAATGTGGCAACAATTTGGGTTTGTTTAAATTGCTCCAGTGTTCAAAACCTTTGGCCTTCTGGACGTAGAATCATTCATTATGGGTAAAACTGAAGGTGCTCAGCTTTGCTGAGATGTTGGCAAAGTCTTGTTTGTTTTTTTGTACAAATAATTATAGGGCATTTTAGTTAAACGGTTGCAACAACATGATTTACTGTTGTAATAAATCCTGCTGTTCTTCTACTGAGTGATTTCACATTCTGTTTAAACTGAGGGGATTTAACAAAATAAAAGACCAGATAAGGATGTCAAACAGTAAATTATGTTTACTTATATAACGCTTTTTTACCTTAAATAAGAACCCAAAGAGGTCACAGTTCCATTTACTCATAAACACACACATCACACACTGATGGTGGACCTGCTGCCTAACATTAGTCCCAACCAGCAGGAGCAATGTGAGGTTCAGCGTCTTCCCCAATGACCCTTTGACACATGAGTAGGCAACCTGTGAATCTGTGACCTTCCAGTCATACTTTATCTCTGCACCACAGCTGCCTTTCACACTTCTTTATTTCACAGACAAACACCAAACACAATCCAGCTTAGCAGTCTAGTGGTGGCACTGAGTTAAAAAAAAAAAAAAAAAGTGGTCTTCAGTTGGAAAATGCAATGTCAGTTTATTGAATCGATTAAGTGATACCCAGCCAAGAGGGTGGAGTGTCTCCCTAGAATCAGAGATTCTGGGTTTGAATTCACAGTTGATTCTGCTTACAACTCCTTCAGAGGATGGTTCAAACTGAGTGAACTAATTTGACCCACTAAAAGTGTGACAACTAATCATGTTGTCGCTTTAGCATATAAATGGTTACCAAACAGCAACCTATTTTGGAGGAATCATTTTCACAAGTTTGCTTGCTCATCCTTATGATTTCAAGAACTTATGAAAAGCTCAGATTTCAAAAGCCAGTCACTAAACATCAGGACTGAATCACTCTGACCAACCGGTGACCTCCTGTCCACCGGGGGCTGCTGAAGCAGAGATCGCAATCGCTGTAGGGATTTTTAGTGATAGCAGTCCTCACTAAATAAACTTAAATTCTTGCTATTTTTGGCAAAAATTGGAACATTTTTACAGGCTGAGGCTTATCCTGCATATTTTTGTTGCTAGTGTTCATTGCATTCATTTCCTCAGACAAGAAATCTAGCAGAATGTGGAGGCAATATGGGCTGATTCTTTCACTGCAAAAAATTCCTACTCCAATCAACTTTTAATGTAAAGCTTTTATTGTAAAAGCATTCTCGGGGGTCTTTTTACTATAATTATGCTGGTTTTAGCTAAAAAAAAAAAAACTGTTGTTTTCTAGGACAGTTTCTGCGGAACAGTAGTACTGCATAAGAAATTTACCTCTGAGTTGACTGTTAGCAAGGACTAAACCCGCCCCCAATCCCCGTCAGCCACCTGTTTACATGCTCTCCCTCTAGCTTACATCCCATAACATTACTGGTGCAACAAAAATGTTGAGCAATATCTGAGCTATCGAGACAAACAGTTTTGAGCCAGATATCAGCTTAGACGAGGAAAACCAACATGGATCTAGTCGTCTGCAAGCGGATAAATCAGAATGGAGCAGAGCAGGGAGGTTGTAGCGTCTACATCACAACTACAAGCTTTTTCCAGAAGCGTTGTGTCGCCTCCTCCTAAATCACAACAATTAGAATGAAGACAATCTCAGAAATGCAATTTTAAGCTACATTTTCTTTTTAAATGTCCTCTATCATACATGTTAAAAACACCAAAACACAATTTTCATCAGACTCTTGAAAGATGTTTGACACAGAACTACATTAAGAGCACTTTCTATAACTCATATTTTTTCTTCAGGTAAACATGTTTTTGTTGGTTTATGTTCATATATTTAAATGTAAAATCATAGTTTTAAAAAAATCAATCTTGGTTATAATTTCCAGTTTTGTCGACGTTTTTTTTGGCTCTATAATGTATATGACTGTTGTGCTGAATTGAGTACCTCAAAAGCTCTTTGCAGGACTGCTATTCTGTTAATGCAAACCTAATCAAACACTTTTTTTGTTTGTTTTGTAACAGAAAAGTGAAAACGCCCTGAGCTGGCAACCATCTGATGTTCATTAGGATTTTTTTATTCAATTTAATCAACATTGATCTACTACATTTATTTCTGCAGTTGACAACAATTTTATTTTACAATATTTTTTTCAAAGTTTGTGATAACGTTATATTGTTGGTGGCAAACTTAAATGCCACTTACAAGTAGGATGTTAGAGGCCATTAAAGCCATCCAGACTGTCTCCCTGTAGAATCATATATCATGTTACACAAACAAAGGCATACCATGCAACTGAGAATCCCATCATATAGCTTAAATGCAGTGCCACTCCCTGTAAACACTGAAGTAAAAATGCTTTCTATTGTGCGAGTTTGATTTGGAAGTTAACAGAGATCTAGCAGAGAAAACATGTGGGATCTGAAAACTGACAGAATCTAACCTCAAAAACTCCTTTCATTACAAGATAGAAAGTAGGTGTGGGCATCAGTGGAGAAATGAGCGATCTCACCGCTGCGGAAGAACAAAAAGCCACTTGGTTCAGAAAGAAGGAGAAAGAGAAGAGTAGGAGGAAAAGAAATGAGGGGCTGGAGGGGACAAGAGCCCATGGTGTGTGGATGAGAAGCCAGCCTCCAATGCACTGCGAGCACGTCTCCTCTGCAGATTCAAACCAGTAAACCTTCCTGTTTGAAAGGAGCCTGATAAAGTGTCTTCTGAATCATGACTTGTCCCCAGACTGTCTGCAGGGAAAACAAGACCACTTCTACGCTGCTCCAGTTGCCATGGCAAAAAACAGCCTTTTTACAGAGGCGGTTATTTATCTTCTCAAATACCGACTCCCTTTCATTCTTCTTTATCAGACTCCTGGCGACAAAAAAATGGAAAAAGAAAACAACAAAACTTCTTTTATAGCGTGGTTGATTTTCACAGAGGAGGTGCACGACAGCAGATTTGAGCGGCACCAATGGTCTGAGAAATCTAGGAGGTCGACGTAAACATGGGCCAAAAATATCAACATATTTAAAAAAAAAAAAAAAAAAAAAAAAAAACCTCTTTCACAGGATCACAGCCCACTTTCACGACAGCATTAACATTGTGTAACATTGTTGTCAGTCTGCAGGAAGATGAGTCATTCTTCGGACACCATAGTGAGTCTCATTGTACTCCATTCTAAGCATGCTTGTTACACAAATGAGGAAAACCCACAGACTCACACAGCACAGAGCTGATGGCCAAAGCAGAGAGCCTCAAGGAAAGCTCGCTTCTCTATTTAAAAAGGAAGTGCAACATCCAGTCATCAGACAGCTGCACAGACGTTGCATGAGACAAATTGGCAATCTGGAGAAGACCTTTATGTTGTTAACGTTGTTAATAGCTTTTGACCTGGACATGAAAGCAGGTTTGTGAGTCGAGCCAGAAAACCACATCTGGCTGACTTAATAAAAAAGATTACAAGAAGTTCACAAATAATTATAACAAAAAAACAACAAAATAACCATTATAATTAAAAAGTCACAATATCCTAACAGAATAGAATAGAATTGCTTTTTTTGCTTGCAAAAAAAAAATCAACTGCATAGAAAATAAAGTTTTGATAAAATTTAGGAGAGTCAACAAAAAAATATTTTTTTATGCAGTATATAGTATTATTTTGAAGCTGAATGCCAATGTGACCTCAATCATTTATTATACAAAAAAACAACTATTTTTCACGAGTAACATTTGTTGAGTCAGACCCCCCACCAAACAGAGACTACATCAAAAGCATACGCCGTGCACGCCTGTATTTGTGTGTTTCTGCACTGTAAGCACATGCTGTCCTCCATCTGCCGTTTGATTGAGGCCCTTTCCTTTCCTGCGCTCGCAGCCAAGCAGCTAGCTTTCCTTTACTGCTTTTCTCCTGAAGGAAAATGAGAGCAAGACGACCACACACTCCTTGCAAACACACTTAAGACGTGTACAGACAAACGGCCGCGTGACGAAAGCTAAACTGCAGATTTAACGCACATAAAGCAGTTCCCCTCTGCTTTATATGTTCCTTCCCATTTCAACTATGTGCATTGTTTTCCATGTTTGCCTGCAAACATTTCCTGAATGCTTACCTCATTGTCACATGCTTGCATTTGTCACAAAACATCTTGTGGAAGACTAAAAAATGCCTAATGAGTTGCTAGAAAAAGTTAAAACCACTGGAGTTCCTTCCTTTAAATGAATATAGAAAAATCCTCCATCAATCACAGTCACAGATTCTGTTTAAATAAAAAATATGATTTAAAAAAATCTGGTAAGATCCTGGTCCATTCCTGGCTGAAAAAAAAAACTAAACAACCGTTTCTTGAAAAGATCTGCCGATTTATATGGAAATAAGACTGGCAGCTGTTGCAAAACAACCATTAACTAGAATAGAGCCTGTCTTGCAAGTTACAGCATCCTTTCAATAAACAGCATAGCAGGGAGGAGAGACTATGAGGAGAGCGCCGAGGATGATTAAAGAAATGAACAGATGGGACTTCAAGAAGAGGAGGACACCAGAAGAATATATACTACGTGTTTCTTGCAAAAAGTAACCTTAAAAAGGGTTAAAGTAGTAAAAAAAAAAAAAGTGCAGTGGGTCTCATATTTGTTAACTTCCCCTGTGGGATAAATACAGGTTTTTATAACTAAAAGAATTGGATATCTACAATACAGCTGAGCTATAACTCAATGCTAACAATGATCTACACTTAAGCTTCCTTCCTCTCTCCCATGGTGCCTATAGCAGTGCTCGCTGCACTGTTATAGCCCGCCTGCGGTGCTAAGGAGCAGAAAGTATAGCTTGTATAAAGCAAATTAAGATTCATATCAGTCCAGCCTGCAAATGTACCTGGAGCTTAAAGCCTTGAACAGAGAGCATTGCCAGTAGGTCTGTTTGAAGCATTATTACATAAGACAGACAGAAAGAGGGATGGGAAAAGAATTGACAAATAAATGTAAAGAAACATAGGGGCAACGAGGACTTAAATGAAACAGAAAAGTATTTATTGAGTTTCCTTAAGATTACTTAAAGACCCACTCTAATTATCTTTTGATCTATTTTAAGTATTACCAGTGGTCTTATTTCATGATTTTGCCATTTTTACCCAAAATCATAAAATTGTGTAGTTTTTTAGGACACAGAGCGCCAGTAGTTTTTTAGAAAATTTACCCTGAGGTGTGTGGTGTACCATTGGCATGGAGAAACCCCACCCCCCTTCCCATTGCCAAGACCTTGGAGTATGGAGCTTGTGGCCTGCGTGTCTGTTCTACTTTACAAATATGCTCTTTTTTGAATAAAGAAATACTGAGTAATGCTATTTGAGCCAAATGATCTTAATATATGTCCCCCATCATCAGAAAAACGCCACAAAAACATGTTCAAAACACGATTTTCATGACAGTCTTTAAGGTTTTAGCCCTCCTCCCCAAGCATCAATCCCTTCTTTACAAGTCATAGAATAAAACACAATCTTGTAGTAATTGTTATGATTGTAGTTGCAATAATGTTTTAGCAGAAACAACATTGTGAATTGTTAGTATCCAGTGTATGTACTTCACATTGTAAGAAGCTTTTTATCTTTGATAGCTATTTCTAATAACTGCATGGCTAACCTAAACATGTTAATTTTTACTAAGCTTTTAAGCCACGAAATCTATTAAAAAAATACCTTAATTCACTTAATTAAATAAGCAATATGTAAACAGTATCAGCTTTCTTTTTTTTTTTCCCAAATACTTTTCTAGTATTGCGAAAAGCCTTTTTTCTCGCTGCTGTTTCATATCATCAACCACTTCCTATTTATTTGGTATTTTTAACACCAGTACAGATGACATAACTAGGCTAAGTGTATTTATGAAGAAGTCTCTTCGTGAGACCAGCTTGTGTTAGTAAAGCAAATAAACTGTAAAAGGCAAACAGGTCATTCCGTAGAAAGACTAAGATTTGAATTCTTAAAACATTCTTAAAGACTAGCTCAAACTAAAACTGTCTTCTTACCTGAATGAGAGGTGATTCAATGTGTCCTTTTTTTTACATCCATAACAGCGGGTCGCATGGTTCTGACCAAGTCCGGCATCGTCCCATTCTTGCAGTCTTCATTGATGGAGTTGTAGTAACTGTGACAGCTCTGGGAGGAGAGACGATCCTGGGATCCAGGCGTGGAGCGCTGCACTTTCCAGTGAGCAGTTAATCAAGTAGCAACCAGCTGGAATTCTTAAAGAGCAGCAGTGGATGCCTTAAAGGGCTGCTCGCCTCCTTCAGCTTAAGAGACAGTGAGAAAGACAGAACACATGTCGGATAATTAACAACACACCATAGTAAGGCGGGTGATCAGAAGCTAGAGGATGGGGCAAGGTGTCATGTACTTCCTGTCTACAAAAGGAACATTAGGTCAAAAGCAGAAGAGCACATAACCAAGAGAAAAGAAATCCTTCCTCATAAAAAGACGCAACTGTTAGAACCACATTAAATGATTAGAAGAAATACTAAGGAAAGTTCAGATGAAGAAAACAAAATCATTTGTTTTTCATTCTAAATCTTTTGCCATTGCTGGAGAATTTTCATTTGACTTTTTTTTCCAACCAAAATCTAATTATCCCAGACAAGAACAGCACTAGCTCAAACTGTGCAGGAGCTGGTTACCCAAGCTGGTTAATATACAACTGCCTCCACTGTCCTCACCCATGAGGGAGAAAGATATACTCCGCTGAAATGGAGACAAGAACAACAATTAATGTACCTGGGAAAAACAAGCAGCCAATAAATCTGGGAGCAACGTTTCTGCTGGAAACACTTTTGAAGTGAACAACAAGGTTCTTTGTTAAATTAAAGAATAATTGAGTCTGTAATGAAGGCTGCTACACAGGGAATGTTTTAAGATGCAATAATGTTACTTGATAGCAATGGGAAGCATGCCTACTGGTTGTTATGGTAACCAGTTTGCTTATAGCCAGCTAAAAGTAGGTGCAGTGGCAAGGAAGGGTTTTCTCTCTTGACAGTTTTCTTTTGTTTGTTTGTTCTATTGCACAGTGGAACAGTGGTTAGCACTCTCGCCTCACAGCAAGAAGGCCCTGGTTTGACTCCCAGCTATGACCTTTCTGTGTGGACCTTTCTGTGTGGCGTTTGCATGTTCTCTCCATGGATTCTGCGTGGGTTTTCTCCGGGCCCAAAAACCCGTCTCATAGGTGAATTGATTACTCTAAAGTGTCCCTAGGTGTGCAAGTGTGTGTGGGAGTGATTGTATATGCTGCGACAGATTGGTGACCTGTCCAGGGTGTACCCCACCTTCGCCCAACCGTACCCAGGACTGACTCCGGTGACCCCGTGACCCCATAAGGAATACAGCAGGTTAAGAAAATGGATGCATGGACACTTTTTCTGCCTCCAAACCTACCAAAAAGTTCTATGATCTCCTGCACATGCTTGAAGTAGACCACCAGAGCATCCAAATTCTTGCAGGGTTGTGTGGAATTGACACATTGAGGTTCACGTTGTTAATCCTTTTCTATGTACAAGTTCAGATTTATGGCTTCTTTCCTGGAAAGAACTGTGTGGGAGTACTTGAAATCAGATATAATCTCAAAAGTTCATAAATAAATTATGAGGTCTGACAGAAGGGGAGGTAGATCAAGCAAACTATTGAATAATAGAAGAACCTTTCTCTTAAGCAATCAGATACACAGTGATGCTCAAAAAACAATCAAAGGAAATGACAGCCATACATGAAAAAATATATCATTCATGCATTTATAAATTAGCATAAATTCATAAATGAATACATTTGCTGTTCATCACAGCATGCAAAAGCAAAAGCAAAATAAATCATAATGCCAAAAAAGTAAAAGGACACTGCTTGCACCTTTATGATGGTGAATGGTTATTGTTGCTGTCTTTTTAAATGTTACTGTGCTACAAAACAATACTCCAAATACCAACAACAAATTTAAAAAGCTTGAACAAAAGGTAAACTTAATATTTTGATCAAATATGTTCACTTTTAGTATAAAAGCTGGGCCCAAAAGCAAAGGAATCACAGCAGCATGTGCTGTAAAAAGAGGCTTCACAGATGTCGATGTATCACCTCCTCACAGTCACTCCCGTTACCACAGTGCATGTATTAAACACCACATTTGCATCACTCATACAGACTTGAAACTTACAACAACAGAAATTCATTGCATCTAATCTGGTAGCTTTAATTTTTGTAACTATTAAATAAAAGAAACAAACCTCAAAAGCAGAAACAACTGGCCCAAATGTTGTTTATGTTTAAGAAGTGTAACTTTTCACATTGCACTACCTTGGAACTTGAGATATTCTAGTTTTGTAGATGATTTGTATGGATATTTTTGAAGTTTGTTTGGTTCAAACAGGTCCAAAAAAGGTTTTTGATTTGTTCACCAACACTGAATTGGTAGCTCTATCCTGGGAAATAGTTGCTTTGACCAGTTTAGAACAAATTCACTTTGTTACAAAAGAAAGCCTAATCAGGATTAGACCTGGATGGGAATTAGCTTTTCGTAAAGTGTAAGGACTGACTGTAACGTTTTGAGAATTGCACATTTTTTAAACTACGACTTTGCTTGGAAACATAAAACGTTCCCTGAAAAACCTGGGAAAATATTAATTGTTCCTCCATGACAGACCTTTCCTTTAAAGAACAGCTACGCTTTTGTGGAAAATTAAAGGCTGTGACTCTTCTTTGTAGACAGTTTATTAGAGCTTCGACTCCACTCAGTAAAAGTCTGTTATTCTATCAGATTGAAATAGAATGTAAGGGAAAAAAGGGGTATTTTGAAGGGAAGAAGTTGCCCATATTAGTCACATTAGCCATTTAATTGACAATTATTCTCATTTTGTGTCATTGCATGACAATGAAACAATATTCAAATATTGTTCAAGCCCACAAAATTCAGAAGTCAATTTTTTAAACACGTTTGGTCTGACTAAACAGAAAAAAGTGTAAAAAAAAGTTTGAAATGAAGAACTAAACTTCAAAAAATTAAATGGAATTAAAGAAAGTGGAACCAAAATAATGTATTTTTTTATGTACAAGAAGACTGTGAAGATATTACTGATTTTAGGTGATTATGTCCTTTGAACTTAATCTGAACTGTGGTATCCGTTAGCTCTGCTATACAGCTGCAGACTTTAGAAAAAGAAATAAATGAAATCTCTCATGCAAGTGTTATTTCTCCAAGACACTCCAAAGGCTGGCTCACATCGCAGCATGGCGAGAAATACCAGCTGGACAGACACCTCGATGCAGGCAAGTAGGCTCAAACAAGTCTCTCTTTCACCCTCTGCACCTCCGCAGGGTTGTGGTCAATCAGATTAGGCCATCACGCGGAGATCTCTGAGTACACCAACACAAATCCATTTAAAAAAGATAAGCTCTGAGGGTAATGGCTATGCACAGGCGCACACATACACATACATATATGTCAGCAGAATTTATGCGAGAAGTGAGAGATCTTTCTTTAGCTGAAGAGTTTGTTAAAGCTCCGGCGGGATCAAGTTAACAGACCGGTTCTGACCCTCAACAAAAGAAGAGCATAGCTGATTAATCCATCCAGTTAACACAAATGAAAATCTGGTCAAATAAACCGTTTTTTCCCATTAGGTAACACAAACACGTTGTATAAAATACACAAAGTATAATCTATATATAATCTAAAGACTGCAGAAAAGGTTATTGAGATATGTAGCAGTGGAGTGGAGAAAAATCGTTTTGAACCAGAATTTAGATGAGAAATAACAAGTAGGACAACTCCAGAGCTACTTTCAGTGTCAGTGCTCCAGATATGTTCAAATGAAAGAAGGAGCAAAGTGATTAATGATGTTTACAGGTAGACTCGAAACAGAAAAACACACATATTCTGCCCAGAAACTGCTGCTGTAAGAGAAAAAAAAAATCAGAAAAAAGGGTGTTTTGGTGTTTATGTGTGAGTATTTATATTCAGACAGTTGCAGTTAAATGCCTGTCAAAGACCCACTCAAATAACAATTTTGTTTTTAACATGTTGTGGCATTTTCTGATGATGGAGGACACGGATAAGGAAAACAAGCCTAAAATGTTGTTTTTGGTCTTACGTACAATTCTGATATTAAAAAGGGAATCGAAATAAACAAAAGAGGATCACTGTGACTCAAAAGTCACAAGACCCTGTCATGACTTCCGGTGTATTTTTTAAATCCCTATTTTCTCAGAAGCCCTACATATAAAGATAGATATTGTTTATCCCTCCATTAGCCATCCGATGCTCATTTGCTCTGCGGTGTCTCCATTCTCTTCCTGTTCTCTCATCCTTTCCCAAAGCTCACCCTTTCAGGCGCCTGGGAGCCGCTCAGACAGAAGACTTTTTGGATTAAAAATAAGCTCCCAGAGGAGGATTCCCCCACAAACTCCATGCAATAAATATGCACCCCAGTGGAATTGTGGTGCTAAACAACACAAGGAGAAAAGCAAATCTCCCGACACAAGTATTTATAAAGAATCTCGTGTTACTGTAAAGATACAAACACAAAGACGGGCAATAATAACCACGTATGTGCACCCACACAAAGAAAAAAAAAAGCTGTGGTCAACCTGGGCATGTATTTATATATATATATATATCTGCCAGATAATAAGATTTCATGAATTAAAAAAAGAAAAACGGCCAAGATAAAAAATCCAGTAAAATATAATAACACACATCTGGCCGTAAACTACAACAGCATCGACCTTTTTATCCACTTTAGAAAATGAGGTCCCGTTTGAAGAGTATTAGAAAACAATAAAGAATAAAGACACTTTTATGTTCTTTAAACTGCAGTAGTAAATGAATGTGTTAAAAGCTAAGACTTCCACTCCATGGACCCTCTTGAAACTGCGAAGCTGAATCCAGTTGAAAATTGTCAGTTAACGTGTGTGTTTTACTTTGTGTGAAGCTTTTCTCCAAAAGGTTCAATATCCACAAGCAGGAAGTGAAGGTTTCCTGTGTGAACTGTGGGGCAAACACTAGTTATAAAATTAGCTGGACTGTGAGAACTAAAAAGAGAGACAAAGAGATGAATGTGAGTCAGAAACACAAAATGAGGGAAAAAATGAAACACTACTGATAAATGGTTGGCTGTGTCATAAAACGTTACACAAAGTTTATTTTCTTAGTGGGTCAACACCACTAGAGAGAAAAATATTATTTATCTTTCTGAATAGTTTCTCTTTTTCTTATTTCACGAATACCATTAAGACAAATATCATGATTGACTCTGCTATCTATTCTTACAAAATACTTGTCTGAATTTATTTTACACTCCCGATAATCCTAATGCAATTATTATTAAAAATTAATAAGCATAACTGTGTTAAAAAATAAAGTAGATTAGAAGATATTCCCCAAAAATGTTAGCAGTTACTATGATAATATGATGAATAATAATTTTTTACAGTTATAGCAGCCTACAAATGATACCACCCAAAATCTGAGGAAGAGCGTTTAGATTAGTAATGCGTGTACCACACATTCTAACCACACATTAGACTGTAAACTTCTGCTTACTGTTTTAAAATCCCTGTGTATGCAATAGTTCTGCTCAGCGTCAACCAAAGACATATCCTGTATACACTGGTCTGATAAAGTCTGACGTCATTCATTAAGGGGATGCTGGGCGGAGGTGAATCGAGGCAGCATGAGGTTGATGCCCAAGTGAGAGACTGGTTATATGCAGAGGTGGAATGTTAGGTCAGGGCAGGAGCGTAGAATCAACATCCAAATCCAGGTTCAATATGCATAACAGAGGTCATAAACATCCAAAGAGGAAATAATCCAAAAACCAAACAGGACCACATAAACTTGGTCAGCGCATAAACAGGCCGACTTAACCAGAACCAGCTGATGGGAAGCCATTGTGAATGAACCACATGGTATAATAAACACATAAACACTACTGTCATGACTAGAAAATAAAGCAATAAACACAACTTTTTTTTAATGAATGAATGAAAAACCTGACTTCTTAGCATGGAAGTCAATGGAAAAGTCCATTCTGAAACTAACCTCCAGTGGTCATTAGTGGAACTGCAACATTTGGTACTTCCAGGTACAGTTGAAGTAATAAAAAAAAAGCCCACAACAAAAACATTCTGGCAGAATTCTCAATTTGACCCTATGAGAATGGCATTTAAAATGATAAGCAATCTGTCATAGACAGATTCTAACAAGTTTTTTTATTATTATTATTATTAAACCAGCTGTTGTGGCTTCTTAAAATGCTATAAATTGATCTCTCAATATATCGCGGTTCATATTTGATGTCTCGCTGTTTCACAGATTTTTTGACGCAGTTTCGTACACTCTTTTGTTTTACAGCGGACTGTAAATCAATCCTTCTCCATGTCATGTCTCCTGCACAGTACAGAAAATACACTTACATATATCTTCGATCGCGAGCAGGTATTTTATTCTAAAGTCATTTTTCGATGAAGGTTTGAATTTTAAGAGTTTAAACATGAGAGAAAAGTGTAAAAATGTTCATGTTTGTCTGAGAAAAGTGTATTAAGTGTGTTGTTTTACAGCCTTAAAACATCTGTAATCCTACTCACAGATTTCACCTTTTGAGGATTATTTTTAGAATGCGTCTCCCACGGTAGACAAGAGAACACTGTATTGAAATATGTTACATTGGAATAAGTAATCTTAAAATCATGCCTAGCAACAAATATAAGGAAAACATTTCAAGCTATTGAGTAAAATTTCAGATTCCATTGAAAACATGAAAATTTCACACTTAAAGGTCTGTGAGCTTAAAATTTAACAAAGGAACAACAGAAAACAAGCTGAATCTTGTGCTTCCATCAACGTGCTAAACCTGCTATATGTGGAGAAGTTATCAGGCTAAAATTAAAGCTGGCCTGCAGTCCCTGCTGTTTTTTTATGAGGCTGCTGGCTGTGTCTGCTCCATCTGATGTCAGCTCAATTTTCATCTTAAAATCTGTCTGGTCAGATTTTGACACCTGCTACACTCCTTTTCTTCTGACAAAAAAAAAAACAGAAACATTTGTTTTCATTGATTCGAGTTTTAAAAAACACAACTGGAATTTTTTCGGGTATGCTTTACGCTTTATTGAAAAAAAAATGTGATTAATAATCAGTTTAAGGGACTTTTAGGGGCGTTTCTTTTTCAAATTATGGTAATGTTCTGTTCAATTTAACTCAAAGATGGTAGGAAAAACATAGGATTGTTAACCATGATATACTTTAAAGTTTTTAATTACATAACGCAGTGTATCAGATTTATAAATAAATAAAGGATTAACTTTATTAGCAACATTTTTTTCAAGTAGCTTTCGAGGGTAACTACAAAAAACGTAGCATTATCTTTGCAACAAAGCTCAGCTATGATCTCCGCCTTACAGCTGAAGGCGTGCTGTGCAGACCAAAGTTTGCCTGGGACAGGAAGCAAAAGCTCATAGGAAGAGCACCCTGTAAACCTAAATCAACAGGATACGCGTGATTTACGGGATAACGTCCACAGCTCTTTGGAGCAGCAGCCGGCCACGCCTGAAATAAAGCTCTTAAACTTCTTTGTATCTTTTCCTTCAAAGGCCTCACAGCAGCTGATCTAAAAGCAGGGCTGTGCACATGAGTAAACACTGCTGTCTAGTCACACACATATGGGAATGTGCGGCCCCCGCACCCTTACAGGAAGAAGCCATGCAAATACCGTGCAGCATGACCCCCTGACATGTAACTGAGGTGCAGTAGAGGGCAATTGGATTATAAGTGTATCATAGTACCCAAGAAAAGTAATCCTTTTTCTTTGTTGTACTGAATTACTGTCAAACATCTGATTTCATTAAAAACAACTTAACATTTTAGATCTCATCATCCAGGGACTCCGATTCCAGATGCAAAAGCTGTGCTTTGTTGTTGGCCTTACAGCGACCCTGAGGGAAATCATCATGCCAAAAGCTGAGCGACAACCCAAGCTACTCCATCTTTTAACGACTAACAGGAAACGGGCCATTCAGCAGATCATCCACAGGAGATGCTCCATCAGCATACCTGCTGATGGATGGCAAGTCACACTCGAAAGGTGAACCGATTGATTCCTGCCTCAAAATGCCAGAAACTGCTGATTTAAGATAATGATGCTTTTTAAAGGCTTTGTGCCAATATTTTGATGACAAAATTCAGCTAAAAGTAATACCAATGACTTATTGATTTACCAACATGTGAGATTTATTTACATTTATTTCTCCAATCAAGCAAATGTAAACCTCAGAACAGTAATGACCCTGAATCTGTAAGTTTCACCCTTTTCTGCTTTTAAGTCCCACTCCTGCACACGAGATAAAAAATATTTTTTTAAATAAAATAAAAAGAAGAGCCCTGTACTAAATAAATGTGCAGCATATGTGTGTATGAATAATTTACTGCAAATGACATTTTTCTCATTGAGTTTGAGTAAGATTTCATATGTTTTAATATTAGCATTTCAGGTTTCTTTTAGAGATAATTGTGCTGTGCTGTCAAAAAAACACGAAAAACATAAATTACAAATAGTTTAAACTGTAAATGAAAAAGACCTAAATTCACATTTATGAAGTACTTGAAGCGCGCTTGTGAGTCTTCTTTTGTTCAAGGTTTAATTCAAACTGCACCTGCACTGCATTTGTTTTAGATAATTAATGCAGGATTTAAAATCTGAGTCCACAGCTAAGCATTTTTTTCTTGACTGCGTCTATACAATCTATTCTGAAGATGTTTTGCTCTTTTTTTAATTTAAAACTTTACACATACAAAATAAACTTAGTAAAACCAAAAATAAAAGAAAAATGAGTTATGTTTATAGTTTTTCATGGCTAAGTAATGCAACTCAAAGTACAGTGATTCTGTTCAGAAAAGCTATATTGATGTTGCAGTTTACAGAGATTAGGATATGGAAGGGGGTGCTGACATGTGTTTAGCTCACAAAAGTCATGTGACTACTGTACTCACATTTGAACTGCATGCACAGTTTCCATGGTCACAGATTTTCAAGATTAAGATCTGCAAAAATCCCTGATTTCCACATCAATGCAGAGGGTTTTTCTTTTTCCTCTCAAGAAGAGATGCACAAAGGAGATAACAATCGAATTGAGTGAAATGTGTTAATTCTATCTCCCAGCAATGTAAGTGTCAGACGTAGCTAAAAATATGTTAGTTCAGAGCCCAGGCTGCATTGCTTTGTGTCACTGGGAATTCTGGGAAAGAGTTGTAAACAAAAGGCAACATGAGAGAGAAAGATAAGGGATTGTGGGAGGGGTTCTGGTTGTAAAAACAGTAAAGATGGTTTTGCAGAGCTGGTAGCATCCCTCTGAGACGCACAGAGATTGAGTTTTTACGCCAGTCTGTGGAGAATCAGATCTTTTTCAAACCACTCGCGCACTGCGATTCCTAAATATTACAATACAAAACATTTTTCATGTATCTTTCACTCTGCGGGAACTCTTCAGTCCTCGCTTGTTTCTGTCACAAATCCAGGAACATGACAGAGCTGTACTCTCAGTGCTGATGTCAACAAAGGCAGCCTCTCGTCTATGCAGGAAAGAAAAGCCTGACAGGATGCTAAATCCCTCATGACATAAGCGGAAAGCATGCCTTTCATTCTAAAATCTGCGATATTACACAAGCACATAACAACAGAGATGCCCTGCCTGCCTCTCAAGAAGGTCAAAAATGTGCGGATTAGACCCTCATTAATACTGAATCAGGATTATTTCAATCCTGTGGCAGCACTACGCCTACAGATTACTTCTATCCCAGCCACGGCCTTAAAAGACAACAGCACTTTTTGTTTCGCTAGAACTGACAGTACCGCACAGAAACAAAGAGGGACTCATTTCTAATAGGGTCAAGAGTGATTAGAGAAGCGGCGGCACACAGAAGCAAAACGATATCCCAAAGAATCCCCCCAAATCCGTCCGGATTTGTTAGATTATGACCTGAGCAACTTCAGTTAGCCCCTTAGAGCGTTTAAAAGCAGAATAAACTAGCAAAAAGTCTCCTTTTAAAGACATTTTAAAGCATCATTTGACTGAAACAGAAACATTTAACAAGTTAAAAATGACTCTCAGTTGTCTAGACTTCTCTCAGGCTTCTTTTGATGTTAACCAGCTTGGCTGTGGGGGCTTTTGATGCATAATTTATTAGAATCCCATTAAAAAGACTAAGATTTTACCCCAATACATGTGAAGCTGTTGTAAATGTAAACAGATGACAATGCAGTGAGGAGCCATGCTGTTTTCAAAGCTACAACACGTTTTATAATGTAAGGGAATCGCAAAATTGTGTTGTTGTTCGTTGATCGACATTTTGTTTCTTCGAAGTGAATATTGTTATCCCCAGCACCAGCATTAGCTGAAAGAAACATTTATTCCCTTTATCTTCAGTTTGGCTTTTTGTTTATCTGAATAGTAAAAAATATATTTTCATTGGAGGAAAAAAAAAAGACTAAATGAAGAGAGAAGAAAGGGAGCGCTGATCAGTCAGCTCAACCTGTCCCCGTTCCACAAAAACAAATGACATCAGAAATGCCGCCAATCAGCTGATGCGGCTCAAAGGGAGGCTGTCAGAAAACACTCGATCTTTCTTTTCGACTCTTGGCTAATAAAAATGGAAATGGCTCAGTGCAGTCACACATGGATCGGAGCACGCCAAGCACAACTCACATCATTTTGACTTAGATTTACAAAAAAGAATTGTTCACTCTGACAAAAGCTGACAAAGACGTCTGTTGTTGCTATGAGTCAGAAATGTAAACATTATGATTGCATTTGATATGGCTGATGTTAAATTGTGATGTCTCTTTTTGGCAACAGCGTCCAACCAGCACTAAGAGCGATGTTACACCACAGGAGCTCTTGTCGACTGACAATTTCCAGCCATCAGTTTGATCCCACCCCTCAGTGAGAGGTGTGACAACCTATCATTACAGCAAACAGCATAATGAATTTATTTACTGTGCCTCTATGAATAAGACGTCAGCAATCGATCCAAAAAATAAAAATAAAACACAAAATCAGGCATTGTCGCAAAAACATGAGCATCACTATAGAGTGGAGAGGATATTCCCAGCAAAACGAAAACGCTTCATCAAAGGATCCCAGCCAAAAAAAATCATTAAATTCATTAATTCTGAGAAGAGAAGAGAAGAGAAGAGAAGAGAAGAGAAGAGAAGAGAAGAGAACAGAACAGAAGAGAACAGAACAGAAAATAATGAAAAAAAGAGAATGAAGAGCAATCATATTAGAATGTATTTAATTCAACATCAAACATTTTAATTTGCTTTTAATTGTATTTTGTCGACTGCTTGCTTAGTTTGCTATAACTGCTAACATTTAAATTAATTAAAATATTTTTTTGTGTTTGGCAGATGGTATAATTGTTCTTTTTTATGCTAGCAGTGTTTTTTATTAAGGAAATTACTTAGGACACCTTTTATTTCACTTACTTTCTGCAAAATAAAGCAAAACCACTTATTTTGTGGACACAAATGTAGCCAACACTGGCCCATTTCTGGCAAACACTGTGCTGGAAGAGAAAAGGCGCAAGAAGCAGGCACCCGCCGCCATCAGCACCCCAGCGAGATGGAAAGGAAACCTCATGAGACTAATTAAATAAGTGTTAAAATTTTTAAAAAGTCACTTCATGATGGGGGAGGGCGTGCGATTTATCACGATATATTTTGCTTATTAGGTGATTTTTTTTTTTCTGTTCAGGTTGTGTTTGCAGTTTTAAATGAGGTATGCATTCACACTTTTTTCTTTTTTTTTTCCATCTGGCTCCTAATCGCTTACACCCACCCCCACCAGCATCAACCTTACTTTGACAAGAACCAATTTACAGGCACATGGAAGTGAGGAGAAATACATGGCCTGAAGCAGGCAGGATTTTTTTATCAGACTCTGAACCCGGTATGATCAAATCAACATGGAGAGTGGGGGGGCACTATTAAAACAACCCTTTGCTTCACTCACCCTGTATCCTGCAGCTACACACTGACAGACGTGGTGGCAAAAAAGTTGAATTCTGCAGGTGGTGAATAAAACCAGTCAAGAGGAGATGTGGGAGTTGTGTGTGTTTAAGGGGATAGGCATAGCTGAAGATCCATGTGTTTACTGATGCACGCAGGGCAAAGTGAACAACTCACACTTCTCCAGAAAGTCGAAAGCGTCTCTGTGCTTCACCAAGCGGTTAACTAGTTCCTGCTGTGGCCTTCAGTATTGCTTCAATATTGCTCACTGTTTTCGTTGTGCCAGGAATATTAACTTGACGTTGTAAGGGGCGGGAGAGAGTGTAAACAAAGGGATGATGGGAAAAGAGTGCAGGCTTACTCAGCGCCAACAGCTCTGCAAAAACGATGTCTTAGAAAACGACACTTTTTGTTTTTTTTTTATTTGGGCTAAAAATGGCTTAATTATAATTAAAGGACCACTGGGAACGCCTTGAAAATTGATCAAAAGATGATTGGAGTTGAACTTTAGGCAGAGCCAGACAGGAGCTCAGGCATCAAACTTGCTGTATAATGCCTCCCTCCACAACAACAAGATGTTGTTGCCTCAAAAATGACCAACGCAACGTACACAGATCATTGTTTTGAAGAGAAATCCAAAGCAATGCTGTAATTACAATTGCTTATCTTTCAGGAGTTCATGTTGGTCATGAGCTTAACCTGTTCAAAAGGGAAAGGCCTATTTTCCTCTCCAGGGAGGGCAGATACGATGTTCAAATCCTTTCCTGTCTCCTTGTTTGTCCCGTCTTCCTGGGCCAAAAATTAGTGAAAAAAAAATTATTTTAGATTGTTCTTCTTGATAATATCAAGCTAACTCAACTGATGACTTCAAGATAGCAGATTACTGAATTTAGAGGAAGTTTTTCATGAAAAATGTCCTTCTGTCAGTTATTGGACGCGAAAACAAGCTTGTGATATAATTGAAGAAATCCAGCTATGACTTTTCTAGGAAAATTTTACAAAAAAATACATATAAAATACATATATGTGCCACTGAAACTGCTAAAACAAAGAGTGGTGAGGTGGAAACAGATACTAAGAATAAACAGGCACCAAGGAAACCTGAAGAAATTCAACCCCAGGACCCCAAGAAAAATATTTTTCTCTGATCTTTAATCTTATTCTTCATGTGTCTCTGTGAGCAGCAGAAAAAGCATTTGTTTTCTAGATAACTGTCGATGACCCTCTCCTTGTTATCAACCAAAGCTATTTCACTTTGCACTGAGAGTTAGGCAGGAAGTGGGGCTAAGACAGTGTGTGGGCAGTTTTAGCACTCGTCCTATGTTCTTCATATGTATCTAACTGCAGCGTCAAGAGATGCAAAGTTGTTGAAAGTTTCACAGCTGAACCACTTCAGGATTCGGATTTCAGATCAGATCTGTCCTTCTTTAACTGTTAGATCCTCTTCATTATGTGTTGATCTTTTATCATTTTGCTGCACCAGAAGTCTTATAAAGAAATAAAGAAAACGTTAAAAGCTTACAAAATTGCAAAATATTTTGTACAAATGAAGAAAAAAGTCAAATCTTTAAGTAAAGATTATATAAACATCAGCAGGCGCTCGCCTGCAAGCCACAACCCCCGGCCTGGCTCCAGAGTGGGGTCCCGGTGACACCAATCCAGGCAACATTACTGGATCTGTGATTTGTTTTCTCATAAGGGTTTCTGAACCACTTTTTGTCTGGATCATCACCCAGAATCTGTCTGCCATGGGAGACCCAACCAGGGGCAAAAGCCCCAAACAGCATGGCTCCTGGGCTCACTCAACGTCCCGGGGAAGACCCAGGACACGCTGCAAAGACTACGTCTCTCAGCTGGTCTGGGAACGTCTTAGGGTCCCCCCAAAGAAGCTGGAGGAAGTGGCCAGAGAGATGGAATCTGGGCATCTTTGTTTAGGCTGCTGCCCCCGTGACTCGGTCCCGGATGAGAGGAAGGAGATGGATGGATGAAGACAAATAATGTATCTCTTCCTTGTTTATTTTTTCTTATTTTAACTTTTTTTTGCATTTGTGCAAATATCCGACCTATTTTTTTCTAACAGAGAAAAATGGGTTATTATATACAGCTCTGTGATGAATAGAGGGTTATAAATGAGCAGCACAATCTTTGATTTTTAAGGACTCTTTACACTCATCATTCTGAGTTGTAAGAAACCTGTAAATCACTTTTGTTTAGACTAAACTGGCAGAGCCTACTAATGATGCCAAAACTCTCTCAGACTGATTCCTGATGGCCGTCCATCATGAGGAGTCCTTCAAAATTTTCTTAAAGATTCAGTTATGCAAAAAAAAAAAAAAAAAGAATTTATAAGTACAATTTCATGATCATAGCGCATTCAACTTTTTTAAACTTTATTTTTACCATCTTTCTTCCTTTCTGATATTGTATAATGCATATAAAAACAATCTTAAGAAAACAAAATCCACAATTTACCAGTTTTTATCTATTTGTTTTTTCTGGTTTTATTACGTGTTAAGCTATGTTCTAACAATCATGGAAAATAATGTTAAACTGAGCAAAAAATTAGACACTAAAAGGTCTGTCTGTCTTTGCTGCTAATTTTCCTCATATTGATAATTGATCTCCATCCAATTGCTGTATTTACTTGTGTCCATAACTGACCTTATTTTTTAGGAACTTTCAAAACTTAAAAAATATAAGGAGGAAGTTGTACATTTAAAAAAAAAAAGCACTTTAGTCGCTTTAGTAGCTTAATTAAACCTTTGATACAGTTATGGTGCATTTCCTCATTCCTGTTAAGGGATGAGGAAATGTTTGTTAATATTTTCTTTGGTTGTAATGACTTGTTTCTAGAACTCATAATAAGGATTTTTACTTTAGATTTAGATCAGATTAAGCTTTATTGTCAGTGCACATGTACAAGGCAACAAAATGCAGTTAACCCAGGGACGGGATAAATGGTATCCAATATCCAGAAGCTCTTTCGATGTGAATGTTCTACTGTGCTCCAAGAAGAAACGTGAAATAAGCAGGAAAAATACTGAAAAATGGCAAAAACTGGATTGACACTGAGCCTTGATATGAGTATGTGCCACTCTTTTGGTCTAATTAGCGTTCTAAATTGAAACAGATTAAAAGATACAGCTGAAACAAAAATGAAACCGTTACAGCGTTACTTTTATGTCTTAAATAAAGTCTGAAAGCAGCTATTTGTTTAGTGCAAATTTGGTTTTAGAATTATTTTGTTCTGATTCAGTCTAAATTGCACACTTTTTTATAATAATAAAAGGAAAACAATGTTTTTTTGTTTAATCCCAATCAGCTGATGGTAAAAGTCCTAAAATATCCTATGTCCCAAACATTTAGGAAAATATTAAATTTTGCATTTGTGCAAATATCCGACCTATTTTTTTCTAACAGAGAAAAATGGGTTATTATATACAGCTCTGTGATGAATAGAGGGTTATAAATGAGCAGCACAATCTTTGATTTTTAAGGACTCTTTACACTCATCATTCTGAGTTGTAAGAAACCTGTAAATCACTTTTGTTTAGACTAAACTGGCAGAGCCTACTAATGATGCCAAAACTCTCTCAGACTGATTCCTGATGGCCGTCCATCATGAGGAGTCCTTCAAAATTTTCTTAAAGATTCAGTTATGCAAAAAAAAAAAAAAAAAGAATTTATAAGTACAATTTCATGATCAGAGCGCATTCAACTTTTTTAAACTTTATTTGTACCATCTTTCTTCCTTTCTGATATTGTATAATGCATATAAAAACAATCTTAAGAAAACAAAATCCACAATTTACCCGTTTTTATCTATTTGTTTTTTCTGGTTTTATTACGTGTTAAGCTATGTTCTAACTATCATGGAAAATAATGTTAAACTGAGAAAAATTAGACACTAAAAGGTCTGTCTGTCTTTGCTGCTGATTTTCCTCACATTGATAATTGATCTCCATCCAATTGCTGTATTTACTTGTGTCCATAACTGATCTTATTTTTTAGGAACTTTTAAAACTTAAAAAATATAAGGAGGAAGTTGTACATTTAAAAAAAAAAAGCACTTTAGTCGCTTTAGTAGCTTAATTAAACCTTTGATACAGTTATGGTGCATTTCCTCATTCCTGTTAAGGGATGAGGAAATGTTTGTTAATATTTTCTTTGGTTGTAATAACTTGTTTCTAGAACTCATAATAAGGATTTTTACTTTAGATTTAGATCAGATTAAGCTTTATTGTCAGTGCACATGTACAAGGCAACAAAATGCAGTTAACCCAGGGACGGGATAAATGGTATCCAATATCCAGAAGCTCTTTCGATGTGAATGTTCTACTGTGCTCCAAGAAGAAACGTGAAATAAGCAGGAAAAATACTGAAAAATGGCAAAAACTGGATTGACACTGAGCCTTGATATGAGTATGTGCCACTCTTTTGGTCTAATTAGCGTTCTAAATTGAAACAGATTAAAAGATACAGCTGAAACAAAAATGAAACCGTTACAGCGTTACTTTTATGTCTTAAATAAAGTCTGAAAGCAGCTATTTGTTTAGTGCAAATTTGGTTTTAGAATTCTTTTGTTCTGATTCAGTCTAAATTGCACACTTTTTTATAATAATAAAAGGTAAACAATGTTTTTTTTTTTTAATCCCAATCAGCTGATGGTAAAAGTCCTAAAATATCCTAATATGTCCCAAACATTTAGGAAAATATGAAAATAAATTGCAACTAAATTAGATTGTGTTTTACTGCGCAAACTTCAATAATGTGTGATGAAGTGTACAGTATGAAACCATCATCTTGCTTTGCAGGATTTTTTCTCTGCTGGCATTCAAACAGATATTGATAATGAAACCCCCCCCGTGCCTGTAAGTACATGCTTTGGATCTGGCATTGCATAAAGAGGCTTTGGCAGTATTTTTGGGAGTGTTATTGTCAACAGTGTGGTTTCCCAGAGGGAAAACATATTGTATGACCAAATGCTGCGGTAACCATCCAAACACAGAGCAGACGATTCCTGTTTACTTCCATTATAGTGTGGAAAACAAAGGAAAAACAGCCAGTAAACACAGTCCTAAGATATTTTACTTCAAATCTCTCTGTTAAAATGCTTCACAGCATTTTAGATTAGTTCTCCTTTGCTGAAGGTCATTGTGGCTCAGTTGTGTTTTCTTACATGGTCAATACAATCCCCTCTCAAGAGACCAACACTCTCCAGCCAAATGTATTATTGATGACTTATACTGCATTGGTGTGTTTTTCCAACTGAAAGATGAAACAAAAACCAAACCTGCAGACCCAGCAATGTCACCTGTCAAATTCCAAAGTCTTCTCTGTTTTTAAACACCAACATGTACAGACACCAGACAACAAGTAGAAACAGATGTTATCTATCATCCCATCACTTGGTAGTGTTTAGGGCTGCAGCTCAAATCCCCGATCAAGAGAATGATGCACCAAATGTATGTTTATCTAAAAAAATATAGAATATTTTCTACAAAAGATTCTGATGAGGGAAAAAAATAAGAAAACATCAAATAATAATGAGGGAAAAAAATTCTATTATGATAAATTATTGTGTTTTGTGAAAGCTTTGCAGATGATTTGATTCTATAACCATTCAGATGCCCACAATATGACGAATCTATCAGAAAACGTAATGATGGCCAAACAAACTGAGTCAAAAAAAAGACCACCTTAGATCAGGGATAGGCAACTCCAGGCCTCGGGGGCCGCATTCCTGTGTTTTCCAACATACCATGCTCTGGCATTGTCTAATGGGCTGGATACCACCTGAACCAGGAAATCATTCATGAGTAGAACTTGGATATCTGGAAATCATGCAGACACTGCGGCCCTCGAGGCCTGGAGTTGCCTTAGACATATAAACACTAGACATGCCATCTCTGATCTTATGCATATTAGATAAAAAGGATGCTTTAAGTTTGACGTTTATTCCCCTTAACTCAAAAGTGTTACGAAAACGTGCTAACGGGAAGGACAAAGAAAAGACTGAGGATCTCTAGGGTCCATCCATCTGCCAATCAAAATGGCACACCCCTAAAATGCACAAGTTTGAGCACAAACACAAGGTAAACATCAAAAATGCGAGTTGGACATAGAAATTGAGCTTTTTAATAATGAAGTTAACAGGAAATTGCTGACACCTGCTACCCATGGTCTTCTGAGGAACTGCAACATTTGCTACATCCTGGTTTGCGTCAAATTTGGGAACAGAGGCACAGCAATCCACTACAGTCATGAACATGTGACTTCTCTTTCCCTTCTTACCCTATTTTTATCTAAACCATACCCTCAGATTTATAATAACTTCTTCCTTACACACTGGCAGGAATCCAGAAGGTCAAAGTTTACTGTTCATTCATGTAACCCTGAGAATCTCTGGTTTTCATTAGGACTTTCTGGGCTTCCAGTAACACGTCTTGGAGTATCTACATGTCAGCTAAGGATGACATGTAGAACTGAGGGTTCTGCACCTCATCCAACCAATCGCTTACACACTTTCAACTCGACAACTTCAACGCTTCCCAAAGAGCCACAAGCTGCAATGCAGAAGACCTGACCTTGGCCTGCGCATCAAAAAACTGTACAGTGAAATAAGACACGTCTCTGTCACCGCCCGGCACCTTCCTTTGTGATGCGATCAGCACATATTTGATTACAGCCACACTCAAGAGTTATGGGTGTGAAAAGAAACCCAGAAACCGATTTTTGATTGAATAAAGCAATGTGACGTCTGACTCCTTTTTGCTAATTCAAAATCAGTGTTAGTGGGGCTGCTCTGAATTTATCTCCTGTGATGGAGGGAGCCGTCATGCTGAACGACACAGTTGTTCTTGTGTGCAAATATACACCAGTGGGAGCCCACTGCCATCAAACTGCATCACATTGCTGAAAGGACAAGGAGAATGTTAAGAAATCACATGACAATCACCACTGCTTTTTACAGTTGGCCTAAAAGAACGAAGAGGAAACTGGCCTTTATAGCAGGCATCCATTATTCATAAAGCATAGCTCTACTCTCTGTCTCTACTGTTATCAACTCTGATTTCTCCCAATTATTTCACCCCTTTTTTTTCCTTTGAGGCTTAATCAACTTGTTTTCTGTGAGTGTGTCTTGGTGGTTTCTGTCGTCTTTTCTCAGCGTGATCAGCCAAATACACTCAAGTATACAGCAACCAAAACCTACCAAACCTTTAAAGGTAAACCAACGCGGAATGGTGCATGAGGAGCAGCAGAAATAAATGAAAATTAAATGCTTTAGCGTTTAAGCCACAACAGAAAGGACTAGGGTCATGGGTTCATGTTTAACATTCTATATTACTGGAAAAAACCCATCATCCATCCATCTATCTAGCAGTGAAAACACACTAAAAGTTTGGGGAAAAAACTAAAGATCAAACAAAAATCTTTTAAAACATCACATTTTACTTTGAAACATTAAGATAAAAAAATACAGAAAAAAATTAAAGAAAACTCTGCAATATCTTTTGTTCATCAACTCAAACTCTATGTTGCCCTTTGCCTTCCACAAGAGCAATATTTGATCTGTTTTGCAATCACATAAACGCACATGTTTAGGCTGAAGCCTCGGGTGTTTGCTTTCATTTAAGATGAAGTGAGTCACCAAACACATGAAGTTAATCTTTTCTGCACTCCACCCTGTTCTTTCATGAGCGGGTCGTTGAATTACGCTGTGAAATTTCAGTCTGGGCAAATATCACCTCAGCTTTTTTTTCTTCCAAACCAAAACACAGTGAAACTACAGTCTAGATTCTAGCGCCGTGCTCTCCAAACAAGCCAGCTGTCCCAAAATGTTTCCTCTAATAACCCTGCAGTGTCCTTTGTAGTGTACTCGCAACCGAAACTAACACAGGAAAGAAACTAAGTGTTGCCTGAAGCGACGACACCCACAATTCCAGTTGTGGAGTGACATCACTAAGTGGACTCTTGAGTTTTCTCCAGACTGAGATGGTGGTTTCCATCAGGGGCAGACAGTCAGACAGTGATGTAACAGAAAAAAAAAACATTTATGTAGTGGGTCATATTTACTAAAGTAGGCAGCTGTTGATCGTGACAAGGAAACAGCAGAATCACAGAACTCCTCGAATGATAGCTACAAGCTTCTGCTTAAAAAATGATCTTTGTGTGAAGCAATCAAATGGCCAAGTGAAAAGGGTTTAAACATGCTGAATATTAGAGTAATTTATTCTGATGTAAAGCTATCAGAGAGCACACTAACATTCAATTGAGAGCTTTAACTTTGAAAGAAAAGTCACAAAAGATCTTTGATGAATTACACAAACGCCTGCAAGCAAGTCATCTGTACTGAGAAGATGCTGAGACGCACATCAACAATAAGAAAAACCAAAAAAGGTTGTAAGATTTTTAAGATGCTGGCCTGCCTCCAAATACTTCTTAGAAAATATGTGTTTTTTTTCTGTAAAATATACATAAGACTCATAAAACATAAAGCCCACAGGGTCACATACGGCCGCTCTTTTCTATTTTTTTAATTTATGTTTATTTTATTACTTCTGTAATTGCTGCTACCCAAAATAAACAAAGAAAACACTTTAAAAGTCCAGAAGAAAATTGGTTCTTGAGTTCTCCAGGGGAAAAACAATTACTGTCTTATGCTCGGTTCACACTGGGCTCGACGCCGCGCGTTCAAGCGGCCACTTTCAAATAATAGTCTATGCAATCCGTGTGTTTCAGGCTCCCTCGTTCAAAGCTCTCAAGTTCATTTATTGATACACAAGTTTTTAAGCCCGTTCTCGGGCAAAACATTTATGAGTAATGAAAGTCAAAGCCGTTTAAATTTAACCAATCACAGACTTGGCTTTGGTAGTGAGGTACGGACGGCGTCTCTTTTAATTAATGGAAGTGTCAATGCCAACCGTTTGAAAACTGGAAGAAATCATGGAGGATAAATTGATAGTTGCAGTTCGTGTCTGATTGGCATTATATGACACCAAGTCTTTCATTTACTGGAATAGAGCTGTGAAAGTGTGTAATGTATGCTTAAAACGTGTTCAAGAACCTGCGTTACATGTGTCCACAGCGTTACAGGTTCACCTTTAGGGGGTCGCCACGGCGAATCATCTGCCTCCATCTAACCCTTTTGTCTGCCCTCTCTGTACACACCTTTATGTCCTCCTCTGCATGCATACATTTCTTTCTTTTGTCTTCTAAGACTCTTTCCTGGTAGCTCCAACCTCCAAAACCTCAACAAACTATCTCAATTTTACTTCCCTGCATGTATTTCCAAAATCCGTTTCTCTAATGGATTCATTCCTGAACCTATCCATCCTCATCACTCCCAGAGAAAACCTCAACATCTTCATTTCAGCTGCCTCCAGTTCTGCGTCCTCTCTCTCTCAGAGCGTCTAAACCAACAGCATGGCTGCTCCCTACAACATTAAACAACATTATTGAAATAATAATAATAATGAAAATAATAATTGGCTTTTGTTTTAGGGTTTCTTTTAAGACTTGGTGGCGTGGAAATAGAGACAGAGAGGATGGTTTGCACAGCTGTGGACAGTCACTGGAGCAGATGTGTTGACTACAGGCTCCTCTGATGACACACCCTTTGTGTGTCACGGTCTCTACTCATCATGTGGCTTCATGGCTTTTCTGAATCCTACAAGTCCTCTCAGCACTAAAAATATCCCCCGTACAGTTTTCTAGTTGCGATGTTTACACTTAATCTAACTAAATCGTTCATTACTGCTGCGCATTAGCTTAATCTGCTGGTTAAATGTGGGTTCAGTCTGTTTCTCCTGTCCTTGAATGATTTAAAACAAGTGATTTCATTTAATCATATCAGAATGAAGCCAAAGAGAATGTGTCCGCAAGCACAAACACGCCTCCAGTTGCAACAGAGTGGAACTCTGTGTGCTCTTGCAAGGTTTCTACTGAGCCACATAAGGGGGCGGCGAAATCTGGCAATTAAACAATTCAAATTAATGAAGAATAAAAGAAAAAAAATGAATGAATAGTTCATATGTTTGCAGTGTCAGGGAGAAAAGCCTCAGTGGAGAAGCTAAAACCTTAAATCTAACAGTTTTCACCTCTTACAGCAAACAGAAGGAAAGAGCTGGGGGATAAACGGGGATGTCAAGTTGAGGCTTATATTCAGTAAGTTCTTAGAAACTCCAGGTATGCGCAGGCAATCTGTCTCTATATTCCTATGGGTTTCATAACTAACCACATGCAGCAACTTGAATTTGACATAAACTTGATCAACTTAATTTCAAATAAAGAAAAAAAAGCTTCTAGAAATCTAGAAATCTGCATCGTCTTGATTAGAAACAGCACTAAAACCTTTATTTCACAAGAAAACTGTGTGATCCAGTAAAGTCATTGATTCCTTGAATATCGGGATAAAAATGAAATGCAGGAGATAAGATTACAGCAGGAGATGGATGAGGCGAGAGTGCTTCAGCAGAATTATTTAGGCTGGAAAATGAAAGCCGAACAAATCTGCCAACAGCACTTGGCAGTCAAATCCTGTCACCTTATAGAGGCTCATTTGTCTTGGCGACGCAGACTGTTCATTTCATCGGATCCTCATTACCCTCCGCCAGATCAATCCTTCCCGGAGTTTATGCGGCAAATTGAAAAACGAAATACAACAAACTGTCAAGGCAGAGACATTTGCGCCGGCTGTTTACAGCATTAACGCACGTTGATCTGTCTCCCAATTAAAAGGCTCGTTCTGGAGCCAGCTCTGCTCCATCCACATAAACTAGAGCCATCAGGAAGATGAAGGCTGACAAATAAAGCCGGTCGCAAAATGCTCCACCACAACGGGAATGATTTGATACTAACTGTTTACTACTTTTTTTTATGAAGTGATGGAACACTTTTTATGTTCATGCCCTGATAAATGAACTGTCAGATCAGAAGAGCATCATCCGATCCTTTCAGCCAAGAATCTGCTATTAGCAACGTGCAATAAGGATGCTGATCTGTGCTGATCCTGACCTCTGACCCCCTCCACTAGAGACCCTGCCTAATCAGATTAACGTCATCCCCAGTGATTATTACATTTTGACCCATATTTGTCCTTTTTTTTAAGCCATCATTCTACAGGAGCAGATGAATCTCAGCTTTCCAAACTTGTCAGATTTGGCAGATCCAGCCTCTTATCTCAAGAACCCCCCCCCCCCCCCCCCCCCCCCCCCCAGCCCAAACAAAACCTTCTTTTGACAAAAACACATCTGAACTGGCTGGGCTGCAGCCCACACGTACGAGGAGGAGAACGCAACCATGCTGTTTTGTGATGGCAGCTGAAGACGGAGAGACAAGATAAGCGAGGCGCGGCGGATCAACTCCAAACGCGTGATCCGTGAACCCACGTTGACGCACGGCTTCGCGCAAGTCCCTGCGGGCTGTCCGAGAACTCCAAACGCACGCGTGGCTCCCTCCACCAAAACAGGACTTGCGCCAGCCAGCCGGGCTCTCCTCCGCACGCTCAAGCGGCGCGGAAGTCTGTGCGGGAGAAGCCGCGGCGCTGCTGTGCGTAACGGACAGGTAAACACGTGCGAATGCTGACGTCTCCAGCTCCCTGTACGGATCTCTAGGATGAGGAAAAAGCAGGAAAACGGCTCCATGAAAACAAATACTTACTGTGAGGGATCCTGCATTAAGTCCAGAGGCCAGATTGTGTAGAAAACGGCGAGGCGAGGCTTCGGCGTTGCCGCTTGTCACCGGGAAGGAGGAGTTTCTCCTCCACAACAGAGGAGCTGCCTGCCTGTCAGAGAGCCGCTCCAAACCTGCCGCTCACCCCGGTGAAATAGCGCCTCCTTCTGGCGCCTAACGGTGTTAACAGCACTAAAGCTTTTTTCAAATCTATTTTTTTATTTTAGCTAGTTATTTATTTACCTAATTACTTAATCATTTTCTTTCTGAACCAGTTTGTGTCTTAAAGAATTTATTTTTAATTTAAAAAGAACCAGTGCGACAATATTTCAGAGAAGGGGGTCTGCAACCTAAGGCTCCAGAACCATATGCAGCTCTTTGTCATGATCCAGTCTTACAAATAGTTAAAAGCTACCATGTATAAAATAATAGTCACAAAAACCTAAATAAATTGTATTTTTCAATAAGGTAGGGCTTCCTAGTTTAAATTTTGTAAACCTCTGGTCTAGTAGTTCCTCCCTCTTTTCCACCTGATATCACCTGAAATCAGACACTCCCCAAAGTTTACAGCATCAGTCAAAAAATGCTCCCTTTTCCTGCTTTGACTCACTGTCCAACTTTATTTCATGCTGGTAATCACTAAAACCAAACTCATAAAAAGCTGAAATGATGCCTGTCATGTTGCTTTTCCTCCATGCTGTTTTGTTTATCACTGCATTTCTATTTATGCCCTCCTCCAGCTATATAACTGTGCTAGAGGAGACACGCCCTTGCCTTAGTGCATCACTGGTTGTGTGGTGAGATGATCATTCTTTTCCAGTATTGCTCAAGAAAGTAAATGATTTATCTATTTTAGGTTTTTATGGCCCCTCGGTATCAAGAAAGAAAAAGGACTTTGTATCCAAGACAAAGACTATAGATCACAGTGAGAACAAGTTAAGCTACAGACACAGTCATCATGTTAACTAAAAATGTTGAAGTTCTCTGTGTATTTTTACATCATTTCCTGAAACATTGCAGCATTGCAGATTCAGAGTCAGTAATATATATTTTTAAATCCCTGCAAAACATCATTTCCCTCTTGAACCTGAAACCACAAATGACAAGTTTATTGTGTTTAGCAACAGGTGTTCCTACTATGACAACCAGCGCACTCTTTTTCCGTTCAACCAAAGTTCAGTTATAAAGTGATGTCGTTTATGACCTGCAGGCATCATTTTACCCCACCCAGGCAAGAACCAGGAGGTCTTCATTAGCTTCCAGGACGTCAATAGGCTTTTTTGAAAAAAACGACAATTTATATCTTTATTCTTAAAAAAGGAAAACAAACAAACAACAACAGCCATGCCATCCAGCAAAAAGATTCTCCATTTCATCTCTAGTGCGCTGTGTACGACTGTTTCCATTGGACTGTTGGGGTTCGGAATGTCGCAAGAGTGGTCGACAACAACTGTGCTGTGTGACCGAAATGAAACAGAAGAACTGAATGGAACTGCAGCAGTGACCATGGGGCTTTTTGATGCGTCCTTACTGAGAGAAAACTGTCCTGGGTTTCAAATTGGAGCTTCTTTTTCAGGTACTGTAATCTTACTTTTTAATTAGTAAAAGAAAAGTAAATATGTAATGGACCAAAAATGAGATACTTTCTTATACGGGTAAAACACCGGATCGTGGGGGCCACAGTCTAAGCAAAGATGTCCAGACTTCCCTCTCCCCGGCCACTTCCTCCATCTCCTCTGGGGGAGCCCTGAGGCGTTCCCAGGCCAGCCGAGAGACCTTGTCTCTCCAGCTTGTCCAGGGTCTTCCCCAGGTTCTCTGCCCAGTGGTACATGTCCAGAATACTTCCCCAGGGAAGCGTCCATGAGGCATCCAAACCAGATGCCCGAGCCACCTGAACTGGCTCCTCTAGATGTGGACAATCAGCGGCTCTACTCCAAGCTCCTCCCGGTTAGACCGCGCTTCTCACCCTGTCTCTAAGGGACGGCCCAGCCACCCTACGGTGGAAGCTCATTTCGGCCGCTTGTATCTGGAAATTGTTCTTTCAGTCATGACCCAGAGCTCATTACCTTAGGTGAGTATTGGAACAAAGATCGACCGGTAAATTGAGAGCTTTGCTTCCTGGCTCAACTCTCTCTCTACCACAACTGAACGGTACAGCAACTGCATGACGGCAGACGCTGCACATATCCGCTTGCCAATCTCATGCTCAGATCTTCCTTCACTCATGAACAAGACCCCAAGATACTTGCACTGCCCCTCTCTTTACCCCAATGTCCAAGACACACTGCAGAAGGTCGCCTGAAACGACTACAGTTGATCATCGATCTCCTGGGTGTCCTGATGCCAAGTGTATTAATGCACACTCTTGTGCTCAAACATGGTATTTGTTAAGGACAAACTATGATCAGCACAGAAGTCCAACAACAAAACACCGCTCAGGTTAAGGTCAGGTGAGGTCGTTCCTCCCAACTACGCCCCTCCAGGTGCCACAATGGCATTGAAGTACCCCAGCAGGAAGATGGAGTTCCCCAATGGGACACTTTCCAGTACCCTTCGAAAGACACCAAGTAGGCTGGGCACTCCAAACTGCTGTTTGACCCGTAAGCTGAAACCACAGTCAGAGACATATCCCCAGGGCTAGCCCTGGGCATAGACGACCTAGGCGGCTGCCTAGGTCGCCATCTGCCGGAGGGGGCACCAAATGACAATGATTTGGCTACGTTTTTTTTTACGTTCATGATATTTTTTTATAGCAGTTGGAGACAGCACTCGTTTAGTTTAAAAAAATTGAAAAGTGATTATAACATAAATAAAATACCTCAAAAGTTTGATGTTATCAAACACTCCCTACCTGAAGCTGCCGCTGTCTAAGGTAGGGGGAACAGGGTTGCGGCGGTGTTGCCGCTGTTGGTGCTTCTTTACATCCTTCAGGATGAGAAAGCAGCAAAATGGGCCCTCAAGGAAAGCTTTAAGGTCAAAGAAGGGAAGGAAGAGGGGAAAAAAACTGGCTCAAAGCAGAGGTTTGTCTCGTTTTTGGTAGAAAAAGATGAAATAACTATCTATTTTTTTTCTTTCTATTTTTAAACTTTTAACAACTGAGAGCTTTAAGTGGTAGTGTAGCGGTAGCCTGCCTGTCCCCAATCAAAGGCGAAGTTACATGACCCTCTCGTCCACCATGGTGAACTCCAACACTTGACTCAGCTTGGTTTGGGCGAGAAAGCCCACACCAAGCTTAGCTACCTGGGTGTGGAAGAAAGTCGCACAACCTGCACCTCACACTCATACATGCTGTAAAGGTTGTTTTGGTGAAACGTAGAACTTTTGTGAGGGTTGCTTAGTCAAATGTCCTTCTCCGTCCACCTCCGCGGCTCTGCCGCCCACTTCCTTTTTGAGGTTCGGCGTTTTTCCGGTCCTGAAGACTCGAATGGACTCGTCCATTACTCCTGGCTGCAGTGTGTGATTTTGAGGAGAAACAATGGAGAGATTTAACTATCACTCCTATTTGTTTGTGCCTTATCCTTGAATTGTGTGTAACTTCAGGCTTGTGCGTTCATAATTCTTAATTCGTGGGTCTCATTTACACACAAATCTCATGTGACTCTTTTCACATCTCCCAGATTTATGCGTAAGTGATGTTTAAATGCTGCTAGAATGCTGGGTCATCAGATTTCTAATCAGCCGCTTTGAACTTAGATTGTGAATAATATCTGGTGAAACTTGGCGTTTTCTCATTTTGAGAGGAAGTAGGAAGTAGCCTGAACCGCGGAGTTCTGGAGAAGGGAATGTGTGTGAGATGCCAGACAAAACCTTCAAAACTTTAATAAATTCCTCTTGTTTTATGAGATGAGGAGTCCTGCCTTCACATTATCTCTGTTCCGCTAAAAAAGATCAGAAAAGTTCCCGTCACTGAAGCCTCCATAAAGGTTTAGACCAGGCCAGAGAAATGGAGCCCAGATGATCTGAGTTAGCCACGCCCACTGAGTTTGATGGGACAATTTGACAAATACCATAATAAAACGGACCAGATCGTGAAATGTTGTAATTTTAAATAATTAATAACACTTTTTATTTGTTTGTTTGTTTGTTTGTTTGTTTGTTTCATATTAAAAATATTTATTTCAATCAGTCTATTTTAGCCCACATTGGACAATGAAATAAATAAATAAGTCATTAAATGTTAAAAGCGCTTTTAAAAGGCAATTTGAATATTTTAATGCCACGCTTATTTAAACATGTATTTATTGATTTCCAATTTTATTTATTTAATGTCAATTTTAAATAATTAATGACATTTTTATTTATTTGTTTCATGTTAAAAGTATGCATTTCAATGTGTCTCTTTCAACCCACATTAGACAACGAAATACATAAATATTAATGTCATTAAATGTTTAAAAGTGTTTTTGAATTGCAATTTTAATATTTCAATTTTACAGATATTTAAACTTTTATTTATTGATTTCCATTTTTTATATATTCAATTTTAAATATTTAATGCCAATTTTAAAAAATTAACGACACTTTTATTTATTTATTTCATGGCGTATATATTTATTTAATATTGCCCCTCCTAAACCTCCATAAATTTTAGCTGTAACATGAATTTTTGTCCAGTAAATGGTTTCTGTTCATCCTTTGTGTTTATGTTTGTACAGCCTTTGACTTACTGCTGGAAATAGGAGGTGCCCCACCAGCCCTGCACTTTCTGTCGGTGATCCTTTTGGCCATGTGTCTGCTGTTTTCCGCCATCAGCATCCTCCTGTCGCTTTACAACAGTGTCAGTAACCCTTACCAGACTTGCATGGGCTACGTTGGAGTCTATGTCTGCAGCTCTCTCAGCGGTAAGAGTTTTTTTTTTTAACTCTGTTTTGAAGTTGGAGAGATCCCTTCTTTAATCTCCTTTTCTTTCTCCCTAACAGCTTGTTTGTCCGTTCTGGTCCTTATCCTTTTCGTGATAAATGTCAGTGTGACCAGCTTGGTAGAAGATGTGGTTTTCTCAATTGACAACACACTGTTTCTGGGAAAAAAATCTGTAGAGATGAAGGTTGGATATTATCTGGTCATCCCTTACACCGTGCTCTCTCTAGTTGCTATTGGCTTGATCTACTTTTATGAGCATGCAGCCTACACGCACAAGCAAGAGCAAGAGAAGCCCACAGAGGATGCTCCGATGGAGACCATGATGTATTAGAGCCGCAGGAGGAACGGAGTCAGCTGTCGGCTGATGAATCGATCAATATTCTCAGAGACATTCTGCAGAACATAAAACATGATGACGGTGATGTGTACATGAAAATGTGAATAAATATTCTGTAAAGAAAATATAACAGGAAAAATGCTCATCTTACACCTGAAATGTTTAGTTTAAATTAAATATTTGAATTGAATTTGAGAAGATAAATCAATTGTGGTCACTACACAATAAGAATTTATAGTGTGTACGGAGTGTGTACCATAAAACAGTTTATGGCACAAAAACTAAAACAAGAACCAACCAACAGGATTTAAAATGCACTATTTCTAAACTGAAAATCTTTGATATTTAAAGTGTTTCTGTACAACAGTTTGCATGTAATAATCAAACAAAGTTGATCAAGATTATTTCTAATCTCTGCCTGTCGTTTGATTTCATTTGCTGCCCTCTATTGTTGACATGATGTAAATGCACTTTCAAAACTACCAGGACAAGAAGTTTGTTCTTAGTTGCTTTGTTTCTTGGAAAAAATTTGTTCTTTATTTTGTTGAATAAAAAAATATTGAGAGATTCATGTCATTAAATTAAAAACGACTGAATACATGCTTGAACTTTTATTGTCTGAATTAAGGTAATCAAATAAGTTTGGATTACTCTGATATATAGACTGAATGAATGCAGGTCTGGTAGATTATTTTCTACAAATATTTATTTCATATGTTTCTCTTGAATAACATTAAAAAAACTTTTTGGAACTTTTGTCTTAAATAATTTTGTCACCGTGTTTATCTGGTCTTTTGATGGAAATGCAGATTTCCTCCAATTTAAAATGTTTTTGTTAATGTTGCTGAAAAGGATAAATGACGAAATGAAAAGATTTATTTTTGTGAATATATTAGATATCCAGCATTGCTCTTTTCATATTTCTGCTTACAGGATAAGGTCAAAAAAGTATTCTAAAAGAAAACTGTTTCTTTCACAGTTTTGTTCCTCTGCACATACTTTTCCCACCAAATCTCTTCAGGCTGCCTCCTGAATGGATAGCTTTACTCACTTTCATCAGCTGAGCTCTTTTAAGTCAAGTCATGCATTTCATCTTAAATGTATCCTCTTCCAACCTAGAAAAGCTTCGACAAGAGATAAAGATCCATCATGTTTGTTTCACTGGTTTCAAAAAAGCAAATGTAAAACTTAATAACCATTGGCTGACGAGCACAGAAATGGAAACAAATAATCTGCTAGATCCTGCTGAGAGTTGGCGTCTATTGTCTCCTGGATGTTCAGACGTCCTCACAGCTGTGATTCACATGGCTGTGTTGACTTTAGAGCACGGCGGAGGTGTCCCGTTACCTTTCCCGTGTCCCATCACTCAGGGCCCAAAGTCTGTTTGGACATGCCCTTTGCAGCGCCTCTCAGCCCTGCAACGCCTTCTATCTCCCATCAAAAGAACCACTCTTCCTTCAAGTTTCACACTTCAAGGGAGCTGTAGAAGGATGCAGCAATTTGCTTTGTTGTCGTCAGCTCAAATCTGGATTAAATTTCTGGGAATTCCTGCTCTCTGCAATGAATCAAAGAGATTTCTGACTTGTTGGCAGAGCGGAGAACCCAGCATATCCTCCGTGGTGTAGGCGAACTCGACACATTTGTCTTTTAAGTCTTAAAAAGCAAGAATAGAAGGCATGGTTCAGATTTGACTGTTTGATTTGACAAGATCATCGGACCAGAGATGAGACCGCCAAGATGACAGAGGAAGGGACGTCACAGGATGTTCCGATTACTCTACACTGAAAGAATCTCCTCAAGACTAAACCAACCACTAAGAGCTTTTCTTCTTTATTGTTCTTCCCTTTAAAACTCATCCTTTTCCCTGTTTATCCATGCATACAGTCTCTAAAAATGTTTAAAGTTGTCTTTGCTTTACAGTAGGCTCAAGCAAAAAAAAAAAAAAAAAAACAAGATTAAATGAGATAAAGAATTTCCCAGCTCTGAACATGAACATTTTGTGGCAGCTTACAAATGAGATGTTTTTATTTTATCAGCCACGAATCTGCTCCGGTGAGCACAGAGGTGGGAAATCCCTGGATGGCCCTGTGCTGCAGTTTGCTGTGCAAACAGTGACTGTGCAGAAAGGCCTGCAGTAATCTCTTCCTCTTCTCACCCTCCATGTCTCAGAGCGCACCGGGATGAATCAATCTGGAGCCCTGAGCACTGACCACTTACTCTGCAGGACGGGATTAAAGCTGAAACTTTTGTACCTGTGAAAGGTGATCCTCTAAGATCCCGCATCACAGGGGCCTAGTGAAACAGACTCCTCCAGATGCAGGGCCGGGGGGCCACTCACAGCCACGCAGGGTTCTCCATGGTGAAGAGAACCTCCATTTTTATTTTATTTTTTAATAAATCAGTTTTAAAAATGTTAACAATTTGAATACAATCTATAGGATACAAACTTCTAGAAAGTAACAATAAAAACAACAAAATGTAGCAATAATAAAAACAATGCAAAACATGTTTGTAGAAGCTTAGCTTGTTGAGGTCTGTCTCTTAAAAAAAAACGACTCTGAAGATAAAAATGATATAATAATTATAGCAAACAAGCATAAATATGTTCATCTTGATCAATATACAAAATAGAATAGCAATAATATTTATCTACGACAACCCATGACAATTCCCACTCTTTGTTGCACACAGAATCCCTGACATTTGGTTTGTCCAATCATCCACTATCTAAACCTGCTATGTCCCTTTTGGGGTCACAGAGTTGCCGGAGCCTGTCCTGGCTACTGTTGGGTGAAGGCGGGGTTCACCCTGAACAGGTCGCCAGTTTGTTTTGGGGTACACAAGCACTCCCACAGATGCACACAGTGATTTATAGTTTGCTGTCAGTTATTAACCACTAAAAACTTGTTCTTTTGTACTTATTTAATTGTAAACCATGAAAATAAATGAAAAACAGTTTTTTGTTTTTACACAAAATTACTCTCCTGTGTTTTTTACCCACGAATAGATCTCGTTTGATTTGTGCTTTTCTTATTTCTGACGGAGAAAAGATGCAATCATACACAAATATGAAGCCCAATGAAGCAACATGAAGTCAACTTTAAGTGTGATCAAAATTCTAACATTGACTTCTACTGAATAGTTCAATCTGATGGGTTGCGCACTTGTCGCTGAACTCAGAGTTCTCCCACGCTCAACCTGCCTGACCGATACTGGAAGCTGGGCAGGCTCCTCATTTATCTCCACCATTAATCTTCATTTGTCAGTGGAGGCAGAGGTGAAGGAGAAGGAGGGAAAGAAGACGAAGGAGGAGAAGGAGGTGGAGGAGGATGGGTAAAAGGTAATCACACCCCTGCTGCTGCTGCTGCTCCATTATGGTGTCATGCCTCTGTTAACAGAAGATAAGATCTTTTTAAAATCACCTGAAGCCAATTCTCCACTTTACCAGGCTGAAACAGAGGAACAAAAAGACAGAGACATGTCTACCTTTAATCAGACTGATGAGCAGGTTTATTGAAGAAATCTGTGCCAGATCCAATGTGTCGCACCTGCAGACGGAAGAACACTTGGAGGAAAGGTCCAAAACTTTCCCTCCCTGACATCATTGTCGACTGACGTGGTTCTGATTGACAGGCGTGACATATAAGTGACACACACGGACAGATCCAGTTAACCTGCTGACACTACACATTTCAGTTTAAACGTTCCAGTTCGACCCAGGCACAAAGACATACAGCAATGACGCCCAACCAGATCGGGCTGTATTTATATTTTATGAAAGAAACTTTATGTAAAGATTTTCTTTTTCAGTTTAATGTTCATCCCCACATCCTCCACATACACTGCAGTCCAAAGCTGAGGCAGATTTTGGCACATTAAACTGCTGACCAAGAGGCAAAAAAACCTTTTATGTACAAAAATCCCTAAACTTTAGTATTTTTACAGCCCAATCATTTTTAACCAATAACTCACAAGGTTTTGCGTCCAACACGAGCTGCAGCAGAAATACTTCAGCAATTTTATCAAAGTCATTTTTTTCCCAAACAGTAGCATTATTAGTGAAGGTGAGTTTAACCTATTCAAACACTCAATAAAAAGAAAAATGAAAAGTAAAAAAGTAAAAAAGATTTAAAAAAATTAAATTAATTAATATTTCAAGTGGTTTTTTTATGAACATATTCAGCTTTATTTGTTTTTTGTTTTTTTAATCTGATAAGTCATCAAAACATATATCTCCATTTCAGAATAATGGTACTTAAATGAGAATAGAAATGAAACAAAAGTAACTCTATTTGAAATAAGATTAGAAATCAATTTTAAAAAATGAAAAACATCACATTTTAATCATAAAAGACATGGCCAACCACACATTCAGTGATTAAAGGCTACGGGGTCAATTCTAATTTGATGGCAGCAAATTTCTCCTCAAATAAAACATGCTGAGACAGAAAGCTTTAGTGTCCAAAAAATGTCGCACTGATTTATTCCCATTAGCATCACTATGACTTTTATTCTTGTAATGAATACATTTCATACATTTACTTCCAGAAATGCAATGTCAATGAGACTGACAAAAATGAAAAGAACAAAAATAACATTGTAAATTGAGTTTCTCATCCATCCCAACAATGTTTTTCTTTGCCTCCAATTTCTATTTATTTAGGTCAACATTTAGGATGAAATTAACTGTAAGGTTACTGAAAATCCTGTAGACTAGAACACTTTATTTCACAGTTCCAAGGTTGATCAGAGTCATGGATAGCTGCTCCAAAACCTTTAAAAAAGCCAACAGTTCCTCATCCCAGATGGGCAGACGTGTGAGAAAACCCACGATCAACTTCTCCCTGTTGAGCTTCATGAAGAGATTAAAGGATTTGCAATGCTCTGTCATAAGACTGTCAGTCACTATCACACCTGTCTGACAGCCTTTAGGCCGCTGTCATGCAGAGCATAACTTAATCTGTCAGTCTGTTCAGCGCTTCATCAACACCTTCAGCATCACAGTGGACAAAGAGAGATTTAAACGCTGACATTAGACACTGCAGATTACTGCTGCTTGTTGCTCGCTGAGGTTTATGTGCAGGAATGTTGCTGCAATTTGATCCTAAAACACTTCTGCTTCATTTGTCACCTCAGTTTCCATCTCTCCAGAGGTATTTGAGCTTGAGAGAGTAGAAATATCCAGTCAGTCTCCAACAGTAAAACAGAAGTTCTTTGAATTCAGTAGTTTTTAAAATCTTTATATTAAATCCTGCAAAAAAGAGGCTGCAGCCTCTCTTCAGCCTTCCATCACTTTGACAGATTAAAGGTGCTGATGGAGGTTTTGCATATAGACATCATGCAAGGGCATGCTTTAACTTTGTGTCCATAACTAATAGGACAAATCTACAACTATTAGTATAGAATAAAACAAAAATGAAGCAGGAACACTAGATGGCAAAAAAAGAATTTAAAATGTATTAAAGACAACAAAAACACTCATAATACATCTCGAAATAGATTGATTTGCAATAACTTATTTGACTTTTATCTATTTATGAAAATGTTTAAGTTAGTACATATATAATAAAAGTAGTTCAGTTTAAATTACTTTAATATACAAGTATAAAAACCAAGAGACAGTCAATACTGGACTGTAAAATGTGAAACCTGGTATCACAAATGATCAGATGTAACCTTTACAGCTTTTTAAAGAGTGGGAAAGTCAGAAACTTCAGAAGAAAATATATTTTCCACAAATATTCAGGTCATTCTTTTCTATAATTTTAAAACTTCATTTCGTGATGCTGCAGCAGTTTTCAGACCCACCACCCTCTGCAACACCCCTCAAGAGCTCACTTCCAGTGAAAAGTCTATGCAAATGCGCGTAAATGTGAGGATTGGACTTCGACGTTTACAAACTCTTAAGTTCACGTGTAGCTACGCACGTTTGTAACATCATTTTCAGGGTCTACGTTCAAGAAGCCCCTCCCTGCATGTCCAGTATGAAAACCATGGGCTAAACATACGTTCAAGAACCTGCGTTTAGACGCTGTCCAATGTGTTCATAGCAAAGCTTCAAACATCTGTGTCAGTGTGTTTACTGAACAAACCTGCTTATAAACTTGACATTCTCTGTTACGGGTTTGAAAATGAACAAGAGAGCAGGTTTTGAGAACAACATGTTTTATGTCTGATCTTTCCAATTATTCTGCTCTTTTGTAGGTTTAATTTGATGTCAGACCAGCTAATTACAAGCAGTTGGTTTTACTCTGCACTTCATCTTTGAAGTCCATCTTTCATCTGTTCACTAAACTCAGGCGTTGAGCCAAAAAAAATCAGAAATTGAGTAGAATAAACAGAGCATTTATATCCAGATTGAAGAAATTATAGTTTTTGTAGAGTTTTAGGTAAAATAGCAATAATTAAAAAGGCAAAATAACCTACAAGAATGTTGCCATTATATTTATAAGCATGTATATGCTGTGGCATAACCAGGAAAGGAGTGGAAATGGTACAGACTCCAATAGCCCTGTCTTCACCCCCTGAGTCAACTCATCACCTCCCAGTTTGGTGTCAATAAGGGGAGGAAAAGGAGTGATAGGGGGAAGGAAGAAGCAGGGATGAAGGGGGCTGGCAGTAGATGGATGGGGGAGGATGAAGGGATCACCTTGCCAAATCCTCTGTGACAGTCTCCTCTCTCTGTGCACTTAGCGTAGCAGCCGGAGCCAACACATCGCCGGGTGCAGGTCTGCCTGAGGCGACACTCTGGCCTCGGACTCCTTGCCATTGTCATCTGTCCGTCTCTCAGCCTCTCCATCCAGCAATCCGCCTGGAGGACACCCACTTCCTCCCTTCACATTCTTCCTCCCTCCATTACCCCCAGGAGGAGCAAGGGAAGTTGTTTTGAAGGGGACTCCCAGCAAAGGTCAAGCGAGTATCGCTGTCAAAGTTTCATTGGTGGCATCCCGCCACAGGTTTTTCATCCATCAAGCGCAATGAGACCAAATTAAATGGCGATGGTGAACATTATGCTATAGAGGACGTCTGATTTGAGCTGCTTGGCACATGACAGTGATAGGAGAGTGATAAGGTTGTAACACGCCTGGCTGAGTGGAATGGCAAATATGTCATCATCCTGAGACGGGGTCTGGCTGGGCCGTTTCAGTGAGTGCACCCATGTCAGGGTGATGTATGGACGCAGTAACAAAACCTCTGAGAAAGCATTGGGGGGGGCTGCAACAACCAAGTCGCCCTTCATATCTTATGCAGAAGAATAGGGGCCACATGTAAACATTCTGGACTTGCCACTCATTTCTCTTGTGATCTAGAACCAACTTGCAACTCCAAGTCTGTTTGAACTTTAACCAACAATCGAACTGAAAAAGACATGAATCATACAAAGGTCAGCCCCTCTGTGGATTACACTTTTAGAGGTTTGTCCAGCAAACCCTGCCCTTTGGCTGATTTCACATTTGGCAAAGCTTTTCCCGGTTCTCCTAATGGAAATGGCTGGAAACTCATTTGTGTGGAACACGAAGAAAACACTAAGTCTTGAAGGAATTTCTTCCCCTGGGGATCGCACAAGTGATGCTCATCTCCTCTCAGTCATTCTGAGCTGCAAACGGGGAGCATGATTGACACGTTGAAATCTTTCACTGGAGAGCTTTTGAGCAATCAACTATAAAAAAGAAAAAAGAAATCTTGAAGCAACTTTTTTGTTTTAAAAAAAGTCTTTTTGTGCAGGAATTATGTTAAATTCCAAAAGTATGAGCTTCTGGGTTCAGTCTTGTACAGTATATGGCTGTATGTGTTTGCTTTGCTTTCACAAGCTTTGATGTGCATCTCAATACATGGTCCACAAATCAACTTAAAAGAGTTTGAAGGCCAATTATTTTTGATATATATTGATATATAGTATTCATTTGATATTTAGAATTATAAATGAAAATGTCTTTTTGTAAAAAAAAACTTTTTTTTTTTTTAAGGTTTACCTTTGCCCAATTGAAGTTGACTCAACTTGGTAGAAGCAAATTGTGATCGAACATCTTTTAGTTTGCATCACCTGTAAATAAATAGCAAAAACAAAAGAGACTCAACAGGAAGACCAAGAATTAACTTCCTGATTCATTTTATACCTTTTTACCAACTTAATCTTGTTTGTGTCTGTAGTTTTCAACCGATGCTGCTCTTACTTCCAGTGTTCGATCGGTTTTTGAAACGTATTTGTATCTTTTATATCCCCAATCGAATGCTATACTGTGCATGAAGTCGGTAACTCTCAGTTTTAGAAACAGAAAAATAAAATGCCCTAAACTTGGAATGTTTGAACAATTGCACAAACAAAAATTCTTACAAAAAGAATAAAGGAATGCTATATGTATATTATAGCTGTATATGTATTATAGTTGTCAAAAGGAAACGGATTCATAAAGATAAAGTTGTGCACAAATTAAAACTATGTGAACTTTAGCAAAAAAAAAATCATACCACATTTATTTTTACATTTGACACGTCTGTTTTGAATCTGATTTGTCCTTGTTTTGAACACGGCTCTTGCTTGTCTTGAATACGAATTTCTCCTGTTAACAAACCATTAAAAATACGTCACGGGTCACAGGCATAACTAGATTCAACTGAGTGAGCCTATGCTATAAACTATGCAATGGACTCGGAAATCGTGACATCCAATGTTTGTAAAAAAAAAAACAACAAAAAAAAAATCAAAGAGAAATGTTGATGTGAATGATGAAAGAAAATGAAAACTCTTGAGCAGACGGCAAAGGGATCCCTCGACGTCTCTCTACTGCTGCCGTTCTGCTGTCCCTCGACAGCCAGCAGCGACATAAAAGCGGGGAAGATCCTTGCTTAGCCGGACAGTCTATTACCGTGATAGCTGGGGCCCGAATATATCCGTCCAAGGACTGGAATGCACTCGTTCCAGCCCCTGGACCTTATTTACCCTTCCCTTAGTCTAACGGGACAGATTCCGGAGTCTTTCCCCAAAAGGGATAGCGGGTTAAGAAAATGGATTTGAAAATAACAAAAACAGCTACGCTAATGTGGAGCAAAAGTAGGCTAACTGGCAGCTGATCATAGCTATAGTTAAAAGAAAAAGAAAGAAAGTTGGGTATTCTGATTTTGTTTTTATTGCTGCAGTTAGCTTACATTAGCTCCAAGTTTGCTTAGCTGTTTTTGTTTGGCTATCCTCTTATTATCAACTCATTTTGACAGACATGGATTTTTTTTTTTTTTTACACCTATTGATTGGCGTGGAATGTCTGCTACTCCTTTTTGGGCTGTTATAGTTATGTTAGGCTAATCCTAACCACCACTGCTGGGTCTAAAACAATCAGCTGCAGCATTGTTTACACGATCAGCTGATGTTGCCTGACAAACACAAAATGCGTCCAGAGATCGCTGTAATATGATCTGTTTTATTCCATTTTTAACAGAGCTATGGTTATCATGATCATTTTTCTGTCACAGCATCAATAACGTCCAAAAAAGTTCTGGTTTTAGTTTATTAAACAAACCTCAACAACAACCATGCGCAATTTCATCGATCGATGTTTCGGGACTCGATTTATATGCCTGTGACCCCATGACGTATATTTGACAGAGAGTTAACAGGACCAATTTCAGATCCAAGACAAAGAAAAGTCATTTTCAAAATAAAGATAAATTGTATTAAAGACAGATATGGTTAAACCTAAGACTAAATGTTGTTTTGATATTTTTCTGCAAAGTTGTGCACATAAAGTATTGTTTTTGTGCACAACTTTGCATTTGTTAAAACAACTTTGTCATTATGAATACATTTCTTTTTGAAAGTTTCCTTACCTCATAGAATCCCTCTGAGCCAGAAGTAAGTCTGGCGAGTGTGTCACCAGGCGTTTTGGCAAAGCATTCAGTGCCCTAACCTGCCCTGCAGAGGTCCTCATTCTCTGTCCTCACGTCAACCAGAAACTGAAATCCTCAAAAACCAGCGTGCGCACAGAGAGGATCCTAAGACGCAATAAAACTGGAGATGTATGGGAACGGTTGAAGTGGATGTCTGCAGTGATTTATCCCAGCGCAAATTCCCAGTTTTAACTCAAACACAACTCCATCTGAAGATTTAGATGTGAGATACAGGTGAGGAGAGATTTAAAACGACCCTGACAAAAGCTATGAAATACGGCAACAGAAACATAGCGTCTGTCAAGAGAATAAAATATAATCTGAGTAACACATACGGAACCACATAGAGAACCCCTGCCAGCTTCTGGAACAGTGCCCGAATCTCCATTTGCTCCCTTAGCTCTCAAAAAGCTCCAAATTTTACCTCCAAGGACACAAATCTGTGGCCTACTGCTCAAAGAAATTTCAGCGATAAAACGATGCAGAAGCTGATTGCAGACACTACTCCTCATCCTTGTCCTTCAAAAGCGCTCTAATCCTTTAAGTGTGACCCAAACACTTAACAAAGGAATGCTTCTTTGCTGTGCTTAAGCACAACCCGCTGAGAAGAGGGCTCTACTGCCATCACATGTCAAAATAATCATCTCAAAATGTTGAAGAGCTGGCAGGGTCTGAAAGAGCCGGCCGTCATGTGTGACAAAGGCAGGGTATGTGAGCGGCACACAAGGGAAAACAAGGCTACGATTGTGAGAAGATAGAAGCAACAACAGCAAAACAAACACGCACACGGGGAATACACTGATACTAATATTTAGAACGTTGGTTACTGTATGAACATCAACATTTGCTTTTTTTAGGAGATAAAACTGTCCGCCTTTATTGATGAAATGATCAAAATGCCATCTACAGATGGAATAGTTGTTAAGTGTATTGTGCAAAAGAATCTGCATGCAGTTTGCATACTTGTTTTTATTTGTGATCTTTAAAAAAATTTAAAAAGCAAGAGACTAAAAAAAATTACAAAAAAATGTTTTTAAAGGAAAAGAAGAAACTTAACTTTCATGATTTTTATTATCATGAAAATGCACCTTTCCCATATATAAGCATAACTATTCTAGGAGAATTCCCCATAAAAAAAAAAAATGGAAAAAGTAGACCTAAATGAAACAACCAGAAATGATGTCATCTAGACTTCAAGTCCAACTGTTTGTTGCTGAGGAGGACTTTGGGAGGAAAACCTTTTTTATTTTTACCAAAAGAATTCTGTCATTTTGATTATGTTCTCAAGGCTGATCCCAGATACTGTATAAAAAATACTGCAAATAAAGATGTTCGTATTCACAATTCCCTCCAAAGCTAAAAAAAAACAAAAAAGCGTAATTTATACACACACACACACAGAGACACACACACACACACATATATATATATATATATATATATATATATATATATATATATAAAATCATTCATTCATTTTCTTCTGTTTGATTCATTAATTCATTAATCAATTGATTTAAAACATTAATCAGATTAATCACACTTTTAGATTGTGATTAACCACGATTAATCAAAATGTTTCACTCTGATTAATCTGCGTTAATAAATGTCAAGCGTCAATGTTTTTTAATTAACAGGTTAACACGCAAACGCACGTGATTAATTTTGATAGTGTTGACAGCCCTAAGCTCCTCCTTCATGAGAAAAATGCCACAGGAACCCCAACAACATTTTCAAATGACCAAAATCACCATTTTCATCAAAGCGGATCCCTAAGTTGAACCTTGTTTCTAGAAATGTTTGAAGTTCATCTGCTGCATTTTTTCTGCTCTGTGAAGTATTAAATGAACACAGAAAATGTGCTACAGAACGTGGCATGAAGATCTGATTTCCTGCTGTAAATATCATAAAACACTTCTGATTGCAAATAAAATAGCATTGAGTAGCAGAAAAGGTTAAAAAAATGTTTTTGTCTATTTGACAAAAAAACTCCACCACCCAAAAAAAATTAGCCGAAATTCTTTGTGTAGCAAAATAATGAGAAAACTGAACTCTTTGAGCATGTGTGAAATGCTACATCTTAACATTTGTTGTAGAATTGACTTGTCTGTTGCAGAATAATCTGCTTAAAAAAGTTATTCTGCCAAAAATCTTTTTGTGTTTTGGTTTAAGCTTCCTTTCCATCAAATGTGCTCAGCTCCACACATCACTCTGCAACTTTTTCTTTACGTTTTCTTCTTTGGCCTGGGTCGATTTCTGCTCGTTCTATAAGTCAAAGAGCTCGACGCAAAAAGGAAAAAAAAAAAAAATCAGTCACCAAGAGACATCCCCACAGAGGGGGCTTTCACGTATCCTCAGTCAAAAACATGGCTGATTATTGCACCAATTACGTCCATGAGTGGCACGATTCATCTGCAGATCTCCTTAAACGGCTGCTTGTCTCTGAGGTTCATCCATGCACTTTAGCAGGTGGATTTTTCATTAAAGCTAAACGCCTGATGACTGTGCTCTTCATTAAAGGCAGCGCAGTAATATGGGCCTGAGATGATTGCCCCAGCAGTGGTTAAATATAGTGATTGGACGAGGCCTGCACTGCTGTGTAATGAGAAAAAGTCCATAGAGCTGGGGGCCATTATGCTGTCAGCACTCATACCATTACACACCATTTAAAACAGCTCAGCTCCCATTCATCCTCATTATATTTATTGGATGGATGGACCCGTCTAATTGTAGAAGCAGTCGCAGGCCTTTACCTGGATCAACATGTGTCACTGCTGCATCCAAAGGAAGCACTGAAACATTTAGAAATCCTTTACAGTCAACAGATATATTTAAGGTTTTTATTGTCTGTAAAGTTTGTCATGAGTGTTTAGGAGCATCCGGCTGTGAAGTAAAATGAAGGTGTGACCAACACAAGCGCTCAGTGTTGACATGTACGCAGAAGGCAGCCTCCCTTTCTCATTTACAAGACCAGAAATAAACCACTTGTCACCCTTCCTCAATCACAGTGTCTGTGTAATACCACAACAGCTGAGGACTGGACATCAAACCCCCCCGACGGACATGCGGCGTCTTCATTTGTGATGTTCGTTCATAACTGAGGGTGCACTCAGACCGCAAAGGTTTGTTGGTGCGACTGAGTCTGCTTATTATGGTCCAGATCAAGTTCTGAATCGTGCGTTTGGTCTGCATTCAGGCTGCCGTCAAGCAGACTTTCCTGTTACGGACCAAAGCTTGTAAACAAAACCACCTGACTAGAGATCTCTTTGCTCATTGGCCAATAATTATGAGGGCGGGGCAAAACCAAGAGAGAAATAATAATGGAAGTCCTGGACTTTGCAATCCTTGCTGGAATAGTTCACTTCTTCAAACTTTATATTTCACTGAGCACTGATGAACATTACTTTTGCTGCTTTGGTTCACCAGAGGCGGTTACTGAGGACGCTACGGCTATGAAGATAAGCTGATTAGTGTTTAAGGAGTAAAGATTATTGAGAAAACAGTGTTAGAAGCAATGTGTATCATGTTAAAAGTTGTTTTATTGAGCCCGCAATAAAAGTTGTTTTATTCATCTGACCAATGAACGGCTGTTGCTCCACTATTGTTCCACTGTGGCTACGGTGGCCATTTTGGTTCAGGTGTTCCGCTCTGAGCACGGAGCCTATTCAAACTGAAAAAAACTCAGAGAGAACCGGAGCTCAGTCCGATTAGAAACAAGCCAAGTCCGACCACAAAAGATGGGTCAGAGAGCGCTTCCTGGTCCGGGATCAGGGTCCGCTTGGGTATGTTCAGACTTAAAACTTGTTTTAGATTATTGGGGGACATCAACTCTGGCTAACCAAATGTGTCCAGTCTGAATACACCCTAAGAGGCTCTCGGGAAGGTGTCTGAGCAGCAGTATGCAGATAGGGCTCCTCTTGAATGCCCTGTGGCCCTGCAGACATGTCGTGACCCATCAGCCCGCAGACACACAGGTACCTGACCGCATCCACCAGACTGGCAGACTACCTTGATAGCAACTGTTCACCTCCAACCCCCCCACCATCTTTTCTCCTCTCAACCCCATTGTGATTTAACTGCTGTTCACAAGACCATTTGCATAGTGATAAGAAGTAGTGACACCTCTCTTTGAATTCTATCAGGTAGCCTGAAAGCTTGAAGTGTAATGAAAGGGGTAATTACACAATTTATACAGGGAGGAGCACTGACAGCTGCACAAAGCTATCAGGCTGAAGGCCTGAGCCGCCTGATTAAGATAGCACGCCATCAATCTTGATGTCCCATCAATGAATCAGTCTCTTGTAGTTAAAAGTAAATAAATAAGTGTGTCTTGCATCACTTTAGAGCCTGAACGAGTAAAAGTTAGTCGACACCGGTTTGGTGTGAAAGCAACAAATGTGAAAACAGAAATGACAACTTTTTCCGTTTTATTTATAAGTAACAAAATGATGTAAAAATGCTTGAATTGTGTGTTTTAAAGTGACGCTGGGAATCTGTGTTTTTATTTTTTATCTTTTTTGACAGAAAAGGAGGCCACTGGGGACATAAAAAGACCTGGTTCTTAACAGAAGAATCAGCACTCCTCCTTATTTTGTGGTCTAAATACAGCCCTGCTCGTGATTGCACCCTTTGTGTGCCTCACATTATGTCAGACTTGTGTAGACCTTTTTTCTTTCAAACCTGAATATATACATAGATATATATATAAAAAAGGCCTCTTTGTCAAGTGGGGGCATGTCAACACACTTGTGTGGATGATGTTAGCCACTCAGCTGTGCTGTCAGCTCCAGTGTTGAGTAGATGCACACAAAACACACACACACACACTGGGCGCACGTGTGGTTTATGTCACAGTTCAGGAATGCCCGCCAGGAACGAGTGCAGACTGTGGGGTAACAAACACAGAAATGCTTTTGTGAACGGCGCACGGCTCTGAGCTCGAGCCGAGGAGCTGCAGCCATCCTGAGACGGCTGTTTCCCCAGACGGCCTGCATGTCGCGTGTTTGTTGTTGACACATAAGCTGTTTGGGGTTGATAGAGTCCAACAGCAGAGTCAACACAGAGTGCTGATGTTTGTTTGAACTCCTGTCGGGCAGGAGAAGACCTTCTCTCTTGGAACTGCTGCTGGACACACAACGTCCGTCGCTGGGATGATCCCGCCGCATGAAGCAGTTCTTCCCGATTAAAGTCATTTAAATGAAATTGATTAAGGAGCGCCGCCCCCTCGCAGCTTGAGGCTCCTCAGGGGGGATAGCAGCTGTCTCAGAAGTGAGCCGGGCCTTGAAGTGCAGACTGGGATTAGGGGGCAAACACAAAAGCAGCATTCGAGCCTTCAGCCACAGATCATCTGCAGCTTACATGGTGAAAACTTGCTTGAATGTTGATTAAGCCCTTTATTTGTCTCCGTGAGGGGTGCGTTTGATGGTTTGAGCCACGAAGGGCTCCAGAAGTCTTTGACGCTCAGTCTGTCTCCCTTCTCCTGTCTGTCTATTGGTATGCATCCCTCATAATGGAGGGAGGAAGCAGGGGGTCTCATTAGGGGCTGAATTGTATGAATTCCTCAGGGCTGATGCAGTATCATCAGAGAAGAGCGAGGCTGCACGGAGCTGTGTGGGTGCAGGTGAAACTCCTGCAAGCTCAGAGCGGAAAACCTGTCCAGGTGGAACGTGTCTTTTAGGAACCCCGAGTTTAAGCTTCCTCCAGCACCAGCGACTGATGTTACAAAGACAGCAATGCCGAGGGTCCCTCGAGAGCTAAATGGTGTCCTCACCTCCGATTTGCCACCAAGAGGCCTCACTGGAGAGGGTGAAACGGATTCCCTCTGGGTGACTACTTCCTCAGTCATCTGTCACCACTTCCTGTCTGTGATCAGAAGGTAATGACAGCATGCAGGTGTTGCAAGCTGGGTGGGATGTCTGCAAAAAACAGATAAATAACACGTATTTCCCCCCTCTTTTCCCCCAGTCTGAAACAGTTGACTCGCTGACCCTCATCAAATACTTGTTTTGCACATCAGAACGGATGATCCCTGGATATCATTCCCATCAGGTCAGAGCTTGGAATTTTAGGAGGGTGATAAATGGTTACAGATTTCCTGAGGAGACTTTAACTGCGCTGAGATATAAAAAGAGAACATAAAAATGATTTTTCTTGAAATATTTTATGTTCCAAGTACTAAAAGTCACCTTAGAATCCACAGCTCTGTGGAAATATCAGCCCGGCTTCCTCACAGAGTGTAAAACGGCTGCCATGGTTTGTTGTGACAAAGGTCACGGATAAAGAATGATCCGCCCGCGGTCCTCTAATGTGAGAACAAAGACTTTGTCAGAATATATTTTAGCACTGGAGTAAGGGGAGGATAGGTTACACGGTTTGAAGGATATGTTTTCATGACAGTGGTGTGAAGACAGACCCTGAACGTGGATTTACTGGAACTCTTTCCAGTCCGGTAATCCTTGAGTTTCCGTGACTCTCAGCAGGTTACTCGGCAGCAAACCTCACAACTTCCCTTCCTGTTCTCATCAACACAACCCCTCATTACCATTCTCCCACCGCTGTGGTTGCAGATTAGCAAGAAAACCTCCAGTCGTTTTATCATTTAGTTCTTCAAAACTTTAAAAGCAAAATGCAAATAAACAAAAGTATATGGTTCCGGAATTGAACTCTTCTGCATTTCTCACGAGCGGGGATTCTTGTTCTGTATAAAATAATCCATATGTCTGCTCGTCCGGAGCCTGGGGGGGTTCCGTGCCACTGTTGGCTCAAACTTTGGTCTTTTTACGGTCTCGCACGGTGGAGGATGAAACCGAATCATGTCCTGCCAGCTGATAGACATTCTCCTCAGATATCATTTGCAAGCACATTCCTGCTTAAGTGTGTGCGGAGAGCTGCCGCCGCTGTCCTCGCGTGCTTACAGGCGTATAGTTGCTCCCCCAGAAGCTGTCATCATATTGTTCTCCTAAATATTTAACTTCCTCAAGAGATTAAGTTGAAATATAAGAAAGTATCCCTACTGGCTGCTGCAAACAGATGTGCAATTCCAGGGTGCAACTAGTCCCCAAATGGCAACAAGGATGTCTTTTCTTGCTTTCCTGTTCAGGATGGAGAGCTATTCACACACCTCAATTAACAGAAGGAGTGTTGCCAAACTTGTTCTGGTTGGTTATTTATAGTTTATCAGCTTCAGTCTTGGCGAATGGTTAGTAGGAGCTTATTTGCTCACTTTGTTGGGCGCAGCCTCATCTGGCAGCTATGCATCACTCTGTTGGCAGCACTGAACTCCTCCGGGTCCAGAGATGCAGGCGCTTTCTTATGAAAACAGACAAAGACTTAGAATATTAGTCAGTTTTTCTGTTTTCATAGTAAATTAGACGGTTTTTGTAAGAAATTAAACCACTCCAGTTCTAAAATATCGACTCCTTCGATCATATTAAGCCAAACTCACTTCTGGAGAGCTGGTGGGTTCTTTGAGGATGAAACCCATAATTAAAGGTTTAGCCCACTGGGCATGTGTGTGGGAACCAGGGCCACCCTGACTGACACAGAGGGACTCCGCAGGGCCTGTAGCCGGGGGCCCTGGAGCAGGTGAAGGTGTGGAGACACAGCGGCCTGACTGATATTCATGCAGCGGAGTAAATGTGCCCTTCAGGCAGAGCTGGGCCAGTGGAGCGTTGCATTTCTGAGAAATGAGCCAACTGAATCAAGAATGGAAATGCGAGGGGTTCGGGGTGCAATTCACTGCAGACACAGATCCAGATTCTGGAGCAGAAATCCTATCTTTAAAAAGATCATAATCGTTCATAGAGTTAAATCCACAGAGTGACAATTTTACCTTTATATTGAGATAGGGTCAAAATTGACTTGTTTTCAAGTGAGCAAATGGGTCCATTCTGACCCGAACACAATATAAGGGTTATTTAATGATTAAAATGTGGTTTGTTTGCTAATGAGAAGGTTGAGTGAATTAAATGGAAAACATTGTCCAGAAAATCAGATAAAAAGAGTCATTTTAACTCTAGTAATGTATGGAAAGTGTTTGTATTGTTGTTAAACACTTGAATCTAAAGATCAAAAACTGACAGTGATGCGACCTAAAAGGCCTCCATTGACTGGATGTGGAGAACTTGTTGCTGTGAGAACGGCTCCTGCATGACAGGAATCCTCTGTGTGTGATACTGTGCACACACATGCTGCACAAATACTGGAGCAAAACGTTTCCCAAGTGGGATAATTTGTTCCCAGATCTTCAGATCCTGATATTTTTTATTTGAGCTCAGGAGGGGATCTGCTGGATGACCAGCTTCTTTTGTGCTCCAGCAGGGTCCACGCAAGCCGCGTCAATTAATTTTCCTTTTGTTCTGGACCAGAGAGCGCCTGAGCGGATTCAATTATCAACCAATTAAGAGGTGTTTCCCTCTATTGACAGGCTTTGATTCCGTGCTGTCCGTATTGTTTGAAGAGAAGGCCGAAGCAGGGCCCACGCACTCTTTCCATGCGTGGGCCTCTAGAGGGCCGCTGGCGCGTCACCCGCATCGGAAGCGCATGAAAACGCACGGATTCGTGATCAGCACAAAAGAAACAAGGAAGAGGAGCAAAAGCGATCCGAAATATGTTCTTATTTTTCAATGTATTGTGGATTTCAGAGGAGGAAAAAAGCTGTGGTGAAGTTTGGCGGCTGTGTGGTTTGGAGTGCTGGGACGCAGAAGGCACTGCGGGGCGTAGAAATGGATTTAAACGCCCGATTTCACTCGGAAGTCCACAAAGCAGAAGGACCTGCTGCGCTCTGAATACACACTCATTTAGTACAATGACGTCATTCAGTTGTTTAAACGCAGAATCATGCTTTGTCCTAAAAGGTTTAGGGAAAAGACGCACAGAAAAGTGGCTTTTGGTGGAAAAGTAAAGCTCCAAACGTCCCAAACTAGTCCGTGAATGGTAATAAAAAGGCTAAAGTGAATAATTTGCTGTCAAAATAAACGACTTTTATTCAAACACCCACGTGAGTTTAAATAAAATACATGGTTATTCTTATGAAAATAATTTCTGTACACAAGAGGGTTCATTTTTGAGACAAACATTGCTCCAAAAAGAGCAGTTTCAACAAGAAACAAACAAAGCAAAATCAAAAATGTTTGAATATTTACAAATAAACAGTCCTGACACATTTAGGCTAAAGGCACATTGCGGTGAGGATGATGGATGCTGCAGGCCGGGACTCAGAAATGCGTAAAAAGGAACAACAGTCTACACCTCTGTGCCCTCCCGGCTGTATATGAGGTGGTTCACACTGAAGTGGTTGGAGAGGCTCTGCATTGATGGGTAATAGCTCATTCTGCTGTTGTCAGAGTTCAGGGGGGACACAAACGTGGGGGAGTAGGAGCCCAGTCCGGACATGCCCTCCCGGGTCTGCGCCAGCCCCGCGGGGTGCGCGGCGCCGCAGTCCCGCGGGCTCTCGCTGGCCCCGCTCCCCGCCAGCAGCGAGCTCACTGTGGACACGAAGTTGTTGAAGCAGGGGCTGTTGTCCCCGGAGGTGGGCGGGGGGGACCTGGTCTCCGTGGAGGCCGGGGATCCGTGCAGGCTGGGCGGAGAGGAGCTGAGCAGGCTGGCGGTGTCGGAGAGCTTGTGCGGGTTGTCCTCTGATTTGACGCACGGAGAGCCGCTCTCTGCGCCACCGGCATCCGCTCTCCTCTTCCTCTTCCTCCTGAAGTTCCCGTTGTCGAACATCTTCTCACAGTTGGGGTCAAGCGTCCAGTAGTTCCCCTTACCTGAGTGAGAATTACAGCTTAGTTCCAATTTATTAGAAAAATAGATTTGTTCTAGACTTAGAAATAGTCACACGGTTAAAAAATAAAAGTTTGGGAAGAAAACGATGACTCACCTGGATCATCCTCGTCACGCGCCACCTTTTTAAAGCAGTCATTCAGGGACAAGTTGTGGCGAATTGAATTCTGCCATCCAGCTTTGCTCTTCTTATAGAAAGGGAAATTGTCAGCAACGTATTGATAAATCTGGCTGAGAGTCAGCTTCTTGTCCTGGGAGTTCTGTATGGCCATGGCTATGAGAGCAGAGTAGGAATACGGCGGTCTGACCATCTTGAAGAGCTCCTGCTGGCTGGAAATGGACAACCAACCCAGATCTGCTCCCCCGAACCCCGTAGGAGGCGGCAAGAACTGCCTCTGGTTCGACCCGTATCCAGACTGGAGGTAGGACGCGCCGTTGTTCCCGGGCAGATACGGGGAGGAGTTGATGCCCGGTCCGTTCAGCCACAGGTATGGGTTCGTGGACTGGGAGGTGTACTCTCCGAGGCCATAGCTGGGTGGGTGAGGCGGCGGCCTTTGGGGGTGATGGTGGTGCAGGTTCTGCTGGTAGACGCCGTAGTTGTCGCAGTACACCGCCATGTCCAGAATCTCCTGCGCGCTGTGCTGAATGGGGCCGCTCTGCTGGGTGGAAGGTTGGTGTCCAAACGAGTTCATAATCCACGGAAAGTCGATCAACTGAAACCTGCCGCCGTCCCAGTGTCTCTCCCCCAGGACTGAGGTCGATCTCAGGAGGGGGACTATTTATGCGCAGCGCCCGGAGCCTCTCCAGGTAGTCCTCTGGAGAAGAAGAAAAAAACCTTTTAGGATGGTCACACCCCTCTAGTGCGCGCTGCGCTTCAGCTCCACTCATCCAATCCCATGAATGAACACTGACCCTGTTCCTGAGTGCAGCACTGTCCCGGGAGTTGTAGGAAAATTCCACAACTTCGTGAATTTTTTTGGCAACATCTGCGCGTAATTACGCATAGAATGAGATGATAAAAAGACGCGCAAGAACGTTCGCTCTTAAACTGCGCATCTTTGCGCATGAGCGCCACGGTGTCAAACCCAAACACCCGCGTGTCTTTGGAAGGGGCCTCTTTCCTCTAAATGAAAATTGGTTCCAATAAACACATTGAGAGCGCCACGGGTTTAGTGTCAACAGGTTGGTTGACTTTCGAAGTAAGCTGCCTCGAAAGCGGTAAAAAAGAAAAGTAGATTTATAGTTTTTTCCTTTTATGATATAACACATAGCTACATATAAAACTATAACAATGTGAATTAAAATCAAAAGGATTTCAAAATTGGACAAATGAACACTTCTTTACTATAAACCATTCCCTTTTGATCAATTGTTGGTTTTTTTTAGATAAAATCGCTCCAACTGAATAAGGAACAGTTTTAAAGCCTGTTATTATAATCAATAATTATCTCTGAAAGAATCCTTTTTGTTTTCTGAACTTTTACTGCAGCATTAGTCCGATTTCAACTTAACTTTAAAGAAAACCATACAATTCATTGCATGAAGCTTGACCAGTTTCTCCAAACGTTCTCCGCGCGCATTTTACGCACAACTGCAGCTCTACTCCACTAGACAAGGGCTCGTATCGGATCATATACTGTGGTCTTCATGCAGGAAAGGCGTGCTCTGCGGGTTACCGCTGGACCCCTGCACTAATCGGTCCAGCATTCCTCCTTTCCATGACCTTGATGTAATTGTTTGGCTCAAAGGTGTTGTCTGGAGGGGGGGAGGCGGCACTTTAACCTTCATATATGATGTTAAATTTCTGACTCTTCTACTTATTTAGTTATACTCCAATGGCCTGTGGGTGGAAATTCACATCACAAATTTGACCCAGCTGTCTTCAGCCTAAATGTCACCTGGAAACCCAGGGTGTTGGGGGAGGAGGTTTTTTTTTTTTGAGGTCATGTGATCTTTTCTTTTGGATATCTAGAGAGGTAGGGCAAAGCTCTTGCAGACCCCTGTCAGTCACACAAAAAAAGAAACGCTCTCCTGGGTGCAAATGTTAGCACTTTGCAACACATTTCACAGTTCAAAACGAGGGGTTGATAAGATTGACTATTTTCAGGACTCAGTCACTTCTCTACCTATTTTTTTCCACATTTAAATCAATACAAAACCATATAGGATGAAAACGTCACACGATTCTGTTGTGAAGTCATTATTTTTGACTATGCAAACAGTTCCTCACTTTGAACCTCACTGTCTCCCTCTAGTGGAGAAATAACGCAGAACACCCAGTTCTCTGAAAATGCTGCTCAACTCCTCTGCTCCATATGGAGAGCAAGAGATTAATGACACTTGAAGAGCAGAGGTCTGAAACTTGGCAGGCAGAGTGACACTCTGGCCTCAGAGCATTCTTCATTCACTTTTTATTCTTCTGGATGGCAAAAGCAAGGACACTCGGGGGCATTCAGCTGAGCGCTGCACATTTTCTCTGAATCTCTTAATGATTTCAAGTGACTGCACAGCATAAATGTTTGGAACCAACCCTCTTTATTAAATAACATTTTTTTAAAAATCAGCACGCATGACTGTGGAATCTTTTATAGAGATCTCAAACAGTAGCTCTGCAAGCTTTCTAAAGAAAGTTGTGAATGTTTTATTAAATATCCTCTCTTATTACTTTTTGCCCCTAAACTGCCTAGTTGAAAAGCATAATATATTTTAAAAATGTATAATGTTAGAGATAATGATCTGCATTCTTAATTTATATATAACAGATCCAAACACACATATGCTGCATAAAGCTCTAGGATTGACCACAGGAGCGAAATGGACTATAATGAAAATATACTACCAGAAAGCCCTTTGAGATATGACAAATAGTTTTCAAAAATAGAAAACATTTTTGTTTCGCATCAGATGTTAAGTTGCTAAGCAGGATGGTGCACAAATACCACTGTCTCCTGTACAGTGAGCATGTGCACCTGAAAGTGGAAACATCAACTTTAAGACGGGTTGAGGATTGAAAAAAGGCCGTATTCATGTAAACCATGTGCAGGTTGATGCTTGATTTGATGATGCGTGTTATCGATCCGATTTTCATTAAAATCGTGAAAAAATGGCAGAAAATCCTAATTTATTCCCTGTTGGAAAATCCTCAATCTGCATCAACATTCACCACCATTTCTCCAAAGAAGAAAATATGACTATTTCAAAGAAATGTGTCCAAAGTATCAAAATAAATGTCAATGTTAGTTAAAAAAAATATCAAAATAAAGCAGATCCACTCCCACAAGCCCAACAGAGAAGCCTTTTCTCCGCAATTAGGCGCTTCTGTGTGCATGCTGCCCTCTGGCCATTTCAGGTTGGGCCTGCAGCCTGCCCGCTGGCCCAAAGCGCGCCGTCCAGAAGAAGGAATTACAAGCAGCTGCGCTCTCTGCTACTGGCTCCATTCACTTCACTTTCTCCTGTGCCGGACAGATGGAAACCAATGCTCCTGGTCACATTCTCAGTATCAGATGGTCTGCAGGGATCAACGTGACGACCCCGGATATTGCAGTGACAGCATCCTCCAATGGAGGGCAGCATTGATGCAGAAACGACCCTTGCAGCATTTATTACACAGACTAAGAGCCATCCATCAGCCCTGCTGTGCAACTCTCTATGGGGAAAAATAGATCAAAACCTGGAATCTGATCAGTGTATTGATTTTAAGCACATAAGAGTCAAGAACTACAGGAGAGTGAATTTAAAGGGAAAGCAATGAAAAATGTTTCACTGAGAGGAAGTTAGACACCTTAATGAGCAGGATTGAGTCTTTGCAAGATTTATAATTTTGCCAATATTCATTCTGCTACTCATTATGTGCAACATTACGTGCTTGAATACACTTAGCAATAAAAAGTTGGGGTGAAAAAAGTAACATGCAGGAATCTGGATCTCAGTTCAAACACAGGAGAACTGAAAAAATTATCCAAATGCAGAAAATTCATCATCGAGCTAAAAAAAAAAATACTCAAAAAAGACTAAAGTTATAAAGATGTAATTAAGTGGTTCAAATCAATATTCCTCTAGTGGGTCGACATGCCGGTGGCACTCATTAGCCATTTCCATGTGAAGCTCAAACTAGTTGGGAACTCTGCCTTCTCATCAAACCACTTCTCCGCCCCCGATCTCTAGGTACGTTTCCTAGCAACGCATCCACCTGACTGCCTGGGAAAACCCAGTGCTTCATAATAGCCTTGGCTAATATAGATCAACACCGCTTGGCTCTTTCCCCTCAATCTACAATAATAAAGCTGCACACAGACGCTACATTTGACATATTCAGCCCAAAATAATATTTGCACAGACCAAGTCATTTTTAAACTTTATTCAATTCTATCATTTTTTTAATGGATGTGGATTTTTTTTTTTTTTTTTAGTGACTGCTGCAAATGTCGGTGGATCCAGGTGAGAGTGATGGGACTTCATTCAGAGTCGTGCGGTTGCTTCTGCAGGCTGTTTTTCTCCCTGAACCTGTTGACATTTTAAAAAAAATATTCACAAATAGTTTTCAGTGGAAAAAAAGAGGTCTGGTGCTCAAAGCAGAAGAGATGCTGTTTTTTTTATATTCGATTTCCTCCATTAACTCACAAGGAGACAATTTTCAGCCAAGGTCACGTGAGGACGCGATACAGACAAAAGCAAGCAATTATCTCACACAGTTATAATCCAGATCAATTCAAAATCAGCTCAAACTGTTATGAATGCATTTTTAGTGAGGAATTCAGACCACAGGGAAGAATGTTTGCTAGAAACTCCTATATATGACCAAGACAGGGAGGTCATTTTGACAATAAACATGCCATTAATGAAGCTGCAGTTTCAGTTAACAATCTAAACTATAAAATAGCTGTATCCATGATGGGATGTACAACAATTGATTGACAAGAGTTATTTGACTCAGGCATGACTTATTTTTGATGTTTTATTTATTTCTTTTATTTTTATTTACAGGAAAAAAATATATTTTACAAAACAATATTGCATTCCCGAAGTAAAACTTTTCTTAACATGTCCGTAAAGAAATGGACTGAAAAATCATTTGAAAAATGATTTATTTCGAATCTCTAAAGGAGATTTGAGAAATGCCAAGTGTTTTCAAACAGAAATGAGAGGAAATGAAGTTCTCTGCAGAGCATATCTTTTAGTGTTTATCATCCATCTGTTCAATACTTCTACTTGCTGCCTCCTCTTCAGAGTCACGGCGAGTACTAGTTTGTTCCAGCTGTCATCCAGAGAGGCGAGGAAAGGTCAGAAGGTCAAACTGTTCATTATTTTTCCTTTATCTTTATATTTAAATTTAAAGAAGTTTGGTATTTTTCAAGCATCAATGTCAATACTTGCTCACTTTTACGTTAAAAAGTATCTTGGAAATATGTGCAAGGTGGATAAATCTACAAAAAAGAGCAAAAGAAAAATGTTTGATAAACAAAAAAATATCTGGACTTGCTTGATGAGGCAAGAACATCAAAAGTATTAAAGATTATTGAAGCTCTGCGTGTTGTCAAATCAAATGCAAACTGAACCAGAAGGCTCACTTTGCTAAGAAAAGGTGGAGCAAAAGGTTTGATGTGACTGCAGATGTTCTGAAAAACAAAGACTCGTTTCCTTCACACATGTCACGTTTCATTTGTCACTCTGTTCAGCTGACTCGCAGCGAAAAAAGCGTCAACGCTCCCGGATGGCACTATCTGTGACAGTGACGAGCAAAACTGCACAAGAATATTGCATCTGCAGGTGAAGCTGCAGGTTTTCTCCACACGGGCAGCTGCAGATGCAGAAAGTGACCCAGAATGGCAATCAAATAAAGAACGTAAGACAGCTGAATTCAATAGTGTAATAAACTCCCAGTTCTTTCTCTTTCCTCCATTCTGTTTGTTTTTCTCTTTGAGAGACTCGACCAGCTGAGGGATTTAACAGCTGGGGGATCAGCTGATAGAAGGGCTGTCACCCGAACAGCTGATTGCAAGGAGAAGCTGGTGTGGATTAAAAAAAAAAAAAAAAAAAAAAGGAAGATACGCTGCGTTTATTTGAGGGGACTGAAGTTGACTAGTAAAAAAATAAACTCGTAAACCATAACTCTGGTCCTCCAATGGGTTGTAGCGTCCCGTTTTTCTCAGGGTCATCCGTATGTTTGGTTATCTTGTTGCCATCCAAAGATTTGTTTTGTAACAATTGGGGGCTCGTCCGGGATATAAACTGAGGACTTCTCACAAATAGGATTCATTTAGGGTTATGTTTTGCCATTAAAATACAGCAGAAAAACAAGAATGTGTTAAATTTATTTAACTGTTCCAGATCAAAAATCCTATGTAGAGTGGTGTTACTGTACTTGATCTAGAAATGATATTTCTGAAAAGGAAGGACAAAAAAAGAAAGACTTTTTTTTTTTTTCTTTTACAAAAAAGGTTGTTTCTTAGAATTTGGCAACTTAGGTTTCACAGTAACCCCTGACAAAGTTCATCACCAGGACTGAAGCTGGAGACTCAATTTGGATGGAAATAAGGCTTGAAAAGAAGACAAACATTTGTGATGATTTATGGAAATATCACCCTCTTATTAGGCAAAGGAGGCATTTAAAGACACGTGCGCACGCTTGCTGCCTCCCAGCAAATGAAAGTGTGTCAGGAGAGAAAGAGAAATATATACACATTATTCCTGGCTGAAATGACAAATGAGATGGGGATGGAGTGCGTTGTAAATACATTTCTCTTCCAGAGAGGAAGCTCGCTCACAGCTCTCCCTCCAACAAAGCCGGTGGAAATCCTCTCAATTAAGCCATACTTTTCCCTGTGCTTTGAGGAAAGGAGGAGAGGGTGAAGCATAATGGCACAGCACAAATCACTAAGAGCCTATTGAAATAGCTGCCAGAGAACGATGTAATATTACCACCACCGAAATGCTTCACCCTTTATCCCTTTTCAATTGCAAGGCTTGATATTGAGAGTGCAGTGGGTATTCCTGATAAGTGAATTATAATATTGATGAATTTTCTTATCCTCTTCTCGTGGACTGCAGTGAATGGATGGATTGTTGCAATGAAATAAGCAAGCTGGTGTAAAAAATGTAGAGAGAGTCTTGCAGCAAACGAAGCTTTGGACCTTTGAGACCCACCAACCACCAGATACATTTATGGGGCAAAGAAAGAAAAAAAAAAGAATGCTAATTTAGTTTGTTGAGATGAATCAGTGGGATCTTTTCCACAAATATACAAGTTTTGTAGATTTGGGAGGTCATTTTTTTTGTGCACAGTTTCATCACTTTAGGTTTATAGAATTTCTTTTTTATTCTAGTCATAATTTAGCCCCTAACATTGACCAGTTTGCATCACTTGTTCACTTCAAATTTTGAAAATATATCGATATCGGATTAAAAAAACAATATTTACACTTTCTCTTAGTTAGCCTGATTTTACAAGTTTAAAACCATTAATTCAAAATCAAATCAAACTTTACATACAATGGTGACACAAAAATGCTTCTCAGGATAAAAAACATTTATCAAACTTTTTAAAAACCAAAAACAACACAAAAGTATTTACAAAAAAAGCAACTGGGTTGGTTTTTCCTGATACATGTTGACTCTTACTAAAATTAAATTAATTTTAATTTGTTCCCTTCAACTGGAGTAATTCTCATCTAGAATTAGCTTTAGTCTTTCTTAGGGAGATATTTTTATATTACATTTGACTACATTTTTAATTATGTTTTAGATTGTTCCAAGGTCGGACATTTTCTTTCTCATTTTCTAAGCTGGTCAAGCATCGGTTCTTCCAAGATTTTCTATATTGTAGACCAGGTCTGCTCAAAGCTGGTCCTGAAGATCTACCACCCAGTCTGTTTTTCAGCATTCCCTATCCCCTTTGCTGCTGACTCAGGTGTTTCCATGTTCTGATTGACTGAACACACCAGATCAGCAGGAGCAGGAAGTGCAGGGAGACCAGGGTTAAGAAGGTCTTTTTTAGATCAATGACTTTCACTTCAAAACTCTTTACTTTGTGTTTATGGAAGAGTTGTCATGGTTTAACTAGTTTTAACTAATTCAGTCTTGCCAAAAGTGTATTTATGTGTTTTTATTTGAAATCCCTTTTATTGTTTAAATTAGAAATCACTCTACACGGGATCTACTAAAGAATAGAATTTTTGCTTCTGAACATTCAGGTAAGTGTGGAGTGGGTGGAACATGCTGTTGCTTGGCAGCAAGAAAAAAAAAGGCTCAGAAACTGAAACAAAACTTAAGGAAAGAGGTCTGGAAGTACAAAATGGAGTTTAAAATAATAATAAAAAAAAACAATAGAGGCTTAAAGCGTTACTTGTTCTATCCATCCATAGAACAAATAATTAAAATAAAATAACTAAGTAAAGACATTTAAATATTTCTGATCTGCAAACATGTTGTGTCTAAAAACAAGAGAGCAATTTCAGATTCTGACATGTGCCAAAGTAAAGCAGCTCACGAGCTACAAGTGGTCCCCTCTGACGGCCCCCCACTCCCAAAACAAAAACCAGAAAAAAAAAATGAAATGTCACTCAGTGCTCCTAATTAGGACGCTTTATTTTAAAGCTTTGATAGCTGAATCTTTTTTGAGATTCATAAAAAAAGCTTCAAACAACAGATGCTGCAGTTGGAGCATTTCTCCTCAGGCAGACACCCACTCACAGTGTCAGCAGAACAGTCGAGCGGCGGAGTATGAGCCACCTGGGGCAAACACTTCAAAAAGGTCCCGAATGCAGGTTTTTGTGGCACAAAAAAACAAGGAGTAGATGCACACTAAGTGTGCAGAGGGGTTGCTCAGAAAATGACAGAAGAACAGAGCAATTTTGTAGCTGCTTTGAGCCGCCATCGCTCCAATGGAGGCTGGAAATGGAAGCCATAAACAGCTTCCCAGAATACCCAATAAGAGCGCATGAAGGGGTGAGCATGAGGAGCACAATAGGACCTTCATCTGTGTTCATTTACAAATAACAGTTTTAAAATTGTAAAACAAAGTTACTAAATGGAGAACTGCTGGCGGTCCTGATTTAACAAAAGTTCAACGTAAAGATAATGCAGAGCAAAATGGTAGAGATAAACATTAGCATTTCATTGTTAACTTACCCTCACAATGCAAGGCCAGCAGAAAAATTGCCAACGGAATCACAATAGCATCAAAGAAAGAGAAAAACTTTTAGAATGTAGTGGAGAAAGAAAGTTTTTTGAATTTTTGGTGAGTTTCAGCTTACTAAGGAGCAATAAAAGAGTAGTTCCAAACAAACAAACAAACAAACAAAATGCGCTGCATTTCCCACAGGCACTACTCGCCCTTTGACCTCGCCTCACGGGCTGAGTGGTTGTTACAGGCTCCTCTTCTCCAGCCACCCTGGTCAGAGCTGCACACGACAAATGGATTAAAACAAAACAAAAACTTTTTTTTCTATTGGTTTTAGCAACCATTTTATTTGGTCTTCTGAATGTGATGAACTGGTCTATGGAATTATTAGAAAAATTGGTGAAAGTAAACTTTCAGATTTCCTTGGCAACAGAGGTTTTTTGTTAACCACATTCCTAATATGATCATACCGTAGGTTGTATTGTTTCTCTTAGCTGAGCCAGGAATTCCCAATATTCCAGGAAAATGTGGGAGCTCGCCTGTTCAAAATCTATATCTAATTCCAACATTTTTCCAAAGTAGCGTCCCATTAGTGCTCAAAGAGTTAGGAGGTGATGGATCGAAATCCCTATGAGAAGTTGAAGTTTGCAGCTGGTACTGAAAGTGATACTTGTAGAATAAATTCAAGATGGCGAGCTCTTCCCAAGGTCAAAGGTCATTTGTGGTCGTACACTTAAGCTGGTTGCGTGTGTGTGACATTTTGTGAAGATTGCCTGAAGAAAAAGTTTTCTTTGCTCATATTGTATGAAAATATGAAAGACAAAATGGCCGCTAAGCTGTAGGTCTTGTGTGCATCCCATAAAACTTCCTTTGGATATCCCCGACACATGTGTTCTTCGTTAGTGGATTTTTAAATAAAGATTTGATATTTTCAACGGTTTCTCCCGCTGTGACGGATGTCATCATTTTTTTCGGGGTGTGGGGAGGCGGGTTGTCGTTCGCTGTGGAAAAATCATCTTCACTGAGCGTTAGGACCACAATCATGGAGAAAGCTTGTCACCTATAGTTTACGGCAAAGTTTTGGCAAAATTGTGCAAAAAACCAGAAAGACGTCTTTTGAAAATGTATACGTTTGAGAGTTTATTCAGTAGTGAAGTGGGAAGCCATTATTATCACAATCCAGAGTAACAGTGATGCTGGAACAGATGTTAGTTGTGTGCGCACGACAAAAACGCTTGCAGATAAAAAATAATCACGATAGTTTCCACCAGCCGGGAATCCCTGTCAGTTCAAACTTACAAGCCCTTCTTGTTTCTTATAAATGCCACTCAATCGAATGAGTTAATACAAAAAGAGTCACATCACTTACAAAGAAAGACCCCTGAAATACAATAAAATCGTATATACAAGCTGCTGTACATAGTCGGAAGACGCATATCGGGGGGGTTGGGGTCAGGACTGGAAAGCTATTGGTCCAAGTTTGAATGAACACAGACACCGTCTCCTGTAAAAAACCTTGATGTGTTAACAGCCACGCTTCGCTTGTGTTTAAAAGAGCATCGACGGCGAGAGAAGAATGAAGGATAAAATTAAAGATGGCAGGAGGGGGGCGGGCTGCTGCGAGGTATTCGTCTTGTCAAGCTGGGACAGAGAGCGAGGACTACCTCCCCCGGAGTGGGCGAAAACAACTGCTTTTTTGAGTGTGGGGGGGCTTCTGCTGATGCTTTTATGTCGTGTTGCTCGGGCTTCGTTTCAGCTCCTTTTGTTTACTGTACAATTCCCGAGTCGACAGAGGCCTGCTTCCTGGTGGTCTTGGGGGGCGGCGGTGGGGGGGTCTTGCTGGGTAGAGGAGGTGGAACGTGCTGAAAAGAGAAGAAAAAACATCTTCATCAGCACATAAAAAAGACACAAACAGCAACAACATTAATTGGATATACAGCTTGTTTACACAAAGACTTTATGAAAGATTATTTGTGTGTTTTTTGGGTCGAAACTTAAAGACTCCAATTATTCCAAAAAGTGGATTTTTCTGATATGTTTGTGTATCACACGCCCAAATGACAGCACGCTTATTTAGCCCCCCTCCCTGATTTCCTGCCCACCCCTGTCTTTAAATGGGGAAGTCATTTCCCATCTGACAGAATGTACATTCATTTCTGCTTAGCTGACAACTGAACTGAAACACGTCCGTTTTTTAAAGTGTCTGGATGACACAACAGAATGTTCCGGCTCCTGTGTGTTCAATGCAGAATTAAAACAATTATACAATATGTTTATTTATTCCTTCTTCTTCTTCTTTGCTGCTGAGGCCTTTCAAAAACATACTTTGAATTAAACCTTTGTTTTTGACTTGCTGTTGTAGCATTTTTCCTCATGGAAATCATTAAAATGAAGAAAATTAGGTTCAAATGTGAGTTTTTGAGTATTTCTTCATTCAAATCGTTGTGAGTCAGGAGCAGATGAAAAAAAAACTGTTTGAAAAAGCTTTTAAATAAGAAGTAAAAACTACAATGCAGACAATTCTAACCAATGTCTCTGTTTCTCCAAAATTACTCACTATTTTGTTGCACTACTAATGCTAGGTTGGGGTCGTGAGGGTATGTGAGCTAGCGGGAGAGCATGTAAACAGAGAGCTCTCAACAATGCGCCAGCAGTCCCGTCCACAACTCGGAGGCAAATTTCTAATGAACTACTGACACTACTGTCCTGGAAAACGACAGGTTTTTGATTTTCGCTAAAAACGACATACTCATAATCAAAAGACTGATGGGACTGCTTTAAAAATAGCTCAAAATATGATCGTAGTGGCACTTAAATGATGACCATTGTTGTGATGTGTAATTAGCATTTAGCAAGTAGCGCATTTTGGCTCCTCCCCTTCTGAAGGTGAATGGACATATTTTACATCGTGTTTAAAAATCGAATAAATAATCCACACAATGAAAAAAAGCTGGTTAAATCATGTAACTCTCAATTAAACTACAGAATAACCCAATGATACACAACCCTTTTAGATAAAGTTCTAGTTCCTCATTACAAACTCAGATTTGATCAGTGCTTATAGGACAACTTATTTCTTCAAATTTCCACTGGCTGGAACTAAGTTCACTGCGCCCTCTGCGACGTACGTTCAAGCAGCCACTTTCAATGAGGTCTATTTAAATGTGTGTTTTCAGGCTTCAGCATTCACGCGTTGACGTGCAAGATTCTACGAGCATTTTTGGGCTTTACATACAAAACGAGCATCCTCTGAACGTACAATGAAATTTTAACCAGGTTGACCTTTGATGAGTCAGGGACTCGGGTTTGGTAGTGATGTATGGATGGTGTCCCTTTTAATTAATGGAAGTGCCAAAATTGATCACGGAAGGAGAAATGAATGGGATTCAATGACACCAACTTCCACCACGTGGTGGACATGTGCTTGGAGACAGTAGAAAAGGGAAAAATCCCATTCCTGCTTGTCCGGTGTGAATACCATATCCTGACATGCCCCGTGTGAACGTAACTTTAGAGATACAGTGAAATCCACAAATTTGAATACAAATTTACAAAATCGTAAGACTGGATTTATTCCAGATGGAAAAGTCCTTAAACTTTAACACCAGAGATGGCCAATGAGGAATATAACGGATGTCAATTTTTTTTTGCCTTTTTTTTTTTTAAAGACTTCCGATAAAGAACTGCTGCTGTCTGGTCTCCAAACACGTGCTCTTCCCACATTACTGTCACTCTGCTGCCACACTGTGTGCCCCTGCTCTGTTTTACTACCCGTCCTTTGGCCGTGACAGTGGATAAATAAGATTAGTTAACCGAGCAGCAAGGCAAGAGGGTGGGTTGAGTGGAAGTCCACGAGTGTCAGCAGACGAGCCGCTGATTAACAGCTGGAGAGCATCTGATGGATGTGAGAGGTAAAGTAATCATCCAATCAATCACGTCTGAGCGCCAAGCTGGCTTGCGGGAGAGTATAAATAACAGCGAGGCAGACAGGCAGGTATGAGCTGCTAACTGACTGATGCCTACATCCTTTCTGTGACACACATCCCAAAACGGCAGATCCAGAACAAGCCGGGATGAGGATGCACTTCCTGCACAGATGTGAGCTCAGGATGCCTAGAAGCTGGCGTCTGTGTGTGGGAGGGGTCACACCAAATGTCAAGTGTGCGTAGTGGACGTTTGTTTCATTACAAGAGCCGCGCATCATGAAGAAGCTTAATTAAAACACCTACTCTTTGATGTGGTGGGGGCGGCGGGGGCGTCGAGGGGATCGTCAAGTCTTGATTATCAAGCAGGTTGCCGTAATCAGCTGTGCTGCCTTTCACCGGCAGCGGGGGAGGAGTTTCACCTTTGTCGGGGCAGCCCATCCCGTTCAGCTGCAGACCTGGGAGAGAGGGCGCTCATCAGCTCACATTCATCACCACAACACACCGGCGCTCCACGAGCAGCTGGACGTCCCAGCTGGACGCCGAGCTTCTGCTGAAGTCCACGTAACTACTTTGAACTGCCGACTTTACAGAAACACCCATCAGAGACAGACCTAAAACATCAGAAGGCCCGTTTTCTGTACAAACCTGATGAAGAATCATAAAAAATCATCAGCATGAGATCATCTCGTGCACTGTTCATCATTAATCAAGTAAGATCATCTTTAGTAACCATGACTAATGGATTTTAGTACATGGGGGCTCTTCTACGGCAAAGAATTAAAAAATGTAAGACTCCGAGAATGTTTGATCCTTGACCTTTCCAGAACTTAAGCCTAATAAATGTTCTCTGTGGTTTAGAACTGCTGAATGCTCCAAAAGTCACATTCCAGGAGAGAGACCTGCATGGCTGCAGACAACAAGATGGGGTCAACCGGATTACTGAATTATACATAACTTTAGGGGGAGGCAGAAGTTTTGGAGTTTATTTCTGTTTTAATATGGGATCTATTATTCAGAAGTTAGGAATAAGGCATTGGTCTTTCCATAAAAGTATGGGAAATGTTTCAACCAGGGGTCGGCTACACTGATGCGTGGAGGGAAAGACAGTGGCACGCCGGGGTGTGACAACAATAAGCACTTGATCTGTCGTCTGTTTTTTTGGATTTGAAAAGAGTGATAATCTTTTCTCCCAATGATCTTTGTTCCTCCATGGCGTCATAAGGAAAGGGCCTATTCAACACTGCGCTTTTTTTCAACAAAACTGGTTTACATGGTTTCACACAAAGTATATTACTCACCACGTAAGCTTTCATGAGCGGGCAATTTAACGTAATAACTCCTGTGTATTAAAACTAAGGGCAAGAAGCACATGTTTATGACCGCATAGCTGTGTTTTTTTTTCTGTTTTTGGCATCGCTGACATTTACTAAGTTATGCTCCATTTGGGAGTCCATTTGTACCAGGAATGCCGGCTTGGGAGGTGTTTATTGCCGCGGTGCTCGCCCCTGCTGGAGCGGTTGGGGTCCAGCATCGCAGTCTCGTGGCTGTGGAGTGAACCCTGTTGCTGTCTGGTGTGGGCGGGCGCTGTGGTTTAGTTTTAGTTATTCGTTTTTTTGTATTTTGTTGTTTGTGTTTAATTGTAAAGCTTTTTGAGATGCAACACACGAAAAGCACTTTTTATAAATAAAGACTGATTGATTGATAAGTTCAGTTACACCTATTATTAAAGCTAAATAATGTAAATAAGTGGTTCCAGCTTAGTTTTAGTGAGCAAGATAAGCTTAAAACGGGGATAAAACGGTAATCATTTTATTGCTTTCAAAACTGAAATGAAAAGAAGTGTTCAGAATTAAAAAAAATAACTTTTATTATAGATTAAAACAGTAAAAATCGTAACTGTCAGGGTCGTCAGTTAAAATAAAGGTTTTTTCTAGCAATTTTGGAGGGGACTACTGCTTCTGGCCGACGATGTCTGCAGCCATGAAAGGAATTTACAAATGACAAATATTTCATTACCTTTCAACTCCTGAATGTGTGAATCCAGGGAAAATTGTTATTCAAAAGGATGAATGCTGTCCTGCACAAACATCTAGAGCAAAAGTAAAGCGCCTTACTGGAACCAGTGTGTACGCCGTGAGAGGGCTTCCTTGGCATGATGGGTGGGGGTCCTAAAGAGGTGGAGGAATTCATGGAAGAAGATGGAGGTCCGGGAGACACGGAGAGCCGGCGATCTCCACCTATTTGGTTCAGAAGTTGACTTTTTGGTCTTTGAGGCCGCAGAGGGCTGATCTGCACAGAAAAAAAAAGAATGATCAAATTGTTATGAAAACAGTGGTGAAGGCATTTCCTGCACAAAGAAATTTGCTGGGCATCTTTGAGAATGCTGCGCATTTATCTGCAAACACAGTAAGCAGCTATTTGTTTTCCGACAGGAGAAATCGATTCGAGTAAACGTGTTTACATGCAACAGTGAGTTTCCCTCCACTTTATTACAGCTGGAATTTAAATGCAAAAAGATGTGTCCTAAGGGCTGCTTAACAATACAGTCAACATTAAACAAAAGCATTTAGTAATGAAGCGTTTGGTCAGCAGGGAAGCACTAAAAATAACTCGCATTCCCACCAATGTTTACAAATTCTGAATAAGTGAATTCCACTGGGTGTTTGATTCTTTGAAACCTTAAATGTTGAATAAAAAAGGGGGAATTGTTCTGAAGGTTTCTAAAAAGATAATGGAGAAACATCCAGAACAGCCACACTACCGTTTCTGAGAGGATGACAGCTTCCGCTGGTTGGTTGATTTCGGTTGCTTTTAGATCTTTGTCAAAGATCTCTTGGTGCTTGCTGTTCCTCTTTTCCTTCTTCTTCTCCTTTCTCTGCTCCTTCTCGGGCTCGTCCCGGTCCAGTTTGTCCTGAGACTTGGCATGAAGCTTCTTTGGTAGGAGAGGCTCCAGGGCAAAGCTGAAAAAATACGGCAGCAGTCAAACTTTAATGCAGTCAAGCTTTGAAGTTCCACTGTAACATATGCCGACTCTTGCCGGAGCTCGAATAGGAGTTTTTTATGTAAAAGCATTGCAGTAAAAGCAGCGTTTGCTTTGTTTTTCACAATTGGAACCTATGTTTGGTGCAGAAAAATCATGAGAATCCAAAGAAGAACACATTAAAAATTCTAGAGGCATTACCCGTCTGAGCCAGGCCTGGAGGGAGAGTTGTCCGAGGAGATGGAGGTGACTGAAGCTACAGACAGTGGCCTCTGGGAGGAAGGCATTGTGAAGGAGCGCACCATGGAGGGCGGGCGAGGCCCCCGCCGCTCATCTGCTGCCGGCTAACACCACAGGAAAAGGAAACGGTGTCACTGTACGTGCAGGAACTAATTACCTCATTCAGCAATCATTGCTGATTATACAGGGAGGTGGCAAAACTGTTCATGCGACACAAAAATTAAAAAATTAGGATAGACGGGAAAAATGTAGCTTTTAATGCAAGAGACGCTCTTCAAAGTGATGCTTTGCTTTTGTTGGGAGGTGTCGTCCTCTTCCTTTACGTGAGCGTTAGCCCCTTTACCTCAGGCCAGACTGACGGAAATGCTTGGCCAAGCAACAATTAAATCTATACAAGAGAAGAGCAGGAAAGCAAGCTGCTGAACATCAGCTGACTTCAGCAAAAAAAACAAAACAAAGAAAAGCACAATTTAAAAGTAAAGGAGTCAAATGATAGAGGCTTATTACGACTGAAATGTTCATTAAAATGCTTGAATTGTGTTGCTTTTTCATCTGTCAGGAACTATGTTGCAAAATTAGGTTTATTTTATTTATTAGTTTATTTGCACATTAAAAAAGGATCTCCGCTGATGTATTAGTTAGCCAAAAGGCTGCTTTTCATCTGCAGTGGACAGGTGACGCATTTGTCTTCCTAAAAACTATGTCAAATTAACAACAAAAAATGAGAATTAGAGTATACAAAAGTATTGAAAAAAGAATAAAAATACAATCTAAATATAAATGCACAATATGAATAATATTAATGGGTTAAAACGATGGTAAATTTAACAGAAGAGTAGTAACTGATTAAAATCACAAAAGTTAAAAATGTAAACCTATAGGCAGCAGAGATAGATGTCAACTTAAAAAAAACCCATCAAAACAAAATAAATAGATACATAAAAATACATAACTAAATAAAAATAACTTTGTTTAGTTCAATCTATAGTTGTGCAATGTGGCCCTCAACACTTTTTTATAAACCAATGTGCAGACCACAAAGATAAAAAAAATCCTAATCTCTAATTTATTAGATTATTTCCATGGTCTTCACAAACAGAATTTACTGTGTTAGGATAAATATTTAACTCTAGAAAAACATGCCAGAAACACACTGGAACGTATTCATTACATATTAAAAGTGCTTAGAAATAATAAATGTATTATTATATGTAGCTGTATAGTACAATTTGATAAACAATTGTCTAAACTGTCCATGTAGCTGATAGACACAAAGGTAGTGCCCAAGGGCATCATAGGTAAAAAGACAAAGAAGAAGTTTATGTTTTGACTTGAACATTGTCTTTTCCTGTGAAATGATGACAGGAAAAGTTTCACGCAAGAGTTGCTGAGCAGAATTTTCCACCTTTTTGCTGCATCTGCATCGAGCGCGAGACAGACGAGGACATAACCTTGTTTTAAAAATTTATAGACTGTTGAGAGACTCATTAAGTAGCCAGAAGAAACCCCGCATGTTGTGATTTCTAAGTCTGCATGACGAGGGCTGATCTAGAGTTCATAAAGCTCATAAGGCGCATATAAAAAAGAAAATATAAATTGCTCTTTTTACTTTGCTTTGCAACCTCTTCAATGCTTGGCAGTGTGCAGAATAAGACAAAATGAATTAAGCAGAAAACTATTAAAAGTACAATAATCTTTATAATAATATTAACATTTTAATTTTTGATTTGATTTGAAATTTCAAGCAATCAAGCAAAAATAACACATATACTAATAATAATACATATGTAACACAATAAACAGAGCTTTGCATCCATAAAAACCATGTCAAACACAGGATGACTAGACATTGTAGATTGCTTGAAAGGGAGTGAGAGGAAGCAAACTTCTATATAATCGACCACACTATTTACTTTACGTTTGTTCTCAACATCCGGTTCGTAAGATCAGATATTTATAGCATACCAACATTGATTAAGGTCATTAAGCAATGCATTACATTATTATGTATGTAGATAAAACACTATTTAAAAACATTATTAAGAACTGCAAAATTGCTTGTACTTATTTAAATAAAAATGAAAAAAAAAGGAAAAGAGGGAAAATCCCAAGAACAGCAAAAAGCTCTCACCAGGGTCTTTGCTCCATACTGTTTCTCGACCTTCTCGCGCAGTTGTTTGAAGCAGGCCTCCAAGCGGTCGTGAAAAGGCCTCAGAGCCTCGGTGACCTTCTCACCGTGGATGCGAACACCTTCAGCGAGATGTGGAATCTAGTGAAACAAAAGACAAGCTTTCACCTAATAGATTTAGGAGAGATGAGAGTATGGCCACATGCCAACTTTTTTTTTCCCCCCAGAGGAACACATCAACGTCCCCCTGCTGATATTTAATTTAATCCAAGTGACCTTTAAGCCTCCTGCTTTGCACGATCAGCATAACCAGTGAATTTACATCCGCTTAAGAGCAACAAACAGGTGAAATGATGTTAGAGAACTAGCCTCTCCTCTGATTCCTTCCACCAAGATCCCCACATGGCAAACAGCAAACATGCAAAAGGAGAAAGTTCAGACTCACTACCTGCACTGACAGGAGCAACATGTTCTCCACCACTGACGCAAGTTGTGACGCAAGAAACCCTTTCAAGTCTGATGTTGCCTCACATATTTTAAGGAGCCGGTGAGCAAGAAAACATAACACCAGCATGGATGCTAAAAGGAGAAAGTGCTGAAAGCTGGTAATTAGGGAACCCCGATGCCACAGTCAGTCAGCAAGCTCTGCTGACTAAATCTGGAGAGATGAGGAAGCGTCATTCCTCGGGGAGCTTGCAGCATATGAGCATTTCTTTTTTTTTTTTTTTCTTCGCTGTGTTAAATCACAAGAGAGGTTATTTTGAGGAGTGTTTGTGTGCTGCACAGCATCTTTTGCTGTGGTAGGGCTGTTAAGAATTGCACTATAAATCACTAGAAACAAGCAGAGATGTTGGAGTCAGATGCAGTAACAGATGAGCTATTCTTTCACGAAACAACTTTACAAATATTCACAGACTTGTCTTCAGCGTTACGCAGCTCAGGCTGAGACATAAGCAGCTCATGCTTGGATACTTTGAATTAGGGTGTATTCAGACGGGCAGAATCATTTGGTTCGGACCAAGACCGTTTATTTTTTTCGAACTGAGTCCTGATCTTGCATTTAGTCTGTATTCAGACTGCCATCAAGTGGACTATCAAAGCTTGTAAACAAAACCATGTGACTAAAGACCTCTTCACTCATTGGCCAGGTTTTACGAAGGCAGGGCAAAGAGCTAGAGGCAGAAATGTTGAAAGTCCTGCTCTTTACAATCCTTGTTGGGAATTTTACCCCTTTAAACTTGATATTTTGTTGACCATTTTTGAATGTCTGTATCAAGGTCAGGTACAACACTTTTACTGCTACTTTGGTATGGTGAAGGCATGCTGTAAAGCATTTACTTGCAAGACAACGGCTATGAAGGTACGCTGATAAGTGTTTATGACATATAGGTTGTCGATAAAACAGTGAGAAGAAATGTGGGTCACGTTAAAAGTTGTTTTAAGGAGCCTGTATTCATCCCAGCACATTTCAATGAGTTGCTGTGTCTCATCGTTGTGTTGTTGACATTGTATTTAAGAGATTTCTGTTAAGGAACTACATGGCAGCTTTGGGGATGATGTCACAGCAGCATAAGCCACGTTAACAAGACACAGAAAAGCCTGTAAGAAGCGTTTTAAGCTGTATTAAAACAAACATAACAAGTAAGGAGTTGAATCCTTTTTTTCCAGTCTGATAACACCAGAATTCTTGCTTTACATTTGTCTGCAGCTCATCCGTTGTGTTATTCCTACTCCGTTTACATTCTGTTATGCTCTGCTTCAGTGGCCATTTTGGTTCAGTCATTCCACTCTCTGAGCACTTTGTATTCAGACTGAGGAATCTCAGAGCAAACCGAAGCTCAGTCCGATTGGAAACAAACCGAGATCACCTCAAAACATGGGTCAGAGAGCGGTTCCTGGCCCCAGACCAGGGTTAGCTTGGGTGTATGCAGACTGAAACTGTGTTCCAGATTATCGGGGGAAGCAAACTCAAACAATATTGAGCGACAAAGGAGCAAGCATGAGAACTTCTATGTCGCCACAGGACGCACCACGGCCCGTCCGACTGCATAAGCTGAACCGTCTCTTTACCAGCAGCTTCATGGAAGGATTCTGGAAAATATCATTTGCCAGACAAAAAGCAGCTTTCAAAACCATGAAAAGCTAGTGTTTCTAACCCTCCTTGACCCCCAGAGATTTTGGGAACACCAAAAAACCTCCCGTATGAATCCCTCTTCAGCTTAGCACAGAGCCTGAGAGCGCTCTGATCTGTCTCAGCTGAGAACAGAGCTGACGGTCATATACAGTATGCAGGCTTTGGCAGGGAAGTTTCCCGCTGATCTGTTGTTAAGTTTTATTTACTGTAAATAAAAACACTTTTTAAAAAAAGTTTAATGAGTTTAATGTCATTTGTGTTTGATGTTTGTTGCAGCTGTTATTGCAGTAGGAGGAGACTTGCACTTGCTGAGTTTATTTTTACAATAAATATGTGCAACTGTAGTGAATTCATTATAAATGATCAATTTATGAGGGAATCGCTCCATAAAAGAATATTTATATGTAAGAGGATGGTGTTCGAAACATAAAATAGTAAATATGACAAGGATGGTTTTGGCTGAGGAAACTTGAAGGTTCAACTCTGAAATGCATGGACTGCCACTGCCTTAGACCAATAAATAAATACGTTCTCCTAAATCCTGTGAAAAATAGATCAAAGCATCAGCTCAAACTACAAAAGAGTCATCTGGCAGGTGGGCAAGTAAAAGCAAGGCAGAGCACAAGTTAACCTAATATTCTCTGGAGCAAGCTTGCCTTTCTTCCTTTCATCTGAGGTCAAACTGCCCCTGCACAGTAGACTGTGGCAGGAAGTGACTCCACTCTGGAGGCAAACAACACCAGTTCGACTCTGTGATGCAATCTTTGGTAATCACCTGAAATATGAGATGCTTTATTTACACATTAGCTGGGGTTTCAAACGGGGAGCTGAAGTACAAAAGCAGCGATGCACTGATGGCGTTTGGATGAGGAGACACAGTGAGCGGAAACAATGGGAAAACCTGGACTCACACTGAGCAAGTTTCCTGTTCTATGAATTACGAGTGATACTACGGCGTTCCCAACAAAGCTAAAGCATAGAAAGATTAAGGAAAAGACACACATCGCATGGATCTCCCCCTGTTTTGAGCCCCTCCATCATCATCCCAGCTGGGACCTCCAGGATGGGAGAATTAATGGAGGTTTACAAAGGAAAAGGTGAAGGATAGGAACAAGAAGCAGAGGTACAAAGTAAGAAGAGGAGCAGGGAGAAGAGCTGGAAAGACAAGAAAAAGAAAGTAAGAGTGAAAGCTAAGGCAAGATTCACGTCTCCCAGGATACCCACATCTTTTTATAGACCTAAAGATGGTTGAGAGTGACTGAGTGGCGGCATGGCAACAGAATTCTGCTTGGTGGCTGCACACTGATAAAGCTTATTGTGTCACACTCGGGTTATATGCTAAATCACAAACGCTTCTTTAATTACATGAAGAAAACTTTTTTTTAAGAAGCCTTTTCTTCAGTCCAGTGGTCTAAGAGACATCAGTTTAATGATTAGGGATGTGAGAAAAAAAGAGATTTCTACAGAGGCAGAAGTCAATGTCGCATAATTAAACACTGGAGACATGGTGCTGCATTTAAAAAGCCCAGACATTACAAACACTGACAAAATACTCAACCTAAAGTATTTGGTCCTGTTTTTGAAGGAAAACGGAGATCTGATGAGTTACAGAAGCAGGTGGTGGGTTTTTTACTGGAGTAAACATCAATAAGAAGTGTAAATACTATGGAAAATTGTTACAGTGATGTTATAAAGACCCACTCTGATGAAAATAATGCTTTAAACGTGTTCTTGTGGAACTTTTCTGATAATGGAGGACATAGGCTATATTAAGACAATTAGGCTTAAAATAGCATTTCAAGTTATTTCTTTATTTAAGTCGTTGAGAATCAGGAGCAAATGAAAAAAATGCTCTCTGAAAAAAATGGTATTTGTGACATAGAAAATACACTGGGTGGGCCACAAGCTCCCCAACGGGGATGGAAAGGGGGAGAGGTTGCTTGGTGCCATTGGTCCTGCCCACAATTCAAAGGCAAATTTTGAATGAACTACAGCCGCTCTGCAGAAACTATGTCCTAGAAAACGACACAAGTTTTTTTATTTATTATTATTTTGGAGAAAAAAAAACAATTTTAACTAAAAGATCAATAAAAATCCTTTGAAAATAGATAAATAGATAGAGAAAATAAATCAAAACATGACCAGAGATGGTCATGAAAGAATGAAAGATTTTACTATTATGCATTAAATAAACTTTGAGCGTAACAGCACTTCTGAGTATTACTTAGAAATGTTTTTATTTTAAATACAAAAAAAAGAAGAAAAAAACCATGCTAAAAATGTTTACGATCAGTGCTAAACATGAGGGAACTCTCAAAGAAGTAAAGACCAGAAGAAACAGACTTCTGACTCACACTGTCAGCTGCTGAGACAGCTGCCCTGGCTTTGAGCAGAACTCTGGTGACATATTAAGATCTTTTATGGCATCCCAAAGGTCTCTGCCATTGGTGATTCAATAAGGACAGAAATACTCATAAAGAAACGAAGGGGGCAGGAAAATACATGAAAAAGCATTCAAATTATTAACTACTAACTAATCAATATCATCAAGTGAAAATTAAGGCAGGAATGAATGTGCACAGAAGAGATGATCACGAACAACACGGGATTCACCCCTTTCAATTTCCCAGGAAGTTTTTTTATTTTTTTTTTTTTACTTGTTACATAAGGACAATGTGAAAACAAAAATCTAGAACTCGGAGAAAAAATAAATTTCAGTGCTAATGTGATGAATAACAGATGACTATAGTAGTAAAAACAAGGGAAGTTGGGGGTAAAGACCAAAGCTTCACTAACAGCTTTTCAGAAGTTTGATCAGAGGTACTGCTGACCTGATTTTACAGCAACTGAAACAGGACGACGACGACAACTTCAATTACCTTTTTGTGTGGACAGCGATAGGAAGGAAACAGAACACTATGTGGTGTCTGCGCTAAAATCCTGGCTGAACCATAAGGCAGAAAACACGGATTTTATAGAGAATTAGAGTGACCCACGGTTCAGAGCTAAACAGGAATGTACAGGAAGTAGGACAAGAACAAAGAAGGACAACAATGGAAACGTTTTTGTAAGCACAAAAGGCAAATGTTTCACATTTCAAGATTTGAAAGTATTTATTTTCTCTTGATATTTCAATGCTTTATTGATGAAAAATAAGCTTATCTATACAAATCCTAATTGTCCCATAATGTAGCATCCAGCTGGATGTAATAAGACTCAGAGATGGCCTTTTCTGCTCCTGACCTTTTAATGAAAATTTGTGTGGTTGCTGGCTGCCCGGTGGAGCGGTGGCTAACACTTTTGCCTCACAGCAAGAAGATCCCGGTTCAAATCTGATCAGGGATTTTTCTGTTTGCATATGCTCCACATGCACATGTGGGTTTCTCCGGGCACTCCAGCTTCCTCTCACAGTCCAAAAACATGCTTCATAGGTTAATTGGTTCCTCTAAATTGTCCCTATGAGTGACTGTATGGATGCGCTACAGCAGGTGTCTCCAACCCTGTTCCTCGAGGGCTACCGCCCTGCTTGTTTTGCAGCTAACCCTGCTTCAGTAATTGCTGCTCACCTGGATCAGGTGTGTTCAGTCAATCAGAAACTGAGCTGATTCAATCCAGCTAATCAGCATCTACTGAACCAAGGTTAGCTGCAAAACAAGCAGGATGGTAGCCCTCGAGGACCAGGGTTGGAGACCCCTGCGCTACAGTATAGCCCTGCGACAGGCTGGTGACCTGAGTTGTCCAGTCCCACCTAGAACTCAGAGGTAAATTTCTAATGAACTCTTGGAGCTCTGTGGAAACTATGTCATAGACACAGGCTTTTGATTTTGGCTAAAAATGGCATAACCCTAATTAAAAGACCACAGGTAGGCTTTTGTAAAAGATCAAAAGATGATTGCAGAGGGAAAGATTTAACCCTTCCAGAACCTGTTTTTTAAAACATTCCATTAGAGTTTGAGTCACAAAAGCTTGAACTATAACAGAATTATAATTTCCTTTCTACAGTAATGACTATACAGCTTTTTTTTTTTTGGTAAAAGGTAAAAGTTCAAGGCTGAAAGGCTCCTACAGGCCTCCACACCAGCCTGTTAATCTCAGATTATTTTTATTTTCTGCTGAAGTCAATGGCTTAAAGGAAATAATACTTTAAAAATATGAATCACCTTTAAGTTAAACAGCATGTTTCATGCTGGCCATAGCCGTTTGTCCTGATCTCTGACGTGTTTGGTGAAACAGACCAATAGACTCAAAGAAAACAAACAAAAACTCCACAGAAATCATCTGTCTCACCTGCCAGGCAATGAGGTCTTTCAGTTTCTCTATCTTGTCAAGGTCCTCTGGATGTTCCTGCATGTACTTGTCATTGAAGAAGGCCTGAAAAGGATGAGAAAGAGACACTGGCCTTTTCATATACAGATGAAAAATGAACAAAATCTAATATGCTCAGGAAGAGGCTGTTAAAAATCTCATTATAAAGTAATACAACTGGGTGAGAGGGATCAGTCTACGAACAGGGGGGGTGCTTTGGGATTTCCTGTTAACATGATAAAAAATGAATCGAGACACCAGTCTGTCCTCCATCATATGTACTTTTTTCCCCCTGCTATGATGAGTAACCAGAAGTTTGTCTTTTCACTCACAAGTAATCTTTCACCACCTGAGTATAAATCAACTGGCATACTAGATGATTCACAAGTATAAAGGAATGAATAATTTCAAAAGATGTGACAGAAGAATTTAAATCTGTGGTATCAAAGCCTTAAAGGATTATAAACGCCAAAGATTTTTAAACACACCTAACAGAAAGTTATAAAAAAGTTAAAAAGAAAGCAATAAAAGCAATAAAACAAAAAAGTCAAATTGTAACCATAAAATGTGAAAATTATTTTACTCTGTCAAAAAAACACAAACAGAATCACAATGTATATTTTTACATTAGAAAGCAAAAATATCCCTGCAAAAGCACAAAGTCTTACAAAGTATTTTTGTCTACTTTCTAGTTTTAAAACACCCGACAAAACTAACTTACTAGTGACTTTTTAGTAAGATCTAAAGAAAGTAAAACTTGAAGATCTGGTGAGTCATTTGATCTTCAAAATATCAGACTACGGTCACATATTCCAAAATACCACTGCGCTGCAACCTAAATGCAAGTTTTTCTACAAAATCAGCAGGTGGCTGCACGGTGGCATGTGTAATTGGGAGGCGGCAGTCGCATTTTTACATGGCACGTGGGGGCCGCTGAGGTTTTAGGAAAATGTTCAACTTAAACGTCAACTGGATGCTTTAAAAATAGATCAAAAGATGACTGCAGTGGGTCTTGAGTGGCAGTCCAGCAGCAGCCGGGTGGCAGGAAGGCAGCAGCTCAATAATTAACTGATGGAAGGCACCACCCCTGCCCCCGTGTTACCGTTATAAATCGTATGAGCTAAAACATTTACACAAAATAATAGTTAACCTACAACACAGCAAACTATTTGATACTAGCAGAGATTAAAAACCTTGTTTTTCTTTAGACATTCAAGACATTTTACCAGGTGAGAAGATTCTCTTTACGCTACACTTTTTTGAGCTTTAATCTAAATCAGCAAAGTAGAGAATTATTTTTTTCATCAGGAACTAGAAGATAGAAATAAGGACATTAGTATAAAAAATTTGTTACTCTTGACAATGGAAAAACTTGATAAAAGACAAAAAAAAAAGAATTTACGCAGTAACTTTCTATTAAATTTTAAGGATTCTATGTGTAAAACATGTTGACAATTAGACTGACATTCATTTTCATTAGTTTGGAAACAAAAATTTAAATTTATTTTCCAACAACAAGTGCCAGTTTAGATTTTGAGAGGATTTATTAAGATCGCCAACTTGTACGAATATGCTATTCTCAAAATATGCTATTTTGTCATTGTAATCCAAATAAACTACGATTCGGTACTTACAAACTCAAAAACCCTATTATGAGGCTGTATAACATTAAATTTAAAGTAATACTATCTAATAGTTAGCGATTTTAGCTACTATTTTTCCTTTTGAATGCTTGGGTGGAACTCCTTATTTCTCGATTTTGATATCTTATAAGATTTCTTTTAAAGTAAAAATCATTTTCTGCATGGACAGGTAATTTGACTACTTTCTAGTGATTTTCTTCACAAGATTAGTGTTCTTTTCCCAATTTTCCGGTTACCTCTTTTTGCAGTGATTCATGGGAGGCAGAATGTGTAAAAGAAGAGCTGCTGAATCTCGGTTCAAAAATTAGAATGGAGACAAGAACTGATTTATGTGACTTTCAGTGATTTACAGCCATAGCTGGCACTAAGGATGTATGATTAGGATGAATACAGAAGAAATGATTACCTTCTCATAGTTGGCAAAACCTCCCATGACAGCTGGATCCACGATCCCATTCAACAGCATGGAGAGGGGGTTGATGGGGAGGTTGGGGTCGCTGAGATGCCTTTGCACCATGCTGCTGATCTTCTCATTGGTCAGCTGCATTGTTTCCATGGCGTTCTCCAGTGGACTGATCTCCTCCTGTGCAGCAGAGAGATTCGTGGTGACAGATTGTATTGAAAAGCACAAATCAATTATTGTGGCAAATACTATTAATATGCACAGCATACAGAGTGTTTCTTTACTTCAAAAAATGTGGGAAATTAGGGAACATCTAATCCTACATTAACCAAAATAGACCAGCATTTCTGATCACGGCTTTTTTTCACAGCTTTGAGAAGTGTCAATCTCACAACTGGAATGGAGAGGAAAAAAAAACACTGAGGTTTACTAGGGATGCTAGCAGCTTGCTGAGTAAATGTCACATTTAGAGCTGAGTAAAGAAAGGTAAAGATGTCATGGCAGCGAGACAAATCTCCAGTGTGTGCCAGTATGTCTCGGGCCAGCTTGATAAAAAGAATTGTCAGATGGAAGGATTAAGCTTTGTGAATCTCAGCCTAGTCATTAGGCTTTAAATAGCGAGTCTGACCTTGGAGACCTGGCCTCTCCCTGCCTCATCTGGAGGGCAAGCTGCTGCTTACAGTATGTTCCCACCCAGCCTGGAGGAAGACTCTGCTCTGAATCCTTATGATGGTGGAACGCCTTCATTTTGATTAGGGCAAGGACATAACCAGCGTGCTTTTGTACTGAATTAAGTGCACAAGCTGCCTGGTGTGTAAGAGCCATCTGGTGCTATTTGATAAATATTAAGGCAGAATAAAATGCCCTAAACAAAAAAAATCAATGCAAGAGGCTCTTTAAAGTCTTACACACATAAATGCGACTAATCAAAGCTATAAACAAACGTTCTTTTGTGAAAGATTGTGTTATTTTTAAGCAGACTCATCTGACTAAGTAGCACATTTATGTTGATGAACAAAAATTACGCATTTAAAAGGAGCAGTAAGTAGTCTTTGGTTTAAGTGACAAAGCAATCTGCTGTCTAACTTATGTATCTGTTTTCTCCACAATCCCTCTCCAAACAGAAAACATGTCAGCTCCCAACACACACATGAAAACAGCACTTTAACTAAGCAGTGACTTAACAAAATGTAGCATTAACCCTTAGTAATCCAGGGCCTTTTTTCATCTTTTTTGTCTACTTTAAAAATTGCTCTATTAATTTATCTGTACAGCAGTTTTGTGCAGATGCTTTATATTTATCTTTTTACTACAACCTCAGTTTCTTCTTTTATTTATTGTATTACACATTAATTTCGCAATAACCCTGAAACAATTCCAAAACTCAATTTTGCGTGGTAAACTTGAAATCACAATTTTTTTTTTTATAAAAATGTATAAATCTACAAACAAAGAGAAAGCAAGGTCAAAACTATGTGAGAATGTCTTAAAAAACAGATGAAGCTCCACAAAACGGTAAACCATACAAAGTTCCAAAGATTTATTCTTCTGAGTATAACAGTTTGTGTCATAACTCCCAAGTTTGTTTAAGAACAAAGATGTCAAAGTATTTTTTTTTAAACCCTCACGTTAAATTTTCAATGAAAAAAATGATTGGGGGGGTGGGGGGGGGGGTGTGTGTCAAGTTTACTCATGTCACTGTAAACAGGCGATTCGATTGGCAAACTTACCGGTGAGTTCAGAAACTACTGAGGGTTAATTGGATTTAGCATTACAAAAAGTAACAATAAACATATTCAGGAAACAATAAAAGCTGATTTCCTGTCTGAACGGGCCTCTCTAGTTGTATTTGTGCAGGGAGGCAATTTTCCCTGGAAACGGGAGTGTTTGGTAAATCAATTGGAGCCATCTGGCTAACAGAGAACTTGTTTTGTTGTTGGTCCAGCTTAGCTTAAGTGGACTAATCATATTGATTGTTTTAATGCAAAGCTGCAGAGCCTCATTTGATTAGACATTTCGTTTGGCACGCGGGCCTTTCATACTCACCGTAGAGACTGACTTGACTTCAAACCAGCGCAGGATGCCAGGAAGTTTGTACGCCGTTGTGAATGTGGTCCTTTCGATCCACATGTTCTGCATGCAAAGTGACAAAAATTAAAATAGGGGAAAAATAGAGCAGATTTTAAAGTGCAGATCCGCATCTCAGCATGTCTTTGAATCTAGAAGTAACACATCCTAAATAGGGTGTAAAGATAGCTGAGTTGTTGATGGGAAATTGGTGAATCTGTTTGGCTGAGCAATAAGATACGCTCATACGGAAGCTTGCAAAAATAGATTTGCCACTAAAGAATGAAGATGCCCGAAAAGAAAAGCTGCTGGTAATGATCTTTCTAGGAAGGGATTTTCAATATCTCTCCTTTTTATTAGTGTCAGAGGAAAAGGGGGAAAATGAACAATCCAATGTGAACAATGAAAGTAAACAGTGTCTTGTAATCTATAAAGCGTACTTAACACTCACTCATTCACTTACCCTGGAGATATGATGAATTAAAAATGATTTGTAAAAGCTGACAGGTCTACCAGATCAGAAAGATGTTTGTGTCTAACAACAGATATTCACAATCTTACTGGCAGGAGAGTCTGAGTCCAATCAGTGTGACAACAGGGCTCAGTCACAGGTGACTTAAATACATCAAACTGTTCTGGGGAACTCATGCAGCCACGAACACACAGAAGAATGCGTGACTGGCTTTAATTTGTCGCCCCGCCACTGTTACCTGGATACCCAAATTGTCAATATTGTCTCTGTTCTGTTGCAAAAATGGAGACGACCGGCTAATAAGTTGCAGAAACCTGATTTTGACACAATTCAGAGGAAAAATTGTAACGCACTCCTGTCCTGCCACTCTGCAGAGACTATGACCTGAAAAACAACAGGTTTTTTAATTTGTCTGAAAACAATGGAGTGGACTGGAGTGGGTTTTTCGGTTTAAAAAAAATCACAACTGTAACTTTTATTCAATTTTTCTCCATAAATATTCCAAAATGACTTTAGAAATCATGTTTATGAAGGGGATTTTGGCCATGGTACTTATGGGCTCTATCAGTTGGTCTACCAACACTGCACTCTTTCCACAACACAACACAACACAAGATAAATAGAATAAATATTTATAAAGAAAACAATTTTTGCAAGGCTGCTCAAAAGTGCATATGCATTTGTCATTTAGTTTTTGCCAAAGATTCATTTGAATTATGAATACATTGAATTATTTATGAAGGATAAACAATGGACCAAGCTATAGATCAGTCAAAAGATTCATTTGCAAAGGAGAGTCAATGATCATCACAAGTTTAATCCTTAAATAAATGTCTTAGATGTGGCTTTGCTGAAATTCTGTGTAAATGACAGAGAGAAAACTAAACATTACAGATTGTTAAGACTGCCTTTGCGCAGAAGTCGATGCTGACAGCTGCTTTCACGTCTTGCCAGTACTTGGTTTTTAATTATATTGACTTTTTTATTTAGGCTTCAAATCGTTTAGACATTTCAATTAAAAGATTGAAAATCAACCCAAACATGTCAAACAAAACCAAAAAAAGGTGGTAGGTAAGGCAGTAGTAAAGATGGTAAATGGGTAAATAGAAAATAAAGAAAAGAAAAATTACAGCAAATTCGTTGTCGGGGTCGTTCTCTCCTTTCCTCACTGGCCTTGAATACTGGAATTTATAAACTTCATTTACAGTGTAGAAGCTGAAAAGGAAGCAAAAATCCATGCATGAGTAAAATAAAACTGTTACTGGTAATCTGCAGTTTGATTGATAAAGGCTGATTGCTTTGCCTCAGGTCAAACACAGGTCAAGCTCTGCATTCAACCTCAGGATTTAGTGTTAGCTTCCAATCTCGGGAATGGCCTCATCTCAATATGAAATCAATTAATTTTGGAGTCTCACACATCGTGGGCAGTTCCTACCGCTATCCTGACATGCAAATAAGCTGTGAAACAACAAAAGCACATGACAAGCAGGAGTGAACTCTGCCAGATCAGGTTAATAGACTTTTAACACAATGAAAATACAGAGGCAGTGGGAACAGCTGTCTGCATGCACACGCTCACAATAAGATCAAATTCTCACTTTGTGGAAACGAGCCATAATCCACACATTCTATTCTTGATCTTTAAAGTCTCCCCATATGTTTGAAAGAACATCATTTCGGTTATTTAGCTCAACTTCTGAGGAAAGTTGGAGCAGAAAATCACTACAAAGCCACAAAGTCTTAAAGGGAAACAGCAAAGGTTGCAGATGGGAACCTCTGCCACTAAGCACCGCTAACGTTTTTCTAATTAACAGACCACACAAAGCTTTAGTTGACATTTGAACTTCATAGAAATGATGATTTGTTACTATATATGCACTTGTATACTGCGCTGACATAAATATTTTTCTTACTGGGCTGAAGCTTTATTCACATAAACCCAAAAAAAAAAAAGGGGGGGGGGGGGGGGGGCATAAGGGTGCTATGGGTTTTTGGGTTGTCCATAGAGGCCCGTAGAAAGGATATCTAAAGGGGATTCAAGAAACCTTTCAATGAAGTCTAGGTAAACACATGTATATGTGTGTTTCTGGCTGCTATGCTCAAAACTTCTGAGTTCACGCGTAGTTTTTAAGAGCGTTTCTAGGCTCTACGTACAAAACGTGCAGCCACTGAATTGGAGATGCAAGTAAAACCAGGTTGAACTCTGACCAATTAGGGACTTTGAATTTGGTAGTGCCGTATGAATGGTGTCCTTTTTAAATCACAGAAGTACCAACAGTTTGAAAGTTGATCATGAACGAGAAGTTAATAATCACGATCAACTTGTGCCCAGCCGGAATTTTCCGACACAAAGTCTTTCATATATCGGAATAGAGCTGTGACAGAAAAAAGCCTTAGCAAAGATTCACGGGAATTTGAACGCTTCAACATTTGGCACCAAGCCTCTTCCAGCTGTAGGCACTAGTATCGGGTAGCGACAGCCAGTGCTAACAGCATAAGCTAAAAGTGCGTAACAAAACTCATGTCCAGCGTGTTCACACATGTCTGGTGTGACTGTAGCATTACAGTTCTCTTGAGGCTCACCCTAAGAAGTGTCATGAAAATAGAAGGTACCATTGTTGGGCATTTGGTAGGTGTATCGTGAAGTATTTGTAAGGATAATGTAAATTGCACGCAATCGTGGCGTACGGGTGATGCTGTTGCCTAGGGTTTGTGCAAGGTTTTTGAAGGTTGAAAAGATGAAAAATCTGTACCTGTGTGTGCCTGCGTCTCACCTGCTTCACCCATACCTACCTTTGTCAGTTGCATATGAGTACACTACGACCTGTCGCCTGCAGCACACCCGTAGAAAAAACATTTTGTGCAGGATTTCTCATTTTTTGCCCACCACCCATAAAAGCAGTCATAAAGGCTCATAAAGTTAACAAAATAATTACAAAAAAAAAAAAAAAAAATATATATATATATTTATATATATATATATATATATATATGATAGAAAAAATGGCCTCAAAAACAAAATTTAAACCTGATTTTTAAAACAAAAACATCAACAGTGAAGTCTTTTTTCATGCCACATGCTGACAGGCTAACCATAATTATAGCATGGTCTAGTAGAGCAAGGTCAGAAAGGGCTGTGTTGTGTCGGCTGCCATGACCCTTTGGCTGAATTTGCTCAGTCTCATTGTTATGCGCAATGTATTCCTCCACTGAATGAGAGAATAAATAAGAGAAAACAGACAGAGCCGACAGAGCGACAGCTGGGAGCCGCATGGTGAGAGAGAGAGACAAAATTGGCAGAAAAACGGATGGGCAGTTGGTGTGCAGCAATTCTCCTGTCAGTCTCTAAACACGACTGTTTAATTTGGGACATTAACAGAGTCCAGTATTATAATCAGACACAGTTAGCAAACAAAGTCAGTGGGCTGCAGAAAGGATCAATGCAGGGGAATGAGCCTAGTGCTGCAGACTGATGATAAGATCAGCTCCCAGGTATATTTGCCCAAAGGTTTTCTAAGTAAATGCGTTCTTTTAATCATGCTCATTGATGCGTTGGGTGGCATTTCAATGTGAATTTGCGCAGCTGAAAGCCAGGGAGCTCAGTTGGCGTGCAGACAAGTGGCAGGATAGGGGAACAGCGTTTGCTGTGGCCCTGATGTTCCAATACCGAGCTATTAATGATGGCAGAGGAACAATGTTGCTCTTGGCAGAGTGACGAGCGGCAGATGGCTGGTGAAAGTTAATAACCACTAGAACAACAAGAAGGTCAGCTGGTGTTTGTGGAACACTGACCCACATTTAGATCAAGATTTAATCAACTTTTGCACGTTGGTCCCTTGTCCACCACACAAAAAAAACACATGCTGAGTTCATGGCAGATTGAAACACATGCTGTGTGACTTTGAGTTATCCGCTCCATAACTGTGAAGAATAGAATGAAGCTCAAGTGTTTGGCTTACCTGACTATTTGTTCAGACACGGGCTTATTTTGAAACTTCGCAGGCAGTTCAAGGATGGTTTTCACTGTAAAACACTGGATATCTTGAGTAGATAAGTTAAGGAAATCTGTTTAGCAGCTGAATCCAATTGTGTAAAATGACAGCAAATGTTCAACAAAAATGTATCTAAAAGGCGAAATCAAATACTAAAAGTACACGACTTAAGCAGTAATGTTGGAGTGAGGATACACTGCAAAGAGGAATTCTTTAGGTCTTCGCTGGGCGGCGTGGTGGTCTTCATCTTTTCTGCATTAGGAAACTGTGTGAGGAGCCGTGCTTCGAAGTCCTCTCTGCGCTCATACTCTTTCCCACGATAAATGAACATTTTATTCTGAAAGACCAGCAATAATCTGTTAGACCTTGAGCTTTTATGAAGATGCATGCCTGTAATTTGCAAACATTGTTTCCATGTGAGGTATATTGTGGCAATTTTGTGCAAATAAAGTATGACAAATATGGTGCATACATCATTAAGGCACAAGTTAATCTGTAGAATTTAATCCCAAGAATAATAACAGAAGAACCACTGAAGTGGTTGTAAACCTGCTCAACAGTATCCAGGTACATTATCACAGTCTTTTATGAAATAATGCTGTTTGAAATAAAGTGAAATCCCCGTGGCACAGTTTCAGAGATGATTTGATTAATAAGAGCTTCTAATTTAAAGCTTTTCTTTTAAAAAAAACATAAACATCTATACACAAATATTTTCTATGTACATTACATAAGTTTATTTAAATTACATAGTTGAAAATTATACAAATTCACTTTGATTAAAAAAAAAGCTTAGTAGATGTTCTTAAAATAAAATAAATACCTTAAAAATCATAAAATATGTAATTGTACTTTGCGGAAAAGATAAAACCTTCATATACTTCTTAAACTGAAATAAAAATGAGATATTTTCTTTTAATTTAAACTTCAAAAATTAAATATTTAACAGTACCAGATAGAAGTCTTTAAAAATAGTAAACTTTTTTATTAAAACTAGCTTGTCCTCATCTACAAGAAACGTTTGAATTTGACCATGTTCTGTGGGAAGAACATGTAAAAAAAAATGTCTGTCTTTAATTAAGAAGAAATGGATCATTATCTTTGTTTGAAAGAGTTAAAAGGAAATTCCTAACTTAATGTGCCTTAATATAGGTAGAACCTAATTAGTTAACATTTGTGTCTGTCTTTATGTAAACATAAGTGGAGCAAAAGTCTTTTGCTTTCAGATGGCACATTTCTCAACTCCCACATTAATTAAACCGCAGCTGTGATAAGTGTATGGTTGACTTTCAGAAAAATAATTGGAAAAAGTGCACGCTTTTCTCCAGAAAACTGCTCATTGTTATTTTTTTCTGACTGATGAACAAACTGAGTGATGTCAAAAATTGCATATCTTGTGATATGCTTTTTTTAATGAGAGTTCAGCAGTTTTTTAATGTATGGTAGGGTGCACTTTTTTAATAATCAATACTGTTTGATGATTGTAAACCAACATACCGTACACATAAAAGGATTGCTTTAGGATGAAGTAGTAATATACACGAAGAAAAAACTTTGATTCTGGCAGAACATATCTATCATAAATCTAACATAAAAGATGCAAACAGAATAGGATGCCTTCTGAAATCTATTGTCCAAAAACCGTAATATTAAAAAGTTAATTTGTTCTATAAAAAGATGTGTATAAATTAGAAAAGGGTGCCTTCAAAAGAAAAGCAGCATTCGTCTGGCAGAGGGTGCTCAGAGGTCTGCCTGAAGAACATTTGACAGAGTGAACATGACAGCTCACAACCAAACTGGAGATGAGCTTTAAGATACATATCTTCCTGAGCTACTCTTTTAGATCCAGATTAGGTTAGGATTTACACAAGGATGTAATGAGCTAAAAAAACAAGCAAACAAGTGCAATTTAGGTTAAACAAATAGTTTTAGTTTCAGGTCAAGGCTACTTTCATAGTTTTCTCCTTTTTAGATGTTCAGATATCACATATGCTGAATATTTTGTACATGTATTAAGTTTGTTTGAAATGTAAGACAAGAAATCAAAAGTTTAAGTGTTCTAAAGTCCCTGGGCTTTGTTTTACAATTGGAGAAGATGGTGGCGATAAATGGCTTGGCTGAAAAATAAATTTCTGCTTTTCTAATTAGCAAATACCCTTGTGCCCAACTGTATTAGGGTTTAATAAATCTTAAGCAGGTGAATTAAGCACTCTTTTTAAAATCAATTTGTGAGGGGGCTGGACACAAAATGTCTTTGTACAATTATTGATTTTCCCACATTACTGACTTTTCCCTGAAGGCATCACGGGCTGTAACACAAATGGCCACATAGAGTGAGAATGAAAACCCTGTGACCATGTGAGCTAAGGTTGCTTTCAACTATAAAGCTATTAAAAATTACCATGAAAATATATCAACTGGTTCTAAAAATGCTAGAAGAGGGAAAAAAAAACACTTTTATGAGAGATTGAAAACAATGGAGGACAAGTCACCTGAGCTAAGTTAAGAAGTGCTTTTTCAGATCGGAAAAATACTTAAAAATGTTTGGATTAGGGACAAAATCTAAAGGGAGAGTGAGAGACACCTCAGAATAAAGGTAAAATCACGTTACACTATATTATGTAATAAATGTATTGCTCTGGACTAAAATGGCGACAAAATTTACTAGCTGTAAAATAAATAAATTCAATTTAACTAACTTTGGCTGACTGCAGTGGAACGCACAGGAGAAAGTCTAAATGTCAGCTGACTGGAAATGGGAAAGAAATGTTTTTTTTTTTTTTTTTTTGCAAAAGCTGCAGAAAAGCAGCAAACTTTAGTTTTCTTGAAGCTGACTGCTGTTTGTAAAACCTTAGTCACATCCATATAGCAGAAAGATCCTTTTCTTTCTCATATTGCTTGAAAATGTTGGTCTGCTAAATAATGCAGAACATCCTTTTTTAGTAGTTTTTCTTTTAATTGAGCTCATCTGATAAACTAATAATGTCGGATATTGATGTCAGTGATCCAAAGAGCCCAGAGAAATAAAATCATCTATGAGTTTCATTGAAAAACAAAGAATTTGATCTTTTGATACTTAGATGCAATTTGCATTATAATTTGGAACACATTGTATAAGTGTTCACTAAGACCTGTCACTCACAGCATGATCATAGGGGAAATTGCGCATGAACATTTTTGCTGTATGGACTCATTGTGAAGACTACAACTTAGATATTTCCTGCGAGCCCCGTGCAGGTTTGTCCCCTTTTGCCTGCAGACAGCCCGAGTCCACCCATAAGGGCAGCTGTAGCAAAGGCCAATCAATAAAGCTGCCAAAATAAATAATTAAAATAAAAATACGGGAAATATTTGCTACGACGTGTCACCCAGTAGAAAAAAAACTGTGCGTGGCCATCTTCCACAATCTTGAAATTTTGTGTACACATGGGTTCCCTGCTCAGGTTTGCCCATTTTTTGACCCCACACAACCCGTCTCCAACCCCTCAATGGCAGTTGTGACTAAGGCATAAAAAATGGCAATATTCCTGATAGGCTGGCAATCTGAGAAGACTGACGTCACGTTAGGTTTTCAGTCTTAATGAAATTAGTAAACTGAACAAAAGATGAATTACTTGGAGGATTTCAGCATCGTAATGATCGGCCAACCTTCATCTGTCCTTCAGGTTGGAGCAACCTTCATCCTTGGGTTTGTTTTATTCGTTTTGTTCCAATGTCAAGTGGCCTACAAGTCCTTCCAGCTTGCTTTGTAAAGACTGGCCCATCTGGCATTTGAAAAATTACCCATCCAAGCCTGCATGCTGCTTATGTCGACTCAGTCAAAAAACAAAGCTTTAGTTAAAATACACATCTGTCACGGCATCGTTTTAATAAGCCCACATTATGTTGCATTAATGATATCTCTCCCATTTCTTCTCTCAGACCATGGCAATTCTAATAAAAATAATCAGGTTACAATTTTGCTGCCAAGCTCTGATGTTGCTTACACAATGATACTGTCAGGCACACATAAGTCTATAGTTTTAAAGAAAAAAAAAGATCAAGTTATGCATTGATTGCATTTTACTATTTTGGAGATAGTGACTTCTGGATAGGACAGCCTGGATTCTCTTGGTTAAACATGTCAGAGCAAAAGGAATTAAAAAAGGAAAATGTGCAAGCTGTACTGAAAGACTGTTTGACGAGACAGTTAGGTTAGGCCGCCATAGCTTGCCCTGTCTGTAATAGAGTTCCTGCCCTAACAGATAAAGAGGGTCAGCTAGGATTTGTGGAGATTGGAAAGAAGAAAAGGAAAAAAAAAAATCCTGTTTTTAAAAGAATAGAGGCTTGATTGGTATTAACACTTTAGTGGACCCTTTAGTGCTTGTTTGATGAGAGATTATCCTCCTCCAGTACAAGAAAAGAGAAAATATCACACCAAAAAACAATCTTGAACTTGTTAGCACCGCTTTTGTTTTTCTTTGCCAATATAAAGCTTAGGATTTTGGTACCAAAAACAGATAAACTATTCAAAATGTAATTAAAAAAAACCCAATATGTATCAGAACATTCTTAATTATATAAAAAAAAGGTAGATTTTGGAGTTATTTGTCAGCGCCTCCACGCGATAATTTTATCATTCTGACCGTTTCTGTTTTTCATTCCACAACTTACGTTTGGAGTCAATAAGGGCGGATGTTCATGCTGTGCAGGAGCAACCACTGGTGTGTATGCCACTAAAAGCAATTTATAATGTGACCGTATCACTTCCTTTCACTTTGTTTTGAAAGTGTAGTTTTGCTGTGCAGATGGAGATGGGACTCCTTGTGATGCAGGCCACACGTTTAGAGAAAAATAAATGGTGTTTTGCTGAAATTCAGGTGACAGCAGTGGAACGTGATCAGAATGATAACACAAATAACTTTGTGGGGGGTTTTTGGTCTTCAATTAAAGAAGCTTTTACAGTGTTTAGTAAGGATCATCCAGCAGGGATGCTAAAAATAGACAAACAATTATGACAGGATGTTTTAATCATGTACAAACCATAAATTAATTGTAATAATCAGTCAAGAAATTAAAGTAATCAGATGCTGTTCTATTTGTCTTTCACATCTTTGTTCTAGCCTTTATTATTTCCTCTCTGGAGATGATGGAGTTAGCTCGAGGCTTTGCATCTTCCTTATAAAATAGCTACACCTCAAATTAAACCAGGTAAATAATAAAAAAAAAAAAAAAAAAAAAAAAAAAAAACATTGTTGCAGCAATAAAAAAACATCCAAAGGGTGAGAACAATGTCACAGAGTACATAGGTATGGCCACACATGTAAAAAAGGAAGAGCAATGAGAACACTCACACGCAGGAAAGACGGAAAGCCCATTCCATAATAGCCCACAGCAAAGTAATCGGGTTTGGGCCGAATAACCTTCACAATGTTCTCGTAGAACTGAGCCTGTTTCCGCTGTAGTGTGAAAGATAATAAAATGTTAGTGGGCCAGAAAAAAAACATTTAAATATTTATGGGATTCCTGGGGTGAGCTTCCTTTATAATTGTACAAAGGTTTTACTGTTTTGTGATCTTTAAAAACAGACCTATCTATACATGTTTTTTTCTGAATATAATAAAGCCCTAAAGATGAAATGCATTAAAAGAAAAAAGAATTAACTAATAACTCTAGAGATAGGAAATACTACAACAACATAAAAGCTGGTTTGGATGACTGAACTAATGTTTCAAATACTGGGATGCTTTTGTACATAAAAAAACGGATCTTACTTACCAAAGATGCACTGAGCTGCTCAAAGTCAAACATTTCATTCTCATATTGTTCCGCCAGTTCTTTGCTCAGAATAATTGCTTCTTCCCACATCTATTGAGCACACAGACACTCAAAGAATTAATTAATTACAACCATTAATGTGGAGATAAAGCAATATTTCTCTGAAAGCTACAATTGCGAAAATCTGCATTTTGTCAATGACATTTCATTTTGCCCTGCTGATCAAAAAGCACTAAACTTTCCATCTTTTGTCATTTTCATTTTGCCCTTGAGAGTACTCCAAAGGAGTGAAAACTAGATTCAAACCAATTAAACATGCTGAAACAAGTAGCTCTCTGATTCAGGTGGATGGACTGAGCTGGCCAGGACCGGACCTGAGGTGGATTTAGTCCGCTGCCATTTGGGAAGGCAAGGTCAGTGGGTTCAGATATCTACACTCCTGGAAAATGTTTCCCGTCAGACGCAACGGCCTGTTCTTCGAGCCACTGACACTGTAATGTCCCTCTGATGGGTTTATCCAAGTTTCTATCAAATTGCTGTCTGCCTAGGAATTCTTTTCAGAGGGACGGTTGGGTGCAGAGCCAGGAGCGTTGGCTGCATCTTCTCTGTGATGACACACGTTAAGCTTTCTGACATCATTCTCAAGAAGCTCTGGCTGCAGATCTGCTGATCCATTCCGAGCTCAGCTAACAGTCTGAAACAGGTTTATTTCACTGGAAAAATAAAAATCCATCAAATGTTGAGGGATCTCAGTGCACAGCTTCATGAAAGGTAGCATTTTCTCATTCTCAAGTGGCACAAATGGCATTCGAGTATGACACTGAAGTGGCATTAAGGTGAAAATGAATAAGAACAGCAGGACAGATGAATGGGAAAAGGCCTTTTATGAAAGGTTAGGGCATGAAAGAAGCTATAAATATATAAAGTATTGCCCGTGTTGTCAGATGAAAAACATCATGTAAAACAAAAAAAGGGCTATAAGCAAATTTGATATAAAGAGCTCTTGTTTTATAGTCTGGTGTAAATCTTACCTTGCCCTTGTCGAAGTAATTAATAATCTCCTGGTAGAGCTGGTCCTTAAGTTGTCCTTGAGTGGCAGCCTGGTAACCATCTCTCTGCGTCAGGTGGGCTGCACATGGCTCGTCTGACCACTACAGAGAACAAATTAGCATTAGGGGTCAAAACCATGCAAAACAATGCAGGGCTGAAGTCGAAAGGGTAACGAGAAATCAATCGGTCTTCTTACTGATGCAAAAAGGTGAAACTGATTTGTAGTGTTTTTTAGCACTGATAAATTCTTAGGCAGGAAAAAAACTACTAAATTTAGATTGTGATGTGTTTGCAAAGATACAGAAAATTTAGTTTAGAGGAGAAAAAAAACCCACTGCAAGATTTCTTTATTAGTTTCTTTTTCCCCTAACCATGTCATTACAACCCAAGAGACTATCAATCAAACTGATGTTTTGTTTTTATGGAATCTGAAATATTTCTGCCTTCCTAAATGGAGTTCCAAATTCATAAAGGACATCTATCAAACTTCTGCTGGGTTATTTATGCAAAAGGCAGCTCAACGTTTACAGATGTTTCTTTAGTTTTTGGCAAGAGAATCTCATCAGACACAAAAACCCTAAAGAAAAACACATTGATGCTGTTCTGGTTTTTTTTTATCCAGAATGGAGACTAATTTGTGTTCTGGCGGGTCCGAACAGCCTGGCAGGAGGACAAACAATCTGTTTGGCAAAAGTGTAGAGAAAGTACAATCTTTTGCTTGTCGCAGAACAAATACAGCTAGTTTTAGACAGGATTGTGAGGTGCTGAGAATCAACTGAAGAAATCGAACCGATTCATCAGTGTGTGCCGTAGGAACCTTTAGATCGGGGTTACCAACCCTGTTCCTCGAGGGCTACCACCCTGCTTGTTTTCCAGCTAACCCTGCTTCAGTAGATGCCGATTAGCTGGATTGAATCAGCGCAGGTGAGCAGCAGTGACCCCTGCTTTAGACAGTGAAGCCAAAGGAAGCGGTGCACATACAGATATTGGCCCCCATGGCCAGGAATTGCCCACCCCCTGCTTTAAATGTTAGCCTCCACAATGGCTCTTATGCTGCGTTCACACCTATTGTGATTTATATGTCAAAAGAGAAGCAGCAAATGACGTGTTCATAAACTTGACCCTCCAGACGTGTGTGGGTGGAGCTACTGTCCAAAGATTTTAGCCTCATCACTACAAGGCAGCAATGACTGAATAGCTCATATATAGCCTGGAGGACATGATGTTGAGAGGTCAGATTTGTTTATTTTGAAGAGCTCTACAAAAGCATCCATCTGTAAGCACGTCTTCAGAGACTCTCCCAGTTCAGTGAGTTTCACCATTTACTACAGGAGCTGTGTCTGAATGAATGGCAGCCACTTTTAGCGGTACTTCTGTCTCTCTGAGGCAAAGTTTGACAACTTGATGTCCCGCATTAGATCGAGAAGGGAAACAATAAAAATAAGGAAAAAAAATCAGAGGAACTTTTTATTATTGTGTTGATGCAAATAAGAAAACTATCAAAGTTCAGGAGGAGAACGATCAGACGCTCCCTCATTTTGGTTTCGGACTTCACGCCGCAGTTTACATCATCAACACATGACAGGCCAAAGCTGAGGCGCGACTCAAATTCTTTGCCAAAGTTCAGATATTTGAACAACGTGCTACTTGAAACGTGCTGCCACCAGACCACCGCGCCGCGACTGAGACCCAAAACGGTCTGCAGGACCTTTAATCGCGTTAGTACAATGACTTAAGCTTGGAAGTGGACGCCCTTGCCATTTGAATTGCATTTGGTATGAACGTAGCTTTAGAAAGTTTGGTGAAAACTATGACATTGGTTCACTTAAGACCAAACCAATTATGTAATCAGATGCCAGTTTGAATTCATCTATAAAGGCAAATACTACTTGCCACAAATAAAAAGAAACTCTTTCTTTTTGTCTGCAGTAATCAGGAAGAAAACAGATGCTAAAGCAGAAGCAGATTCAAAGTAATAAAACGGACCCCTGCAGATGCAACTGTGATTAGTCAGAGAGGAAAATGGGATTCAGTCGAAGCCTGTTTTTTTTTGTTTAAAATCCCGATTTAAAGGCTGATGAATACACCTATTTATGCAAACACAGATGAGTATTTGGGTGATATAATTTGTCAGAAAGGTACACAGGATTGACAAAAAAAAAAAAAAAAAATCCCGGCTTATCAAAGCCCCAACCGGGTCTGCAAATTACATGAGAAATTGTGCCATGTATTTTTGGCAAAGGAGGATGAGCTTCTTGATAACCTATTTATCTACATCTTTCAAAGTGAAATGATCAGGAAGAAATAAACCTCTCATTACCATCAAGCAATAAAACAGAGATGATGCAGATTATTTGGATTTAAAGTGGAGTGCTTTTTCCTCTTCTTTTGCTATAATAATTCTTATTTTGTTTTTAATTTTGTAACAAGACAAGTTTATATTTTTGGAACTGGTTGAAAAACTGACAGAAATGTTTCATTGATGCTTAAGGTTAAATGCTGCACTGCTTTGCAGTCTTTTCCTGGAAAATCTGAGCAAATATGGCTCATTAGTGTGCTGTGTCTGCTTACCTTGAGTAGTTTTGCATGCAGCAGCAAGGTGTAAGCAGCCTCTGTGTAGTTGTCACACTCTCTGTGCAAGTCACACAGCTTGTACAGGTATCTGACAGGAAACAATGCTTTTAGATATTTAAGAGTGCTTTTCACACTTTACCAAAATACCTTTCTTTCTGCTTCAATAAAAAGAAAAGCCCTCTTTATTGTTCCACTTCTACAACACTTGACAGACAGCTGGAAAAAAACCCAGCCTCCCACTGTTGTAATTTGAAAGAGGCGGTATATTTTTAAAAAATGGAGCTCCGGGGATTTACATGAATAAAAGAGGATTAATGTTCTCCGTGTAATATACCTTGGTGTTTTATCTAAAATGCCTCAAGGGAATGAATTTTAGTTGGAGGGAAATTCTGGACTGGGTCTTACCTGATGTACATTTCTTCTCTGTCAATCTCCTTGTAGAAATTCTACAGCAGAGAAAACAAAAACATTTAAACACCTTCAGAACACAATCCCGTAACACTCACTTCAAACGCATAAACTGCAAGTTGTTGTTGTCTTTTTTTTTTTCCCTTTTCCAGATTCACCTAAAAGCTGTACACAGGACTTTCTAGCAGCATTTGATAGAAACACAGCTTTGGATAAATGTTAGATACAGCACTGATAGAGCATGGCTCAAACAAATGCTAAATACAAAGCCACAGGTCTGAGGCCTTCACGGCACCTTTATTCATGTGGGATAAACCTGGCATTTTGGCACCACCTGATAAAATGTCACGTCCCAAAAAGGCATTGACTAAGATTAGCCCACTCTGTGATAACATCTCAACACACTCTGACATCTGCTGGTAGTTTCATTTTGTGCCTGGGAGCAAATGGGATTATGGGAACTTATATTTGTGAGTGACGCTACGTTCACACCGGGCATGTGACACAGTATTTAGCCCTTGTATTCACACTGAACTGTTGCTACCTGATATTTGTGCATGTTCACCACCTTGGTGTGAAAAGATAAAACAGTGCAAATCTTGTTCCAGGTTTTTTCTTTCACAGCTGTATTTGGATTTGTATTTTGATCTGGTGTCATATAATTCCAGTTATACGTTTACGCGTAGAGCCCAAAACAGCTGTCAAAAGTTGGGTAGTAACGCGTGAACGGGAATTTACATAGGCTTTTCACTGGAAGTGATCGCTTGAACTTGCATTGCTGATGGTGGCGTGAATGTAGCTTTACAGGTGCAATCTTTGGCATGTAGTGAGTTCTTCTGCTTATGTGTGAAGTGGAATTGTCAACAGCAGTCTTACGAGCACATTGACCGTGCAGCTCATGCGGTTTTCCTTGTTCTCGTCATGCATGATGGTCCTGTAGTCCAGCAGCCTCTCCAGCAGACGCACAACCAGATTGACAAAGAGCTCGCCCATTCTTGCCAAGTACTTGTGCTTCCGACAGTGCTCCAGCAAGCTGGTGTTTGTTATAGAGGAGAGGGGTAGAAAGAAAGTGTTGAGAGTTCTAACACCCCTTCTATAAAACACAAAACTGACACTTGAGAAAATGTTCTTTGTTTTTGCTGTGACTTTATTACTGAGATGGAAAAAAAAAGAAGCTGTTATCAAATGTCATTCGATCAGCACCACACCTGTGGTTATCTTGAGGAGTGATACGTCCCAATTAGCATGATCTAACATGAGGCTGAGGCATAATCCTGTCCATTAATCAGTGCTTACATTTTCTGGAAGAGGAGTTTGTACTGTTCGTCTCCGTGGCCTCCTTCCACCTCGTGATCGAGTTTGGTGATGATCTCGTTCTCAAACTGCAATTAGACAGAGCAGGCGTAAATAATCAGCGCAGCTAATTTTTCAATTCATTAGCCCCATCCCTCTTCTCACCCTTCATGAAGACTTAGGGTAAGGCGGCTCAGGCTTCAGCTTTAATCGTTCGTCTCTTGCAGAACAGCTGGCTGTGAGCCTTTACCTTTTTTTCCCCCCCAAATTTAATTATTACTAATGTTCTTATTTGGCTGTTTACCTTTTTTGGAGGAGCACTAAACAAAACAATATGACGAGACACAGCATTACTCCAGCTGTATTGATGTTGTCAGCGCTGACAGTGATTTATAATCCTGTTTTACATTTAGCTGACATGAAAAAGATTGTTTTATTCTGTTTTAAGGGAAAAAAAAACTGTTTCTGCATTTTTATTTCAGCGTTTAAGTTGCTCCCAGAAAGATACAAAGAACTGAAGACTTAAGCATAGTGAGAAATAAAAAAAAAAAAAAAAAACAGGAAAAAAACTAATGGAATTTACAACACACAAAATACAGAAACAGTTATGACAAAAAAGTGTCAATGATATCATTAAAGAAGAATATTTAGGTAGTTTAAAAGTACATTCTTTCCTTATGTTTTAACACCTAAAACAGAAGATTAGAGAAATTGCAACAAAGCGTTTTTAATGCAAAGAGGCTTAATTTCACACCAATGCTGATGTTTCCTATACTCAGACTGCTGATAATTGCAGCACAACAAAGCAGGATTTACAGAATTACAAACAGGATTTACGCTATATATCAGATTGACTACAGTGAACTTCTACTTTACACCTAACATCTTCATTAATGCCCCTCAGTTGTTCCCGTTTCCTTCTTCGTGCTTTGTTTTAATGTCAAACTGTTACATTCCAGGTGTCTTAAGGAGCGGCATCGTTTAATTGTTTCTTCCTGCTGCTTTAAGATCATACAGCCTGAACTGCTAGCCATCATTCACTTTAAAATTGTTAGTGTAAAGACCTTTTCCCCTCTATGATTGAGTGATACACTGCGAAACATTATATTTTTTTAAATAGTACATTGTTTTTTATTTTGTTTTATTTTTATTTTGCTGTATTTCTTTAAGCTTTGAGACACACCCTTTGGAAGCTGCAGGTAAAGTGGAACTCGCACTGCATCATGTCAAAGAAGATGGGGATGGTTGCCTTGCGTAGCTCAATTTCAGGAACAAGCGTCATCTCCAAAATGGGGCCAACCATCTCAGGGATGAACTTGATCTTGTGGGGCCCTTAAAGAGGAAAAATATACTTCACAAATACATTAAAACATGTATAGAATCTGAACACCATAGATGTGGACCATAGCTTGAAAAATAAGAACCACTCTGATCATCCTTTGATCTATTTTCAAAGCCTTCCCAGAGGTCTTTTAATCACGATTATGCCGTTTTTAGCCAAAATCAAAAAACCTGGATCATTTTCCAGGGAGCTTGTGGTCCGCCCAGTGTATTTTCAACGTCACAAATACAATCTTTTTCAAATGGCATCTGTTTTGTTGGTCAATTACTGATTCACAACAATTTGAATAAAGAAATATTCAGAAAAGCAGTTTGAAGTTTAATTTTCATTGTATAAAAGCATGTTAAAAACACAATTTTAATCAATGTGGGTCTTTAAAGAAAATCGGCACTGCATCTTTATGTTTGTCAAGTCTCTCTGAAAAATAATAAAACGACCTTACTTTAAAACTAAACGAGCACAATAAAAAGCTGCATTTGATATAAAGCTCTTATTATAGAATCAAAATGTGACCATAATGATAAATGGAGACTCAGGTGAGGAAATCTAGCAACCTAATTTGAGTGAAATCTCCATCCTGTGAGACTTGATTGCTCTTTCATCATATCACAAACATAATTGTTTACATTGAGCTCCTTAATTTTGAGAGATTCTCACTGACTGGCAATAAGAGCCAGGAATTTTAGTCTGCATCAAATTATAAATACTAAAAAAATAAAAGCTTTTCTGGTTCAATTACATAAACAGAAATCTTTTCATTGGAAAATCCTTTTTAAAATCAGAAAATAGATCATAAATGAAAAGTTTCCGTGAAGTGAACATAAATTCTGAACTTGCTTATTGCTCTGGTAAAACCATTTACAGATCACATATTTGCTGATGATTACTGTATTCAGGCAATACTACCTAGTGGATCAAAAAGTTACTTTACCGAGATTGTACCACATATCCCTTATTTCAAAGCCAATCTGTCTTCTCATGTCCTGGTATCTGAAACACAAAAATGGAGAACAAGAATGGAGAATGCCATTTGCATTTGAATGTTCTTGAATTGGAAAAACTGAATCTTGAGAACATAAACAAAACCCTCGTTTTAAGAAAAAATGCCTTATTTTCTGTCTTAAGTCATTAAATAATCTCATCCAGAAAGTTTTTAAATAGCAAAATAATCTTAGTTTGAGAAAACATGTCTTAGTGACTTAGTGACATGTCTAGTGACTACTTTTTTCTCTTTGAAAAAAACTCCAAAAAACTCTGCAATTTGTTTACACTTTTACAGAAACAACATATTCTTGAAAGTGGTTCACAACCTTCAAAGTGAAATCTATAATGTAACAGATTTACAGTGCCTGGTCAGCGTTAAATATATTTTTATGATGCTCCCTGGCACAGAAGGCTAATGAGTAATGGTTGCCATTCTAAGTTTACAACATGCACACATGCTGGTAGTGAAGTGGCTGTCAGGGATGATCTATCTCCTGTTCAGTTTATGAATTCAGAGAAAAATAAAGACAGGACGGATGACAGAACGAATAGTGTTTGATCAAGCAGTTTTACGTCAAGGCTATAGATAAAACGAATACAAAAATTGCATCATTTGAATTCGCAAAATGTTAATCCGCTTTGGATCCTTCCCTGCGTCACAGTCCCAGGTCACAGACAGGACAGAGTGAGCCGAAAGGGCAAAGAAGGTCACACAGAGTGAACGAAGAAAAGAGAAGTAGATTTAAACCTATCACCTGAAACAAATAGGAAATGTTCTGGAGGTTTTAACAGATCATCTAAGCTCAAACCTAAAACCATTTAAAAAGAATCTGTAAGGATAACCTTGGTGAGAGGGCTACTTGCTTTTTTTTTTCCTTAGGCTCAAATTGACCTATAACAGCACATTTTTGCTGCATCACTGAACGCTGATAACTAATTAAATGCATTTTTCTGTTTTTTTACTGCTGGTTAACCACTGGGAATAAAAGGCACTGAACCCTAATATTGTTTTTGAGCTTTGCAACAAAACTCTGCTGTCAGACTGGCTGTGTGGCCGATTGAGAAAGCAAAACAACAAAACAAGTTGCAAAAAGCCATCCAGAGCGTTGCTGTTTTATATCTGCTGTAAACCGTGTTTACAACACAGCTAAAAGAGACGAACAGCATCAACTTAAAGATCCTCCAGGTATCATTTAAAACATCTTTTTTTCTGAAAACAGTAGTTAAAAACCCTACAAATTGTGACTTACACATGGAAACTGCCCCCTTTCAGCAACTTTCAATTATTACAAATGTAAAGTTAAGCTTCTGCTAATGAACTGTGTGTATAATTATCCTCATACTTGCTGATTTCACTTGCTCAAATAGAATTCAAGTGCCTCTAGACGCATTTAGACGCATTAATCAGAAATCTGACATTTCTGATTCGTTCTTTATTTAAAGGGGGTATTTTTTCAGAGGATTCAGCTTCTTTAAAGCACACGGAAAGGTGGTGTTTCAATAATTTTCTAGAAATTGAAGGATCTTTATTGTCATTTTGACATAGGGTGAAATGACATTTCTAACTTTGGTTCTGAGCCAGCCACTCACAGAGCGCATAAAAATATCAATATGATAACAATTAAGCTAAATGCAATTCAGATGAAATATTGCTAATAAATAAAACCAACAATTCCCATTTTTACAACAATATCAGATTTATGTATACTTTTACCCAGGATTCTCTTAAAATGTTTTGTGTTTCTGTCAGCATTTCTGAGTCAGAATTTAATCCAACAGGAGAATGATGAGGACAGGCTGGCGTGCCCGATGACCCTGTGTCTCCTCCTCACACCGCGATTACATGAAACCTTGGCACAAAATTGCAAAGCACTAAACGGACTATGATTTATGATTGACACCACTGCTGACCCAGAACTAATACCAATTCAAAGCCGTTTTCACACATTCTGCTACCTAAGAGCATCCAGCAGCCAAAACAGAATTCTAAAACCAAGCCGATGGACTGGTAGATTCTACACAAAAGCCGCACTAATGTGTTTTGATAAGGAGGAGAAGAGCATTCAAATAATGTATCAAAAGAAGCTGCATCTTCTCTTTACAGACTGGCCAGGTCAAATCACTTTAAGGTGTACAGACTTTAAAGAACGCATTGATGCGGGGCCCACGGTTTGATCCTGGGGAAAGGCTTGACTGAAATATAAATTGTAAAGAAAACCCTGCTTCTAAATGGATTTATGGATGTGTTAAAGTGTGAAGCATTATGTTTGAAATCCTTGACTACCTGTTATTAATATCCATGTACTCGTGTGTGTGTAGCATGCTTGACTGAAGGATTTCCACATAAGGGTGTGTAAATGACTGCATGAGGCATTGTGTCTTCATCTGTGCTAGGAAAGATGCAGGCTGCTTTTTTTCTGTCGGTACACACCGAGACAGACAGCTGTGAATGTCGCCTGTCAGGACCTACAATGCATACCTGTCAGCGGCAGGAGAAAGGGATCTCAGACAGGTTAACTAAAAATAACGCAACGACAGAGGGACAGCGGTGAGCAGGTCTTTGCAGCATGTGCTGAGCAACGCAATTGGGTCGGCGGGAAAAGGATTATCTTTGACAGGAAAACGGGAGAGTGAATGGGGAAGCGTAAAGGTGATGGAAATGGAGTGGATGGGGAGTAAAATGAAAAAGGGCATGAAAAGAAAAAAAAAGGATTTGAAAGCATCAGTTTTTAGCAACAACTGAGACCAAAGACAAAAGAAAAGATGCAAAGTCCTCCTCAAATAGGTAATTGACAGAACCTTTTCGTGCTCACTAGCTTGTCAGAAAAGAGCTACAGTAGAAGTTAGATAAAAACTTTTTTAAAGGTAAGTTTGGCCAAATTGTTTTATGTAGTTTCTCTAATAAATTGAGGAGAATTTGCAGCAGAGTTCTGAAAGGCAGAATTGACTGTGGTAAAAACAGGATAAAAAAAAGATAGGAATGGAGATTGTAAAAAGGCAAAAATCCAAACCTTATTAGCACCAATTGATTTTCAGCAAAGTCAATACTGATGTCAATACAATTTTTTTGTACAAACAAGTCAAAATAATTGTTCAAGCTGGGCTTAGGATTCTTGAAATTTTCATCAACTGTTTGAGGGGTTGTAATTTCATCTGGCATTTTTTAGGATTTCTGTTCCAAAATCACAGGAGTTGACATGGCGAGGCTGTTTACAGGCTTTTCAAGAAGAGAAAAAATTAAGACATGTTCCTAAAGTCCCACTCTGATCATCTTTCGATGGTCCTTTGATTTTATCCATGATTTTGCTGTTTTAGACAAAAATGAAAACAGAAAGTTAAAAATGTGCCTGTTGGTGTCTGCAGTAAAGTCATTTAATGTAGAACAGGCTCCACAACCAACCTGTACAGACACCAGAGAGAAGCTTCAGCAAAACTGTATTTCTAAATGAAAACCTCCATTTTTTTCTGGTTTTACATATTTTAATTTGTATTTTGTGTTGTGGTTGCAGTGTTCAGTTGATTTGCTTCAAATTTGTTTAAAAGGAAAACAAAACTAAAAAAGTTTACAGTTGTTTTTATCATGTTTTTTTTGCATATTTTATCTGGAAAGAGTAAATAACAGCTTATACATATTATACACTTATATGAATAAATACACTTTTTTTTACATTAAATATTCATTTTGTGCATCTTTTATATATAGTTGTTAATCATAAATTAAATAAAGCAACAAAGCAGCCTAAAGAACTGTTTGGAAGCCGAAAGCCGGATCTTTTTAGTGAGCCAAAAAGAGCCGGTTCTCTAAGGAGAACCAGAATTTCTATCACTACAAACAATGAGAATGAGAAGAAAAAAGTAAAGGCTGAGCCAGTTTGCAGTTTCCTAATAATATGCCTGCAGTGTAACTCATTTGAACATAACATTACCCAGAATATATTGATGGCAGCGATGAAGAGAACGGTGGCGAGTTCGATGACAAAGTGACATACAGAAAAGAGTAAAGATGAAAAACTCTTCTGTTGAGTTCAGAATGCTAGTAGGAAAGTCAATCGCAATAAAAAAATGTATGAGTTGAGTGAAATTGTGATGCAATGTCATATGCAGCTTGTATTTAAAAATTACAATGTAATTTGCCTTATAAATAAAACCAAAAACGTCACGTTAAAATTACAATGACAAACAATGTTTTACATATTGACAAACAAAAAGACAAAACTATATGGGAGCGGCACAGGAGCGGAATTATTTTGAACGGCAGTGGGAGTCAGATTACCGGGAGCAAGACGTAATAAAAACGGTTCAAAAACTTGCTATTTAAGCACTTTGAACCTATTTTTAATAGATTACAAAAATCCAAACTGTAAAAAAAGCTGAAAATATAAAAAAGCTTTTATGATTCATGAAAAAATAATCTATGAGGCACAAACAATAGAGAAAACCAACCAAAATATAATTCCAAATGGTTGAGTTCCTACAGACTCTGGTGTTACACTTCACCTTGTTAGGCTTTTTTTTTTTTTTAAAGCTTTATCTCTGATTTGTATCAGCAAGTTTGAGAGTGACATTATGATTACACAGACTGCAGCAATGGACAAGAATGTCACAGAAAGCACCGGCAGCTGTATGATGAAGGAAAATGTCGGGCTCCAAAGAGTACTTCTTCACAAACTCTCATTTCACCTCTGTTCTGCACTTCTCAGCAAGACACAATATTTAGTGCGGCAGACAGAGCTGACAGTTCCTTTGCCAGCACACCAGACAACTGGATGCAAGGAGGGTGAGGAAGAAGAGGGAGGGTGAACAGCACGTGAAGCAGGGACAGAGATACAAAAGCAAAGAATGAGCGGGGGTGAGTTTGCACTAGAAATCTGACAACATGTGTCTAATGTTTCTTTTCCTTTTCTGTGAAAACAACCAGTTTGGATGGAAATGACATGTTTGGGGAAAGTCAAATAAACAATCTGGAAATAGCTTGAGAGCCCCCCGTTCTGTACTTACACCAAAAATTGCAAGTCTCATGTAGGTGAACCAAACAACTGCTGCTTTTGGGGAAAGCTGTCAAATAGAGAAAAGCAAGGTGTGGGAGGCTTGGAATGACTCGTCTCTGCACTTGGCTGTTGTCTTGCACGTCGCTTTCCCTTTTTTTTCGTTTTAAGAAGCAGTTTATCAGGGCTAATAATAAAGCCTTAAAGAACAAGGATTAGTCAAAGTCAAGCCACCGTGATGTATGCAATGTAGTAAATATTCCTAATTCGCAATAGGAAGGATTTATTTGTGAGTGCATCTTGAGCCTCTAAGAAACGCTAATGCAAAAAGATGCTTCTTTGTGGAAACAGAACAGCTGAGTGGATTAAGTAAGTAGATGCTTTAAAAAATGTGAGCACAGTATGTTCTCTTTCATACTTTCTTTAAACTGGAACTAGCATCTTGGTATGTAGTAGCAACGTATTGTTTTTATTTTTAAGTGTCTTTGGAGATCAATAAAGTTTTTTTTTTAATACATTTTATCCTTTTTCATTCCGTTTTTTTCTTTTTTGGTAACTTATAGTTGGACTTGGAAAATCCTTAGTATAACCTTCCATTGCCAGTAGCTGAAAAATGAAAAACAGCATAAACAGTCATAATAATACCTTTTACAGGCTTTGTTCAGTGATGAAAACTAATAATTAATAATATAAGGAAATCATTTACAGAGTGGATGTGGGGTGTGTAAGTATCCCAGTGGGACACCATGGAAATGGAACGTGTGTGTGGGAAGTGTATCATGAAGTATTCATAAAGATAACTTTAGCTGCATGCATTTTTGACGTACGGGTCACACTGTCATACAGTGTGCTAACACCACACTCTCGTCGTTAGTATAGGGTTAATAGTGGCTTCTTAATGACCACGTGCAACTGGGTTGCAGCAATTATGTGCAAGTGCACGTAGGACTCCTGTAGGATGCCAACACAAACTATGCTTTCGCTGTCTAATTGCCTAAATTCTAACAGTCAGGCTACACGCAAGAAGCGTGCACTTATCACTAAAACAGTACTAAAGGGCCCCTTGAGCTAGGGGTCAATAATCAATAGGTCAATAGGGTTTGGGATCGGAAAAATGAAAAATCTGTACATGTCTGCGTCTCATCTACTTTACTCTCACTTTATGTGTTGCATAAGAGTTCGCTACGACCAGTCGCCCACAGCATACCTGTATAAAAATGCGCATGAACATTTTGTTTCACCGAATTGTCTACAACCTCGATATTTCTTGCGTGCACCTTAAAGGTTTGCTCGTTTTTTCACCTGCAGACAGCCACCCCTAAGGGTAGTTGTGACTTAAACCTTCACCTGGAGGATGAGCGTGTCCTGTGAATTAGAAGTGCTTGTTACTTACTTCTGGAAGATTTTGGCCCTTTTGTCGCTCGAGAAGTTCTCCAGCTGCAGTGACTCCTGAGTGAGGAAGGCTACGGCCAAGTGGAAGTAGTTGTTCCACAGCTAACCCAGAAAAACAGACAGAAACCATTTGGAGGAGAAAGAAAAAGGCATTACTCAACCCACGCCCTCAAGGCCTGTTTGACCACAGTGCTATTCAGTGTTGCACAATGTGGGCAGAGGAGCTTTATGGTTTCATTAAATCAAAAGCTTTACAGGAGATGGTTATACATCTGTGTCAGGAAGCAGTCCCAATGGATGAAGAGGTTGGTGATTTAGTTCAATGTCTTTGAGAGCGTACTTTCAATCAGACAACAGCTGGGGGAAATCTATAGTTGAAGCCATTTGTCAGTGCTATATAAAGTGTTGTGCACTCGTAGAAGACATTACACTGTAAAGCGCTTCATTTTTAGCATAAAACAATATTCACAATTTCTCATGAGGATTTTTAAGATAGTTTTAGAGGAAAATGCAAACATCCTTGTTTAGGATGGCAGGTGAAGGTGTTCTGCATACATGCTTGCTTAGAATTACTTTAATAATAAATGCGTCGTCTCTGAGATATGCAGTCTTAGATGATGTATTTCTTTATACTTAAAAACCACAAAGTCTAAATCCACCTCAGTGCCAAAGTCAGGAAAAGTTGCGACAGATGACCTAAAAAGCATTTTTATAGAACCTAGTATGTCCCTGTGATGGTGACCTGACAAAGAAAAAAAAGCCAAATCGAATGTCTAAGCTGTCAAAAAATCATTTTGAAAAAAAAAAGAATAATACTCACCTGTAGTTCAAAATTGGTTTGGTCCAGAAATTTCTTGTTTAGTACTGCAGCATACTGACTAATAGCTCGTAGAAAAACCCTAAAAACCAAAGAGAAAAGTGTTACTCTTTATATTTAACAAAGTGGTTTTCAGTTCATTTTTCACAGTATTTCCACTTTTGAAAATGTGTTTTATCGATTGCATTAATATCTTTCTACGTGACCCAATAAAAAATAAAGGAAAATGCTTGGTTGAGAGCCTTCCAACAGAACCCCACTGTCTTTGTGCTTAGAGGAAGCTTTCAGGCACAAGATTTAAAAAGCTTATTGTCACTTTTGTGACAAAAAATGAAAAATAAATAAAAGCAAAGACCAATCAAAAATATCTTGGGAAAAGAAAACACTCTTTTGTTGGAATTAGGGATGAGGATGAACATCTATAGTTAATGTTTTGTTTATTGCAATGTAGCAGAATTAAATGTTGATAAAGTGGCATGGTGTTTTTGAGGAAAGCTGTCACAACCACATAGTTCCAGCCCAGCAGACCCTATTTCCTAGAAGAACTCAAAACCCGTGTGTTGTCTCTAAAAACGACATCCATAAAAATATGCTGTTATTATACATGAACATCCAGCAAAGCTGTGCGTATTTTACTAAAATGCATGTGAAGTGTTTTGTAAGAAAACAACTTATGTCTAAATTAACATGTGGATGTGCATCAGAGAATAATACAAAATGGCAAGGTTGAACAAGGTCAATTGGTGTGCTACTTGAGTAGATTGCATCAGGGTTTCATGAGGCTGTGGAGCAGCATTAAGACGTAATGGTGGAGTAACCGACTCTGGCAGGTGAGCAGACATCCGCTGCACACAAAGCCCCAAAAGAGCTATCTGGCTTTGTCGTTATCCAGATGTGACCTCTAGGTTTCTTATTCTGCGTTTCAGTTTTTTTGTACTAAGGATCTCGGCTTATTGGAAGGTCAGTGTTTCAATACAATGGAAAAAGAACCTTTGTTTTTTTTTGTTTTTTTTAAATGCCCCAAATAACTAATCTTAAACAGGAATATCATTACTGTTAACACAGCAGCACTGTGAGACCAGGTTATTCTCAAGCCATGAAATATTCATTTCCCACTTCGATTGACATTGCTGAACAAATTGTAATTCAGGGCTTATGTTTTATACACATTCTGTTTGACCCTGATTATTAGCTATAAAGATTATATTTCATTCAACATGTTTGGACTTTCTATCAGACCTTATGTCTGCAGCTCTCCAGGCTTTGAAAACTGACAGCCTTTTACCACCATACTGTCTGCACCTTGACGTAATACCTTTAATATGTTCAACGAAGGACCAATATAGGAATGCATTAACTTGCAATTTCATCTGCAGTCAAAAATAATATGTGTGGCTCATTAATGCAGCCACATAAACACATACTGGTACACAAATGAGCGCTTACTTTTGATCAAGATGATAAGAGAAGAAAGTGTTATTTAGTCCTTTACAGATCTCAAAGTTTAACAAACCAAAGCCCATATCAGCATTATGGGTTGACATAAGTCCCAAATAACCAAAAAGGGCTTTCAGAACAGTTTAGCTACGGTAAAAAAAGGAAACGGAAATAGGGGGAAAATGCTAAAAACCAATTAGACTGAATGACTATCATTCATTTAATCACCAGAATTCCAAATTAATTCCTAATTTTCAAAATAAAAGATGAAGTAGCTGCACACATCTGCTTTTTCTACTAACTACTGTTGTTTCTTGACCCTCTGCTATTTTTCAACACACATTACGGCTTTCTGAACTTTGTAGAAGATGTTGGTCTCTATGAACCAGTTTTCTCTCAGGTTAACAGTCAAACTGCTGTGACAAAGAGTTGCACTTTTATTTTTCCTGAAAGAATTTTCTTCAATATCTCAACTTTTCTTCAAAAGCCTGTGTGTTGTGAATAGCATCGGGATTAAGTGCACTATTAATATTCCAAATCGAGCTTATGTTATTGTTGTTGCGCCAACATTAAACCTTCCTAAAAGCATTTTAACAGCTTCATAATTAACCATTTTATGTGAATAATATTACTACCCTTTAATACAAGGATTTTAGTACTATGAGCAATTGTCCTTTAGCTTTTACAAGTACATATTTGTTTAGAGAAAACAATTCTGTTTGAGCAAAATCTTCATTTAGAGTGTAATAAAGATCAAGAACAGACTGAAAATCGAGACTGCTGAGCTTTTATAGTTTTTCACATTTTTTTAGAAACTCAATGTCAGTTTTTTTTAAAGAACTTTTTTGTGAGGTATGTATTCCTAAATTCAACTCATCAGCAAATGAGTGATTCACTAAATATTGTTGATCAAAATATTATAAAATGATTGCATTGTAACTGTGTTTCTATATAATCTATATTAATTTGCTTGGAAAGCAAAAGTGAACAAATTTAAGAAAGTTTGTAAAAATACATTATTAGGTCAAACGACCAATACTGATCCCAAAAATGTAATAACTGACCAGCTCAGTGGCCTTGTGTTACAGTGCCTGCCAAAAGACTGGAGGGTATTGAGTTCAAATCCAGGTCGAGTCATACCAAAGACCCCCAGCTTCCTGCTTGACTCTCAAAAATAAGGGATTGGATTGGGAGGGTTAAACCACCAAATAATTCCCAAACGTTGCTGTGCCTGCAGCTCACCGCTCCCTCAGGGGTGTATCAAATGCAGAAAACAAGTATCACATACTAAGCTGCATGAGACCTAATGAGACTGTATTTTTATTTTCTCTAGAAACTATATTTTTTTCAGATATCTGTGATGTTCACACCTTACATCTGTGGGTCACATACAGAGGAAAAGAGCAGATCAATGCTGCTTACAGTTTCTAGCTGAACATGACTCAATAGGCAGAATGCAGCTGCAATCAGCAGCATTTTCCCTTTAAGCTGAAAGGTTGACGAAATATCAAACGTTCCAGAGCTTACTCTGCACAACTGATCACTGTCATCTATATTCCAATGTGAAATGCTTCCCATAGACATGTTTTATAAGCCTGTATAACACACGGAGTACGTAAAAACCAAAAGCAATAGAGAGCAGGAGTCTGTGTGAGAGCAGACGTATAATGGGCTTCAACAGACAAGACGGTTCCTCTGGAAGCTCATCCTCCCATTAATTAAAGTGAGAAACTTAATGAGATGGATAAAAATAGAATTTACTCTCCTTCACAGAAGACTAACAAAACCCTTTCAATCAAGTAAACATCAACTTGAATTCAATTTCTAAAACTTTGCAGCACATTTTCAAATATATGACTTTAAAGAAATACATTTTACATGTTCCTAGAAATAACAGATTTACAGCTTTATCGTGATATGTTATTTTGAGACATCCATTTAAATGTGCAAATCTTTGAGTTTCCTGCTTATTTCAGGGGTTCATGACTGTTCTACTTCCTTAAAAACCCACTCCGATTATCTCTTAAACTATTGTAAAAGCGTTCTCAGTGGTCTTTAAAATTATGGCTATGCGATTTTTAGCCAAAATAATAATAAAAAAAAAAAAAACTGTGTTGTTTTCTACAACATGGTTTCTGAAGAGCAGCAGTACTTCATTAGAAATTCGCCTCTGAGTTGAGGGCAAGGATATTAGCGTGGAGAAACCTACCCCCCCTTTCCTGCTGCAAAGGAGTTCTCTGTTTACTCGCTGTCCCGCTGGCTCATGGCGTCTCAAACCCCCAACCTAACATTATTGATATTGGAGCTATACAGCTGTACAGTTTTGAGCCAGATGCCAGCTCAGATGAGGAAAACAAAGACGCACGTCTTCAACTGGAAGTACAGTCGTGAAAAAATGAGAATACCTATGAAAGCCTGTATCTTTTCCCACATATTTGGATACATGCACATGTAACATTAATTTGTATATCACTGAGTGATCCAAGTGATATAACTTGACATTAGATAAAAATTTAGCTTTTTAAAAACTTTTTATGACACGTACCGGTAATTTCAAAAGAATGTAATTTCTGCTTATGCTTAAGTTCAGACACTTTACTCTTAAGACACATTTAAGGGACTGGTAAGAGTCCCAAAAAGATTTCTTAATGATGCGATTTCAGCCAAAGGAGTAAAAATACACAATAGACAGGAGCTCCAAACTTTAACCTCCATTAAAATATACATTTTTGTTCAGATATTATTTTTAAGAGTAGAATATCAGTAATGTTTTTAAAATCTCTATCGTTTTTAGGAAATGTTCCAAATAAGATTGGACATCGATAAATGAACAGCACAGAGCTGAATATTTAATAAGGGTCTCCTCATTTCTTCACGACTATATCAGAATGGAGCTTGTGGCCCACCAGTGTTTTCTAAGTCACAAATACGCTCTTTTTGAAACAGCATTTTTTCATCTGCTCCTGATTCACAACGATTTGAATAAAGCAAAACTCAAATATGCAAATTTGAGCTTAATTTTTCAAAAACATTTGTCATTGTAATATTGCAAATTTGGAGCACGCTTATGATATTTACGCTGAAAACCCAGCAGATCCATTAAAAATGTTACAGTTGGGAAAGTTTGTTTTTACAGTAAGTTTTCTTGAAATGTAACACATTTGTAGTGAAATAAATTGACTTCCTATTTGTCACTTAAGCTGACAGGCGATCTGCACCTAGGCTATATGCTAATGACAACTTATCACTGGATGATACTTGCTAATTGAGTTCAGAGAGCATCGCTGAAAATCATTTCTAATCATTTGCATATTATTGCTGAAAAGCTGCCACAACTGTGTGTGCATGGAGATAATTCAAGGTCAAAAACATTTTTCTATCCTATCTAATAATTAAATTAGACTGGCTTTATTTCAGACATTTGATTTGATTCTAAACCGATCTCTCTGAATAGATTTTAACAGCAAATTCAAAAACATCTTAAACATTGCAAAACTGGCTAAATCACATTATGGCATTTCATATTCTCTGGCTGCAGGAATTTATACTGAGCTGCACACCCTAGGGAAGACGCAGGAAGCCTTAATGACTTAAAAATGTCACTGGAGTGAGTCAAAGTACTCCAGTCAGTTTCTAGAAAATTTACAGCAAGGAACAAGAGATTTTCATTCCATTTCACCATTAACACAGCTTTAAGCATTCCTAAAAACCCCATCCTAACTTGAATAACTGTTAAACAGCTACGGAAAGAAACTAAACTGGAGCTTCTACAATGACAAAACCTTCACTATAAACACACGTATTCTGAAGATGTTAAAGTGACATTCCATCAAACTCAATGTTTAGTGTTACAATTGTTGGAGTTTACATAAATCACAGTTAATTAATGTCTACCTTTTGTCATCAAACCACCGTTAGTACCGATTTATTTAGCTTGCCTAAATAAAGACTTTTGTGTGATTAAATCAACCAAATATGCGAAACAGGTGCAAATGATCCCCGGTGTCACACGTGGGTTGAAACCCAGTCATGAACTGAAATAGAAACAGCTGTGTAGGAGGCTGAGGAACAGCCAAACTCTGACATCAAGTTGAGGTTGTGAAAGGCAGCTTCATGTTATAGTAAGATCAAGCACAAGCGTCAGGAGACGAGGTCGTTCTGGTGCAGGGCTGGTCAACCCTGGTCCTCAAGAGCCACCTGGTTTCCAGCTCTCCTTGACCATCTTTCTGCTTATAGGCTGACTCAATTGATTCCACATCCTGATTGACTTAACAAGCAGTCCAGGAAGAGCTGGAGATCAGGAGGGTTGAGGCTCTTGAAGGACAGGGTTGGCCAGCCCTGTTCTAGTGCATCACCAAGGTCTCTCCCAGACCAAGATTTCAATACTGAGTGGAGTTTCATGATGTGCTGTTTAAGTGCTTTTGATGAAGCACAAGGAAACAGCCAACATTAAGGATCATAGATCTTAGCAGATGAACAACACATCAAGCTTATTACCCCTCAAAATTAGAAGATGGCCACCTGTGTAATCAGTTCAAAAAGAAAAACCAACAAGGAAACAAGGCCAAGCAATTCTATAGTATAAAGGAAAACACAAGAACTAGGGTGAAGAAAAATTGCAGCAGGTGCTTTAGCCTGATGGGTTAAAATGTGAAATATCTAGCTATAGCATAAAGCAGTTTCTTCAAAGAACTGGAGAGCAGATAAAGAGAGCTATAAAGAGGGTCCGCAGGCAGCAATGAGGCATGGTAGAGCTTCTTTGAATGTTTGGGGCTGTATTTCTGCAAATAGAGTTGGAGCATTGGTCCAGATCAGGGGTGTCAGAATCCAGGCCTTGAGGGCCAGTGTCCTACATGTTTTCCAATTAACCTGCCATTGAAGCTCCTCATTGTCTAAACACACCTGATCTGGGTAATCAGCAGCAGATAAGGCAAGATTTTAGGAAAACCAGCATGAGGCTGGCACTCGAGGAGTTTGGCACCCCTGGTCTAGATTAATGGTGTTCTCAATGCTGAGAAATACAGACAGATACTAATCTATCATGCAATACCACAAAGGAGGCATGTAATTGACCCCGAATGTATTCTGCAGCAAGACAATGACTCAAAACATGGAGCCAAAGGCATCAAGAACCATAATCAGAGTAAAAAAGAACAAGAAGTAATGGAAGTGATGGTATGATGATCACAGATCCTTAAGAGACAAAAGGATGTGAGAAAGAGCCACAGAAAACCTGGGGTTTGTTGTCCAAGATACTAGCATGTTCCTTCCAAAATGCTGTGCAAGTGAATCTAGATTTTGCTTTGGCTCTCACCAAAAACTGATTTGATTTGCACTTTATTGACTGGTGAAACCAAATGTTTAACATTTCCATTTTTGCAATGATTATTTTTTTTAACAGTTTTTTTATGTATCAAGTTAAAACATGAGTTCCATTAAAAATTGAAACTTCAATCTATTAAAAGAAAATAAACTATTTAGTACTATTGTGGGTTTTCAAATTTAAAATATATTTTCTCAAAATCATTAGTTTTAATTTATAAGTTTTAAAAGTTTGTAACAATTTCCAGTCCTAAGGAAAAGGCATTATCATTTATAGTATTCTAAAATTAAAGTAGTGTAGTTTAATAGTTAAACACCAGAATGTGTTGACTTTGTTCACTCAGACTAAAGAAAAGTAAGACCTCAACTTTACTATAAAAGAAAAATGAATATTTAGATCTTCAACATCACTAACAATCAGTGAACATGAGGGTGTCATTAAGGGATATAGCATATTAAGAGACTTATCTCTTTATGCCAAGGGTGCTGCATAAATCACTGTTGATTGCTATGTGCATCAATGCTCATTTGAATTCCAAATTAAAAGCACATCAGATTAACAGTCACACAATAGCACTACTACGTTTGACTTAGTGTTGATTTATAAGGACAAAATTAATTGCCTAAAGAAGTATTTGAGTACCAAAAAAAAGGAAAAGTAACAATCAGAGAGAAGGGTAATAGATGAGTTGTACCATGTGAGGACTTAGGCTTGAAATACGTGACAGAATTGAATGCCAGTAAAAAAATCTATTTAAAATGTTTGCAAAATATTACAATTATGTCTTTAATTTATGTTTTTATCTAAACAAAAAAAACATGAGCTAGCTGAAGATTTGTGAGATGAGTCCTAACATTTGACAATTCTTCATAATGAATGATCATTTTACCATTAAAGGTCACTTTTTACTTGAGTCCCTGACATCCAAATGTCATTGCAAAAGACATTATCAATTAAGTGTGAAAGTATTAGTGCAAGGATAAGCTGAAGATGTAGTTAGATGAAACGTGTACATACTTTTGTCACATATTTTATACAATCCTTACGTAAAGCAGTATGCATTGTAAACTAAGAAAGCATCATCAGAATTATGGCGGTGTGTATATTTGAAAAAAGGTTTACTTTTGAGGAGCCGCTTGCTGAGCTGAAGACAGAAACCCAGATCTGCTTTTAGGGCAAACTTGAGTTGTTTCTGAATGTCTCTTTTGCTACTTTCTTTCTTCCTATTCTGTTACACAAGTTTGCGTTTCAACTGATTTTCTCACAATCTGCATTGTGTAGATGTCTGAACTTGTTTTTGGTTCATTTTGGTTCATTTTGTTCACCTAATGACTGTTGTTTCCTCCATAAAAATACTACTTACCATTTATTCTTTATTTTAGAGAGGAAAAAAAAGAGTTAAGCCTGTTTTAAAAATTCACATATCTATCAAATATAAATTAAAGGAAAATGGTTTAAAGTTTGAGCCTACTAAAACCAAAATATATTTAACAAAGCATTTCTTTAAAGATTAATAGTCTATGAACAGCTTTAGAAGTTTGGAGAAACATTTTGAAACAAAATGAATTGTAGGTGGATCATCGCATACAGATTAGATTAATCAAGGCCTACAATATTTAACATGGTTTATACTAAAGAAATAAGAATAATAAAAAAACTGGGTTTGATAAAGAAATAAGAATAATAAAAAAACTGGGTTTGATAAAGAAATAAGAATAATAAAAAAACTGGGTTTGATAAAGAAATAAGAATAATAAAAAAACTGGGTTTGATAAAGAAATAAGAATAACAAAAAAACTGGGTTTGATGTTGAGCATGGCAGCAAATCTGCCCTAGTTTACTTTTGAATTATCAGTTGACTCCAACTGAATTGAAGGCACCAAGTTTTAAAATTGTGTCCTTTCAAGTTTGTGAGAGATTGTCATAATAGAATACTTAGTTTAGGGCTTATTATTCAACTTTATAGAGCATTTTTCCTTTCCTGCACCAATAAAAGCTTTCATGAAACCACAAAAGCAAAATAACTAAAATGTATTTGAAGCTGGGGTGTCATCAGGGAGGAACGAACAACTTAAACATTAACTCATGCTCAGATTTAATCCAGAAATGTTTTCTCAGCAGGTCCAGACACAGGCCTACGAGGCATTATAAAGAAAAAGCTGAATAATATATACAAAAGGTAATCAAAACTACACAGAGAACTGCTTAGTTTGTCTTCTTAGGCTGCATAAATAAGAGGGAACTGCAATTTTAAAAGCTTAATTATAAGTCTTAAAGTGTATGCTAATTTAGTTGTGTTATGAAACAATATTTTATCTTATTTGTTTGATTTCTTCTTGCTGTTGCAGTAATTAGAGAGGCTAATGTGTAATGCTCTTAGAGTGAGAAAACATGTTTAATAAACAGAGTTAATTACACTCGATCATGTAACATAATTTTGACTCAGTCGGTTAATTAAGTTTTGCCGTATTTGCTGTTGAAATGTTTCCCCAAACAGCTGAAAGTGACAAATATTGGCGATGGACATCGTTCAGAATGAAGCCTCAAAATTCAAAATCAAAGTTAAACTTTGTACTAACATTCAGGAGCATAACTCATTTCCTGTCATTGAAGGAAACTGAAGGAAAAATGGAAGCTAGCCTGTCCTTTGTCGCTTTTGTTATCAAATTGTGTCTGTTTTTGGGGAGGGAAAATGGCGAGTGATAGCTGAGCGTGCTGATGCTGCTGTCACCCCAGTAGTTAGAGCCAATAAATCAGTTTGAAACTTGAAGGAAGTGAGTGCTGATGGGCAGGAAGCGTGCAGGAAGTGCTGCCCATCTCATTAGTGGCGCTATCATAATTTGTGGGAATGAAAGCACTGCCTTATTATGCTGAGGGTAGAAAGCTTTGTATTAAATGTGCCTTGAAGCAAGGCACTGTGAGGAAGACGGATGAGTGTTAAACCATGGTTGAATTAAAAAAAAAAAATGTAAAAATATGAGCTTTAGTATCAATTAAGAACAATGCAACTCAAAAATGATAAACTATATCTTTCATAACAACATTTTTATTTTCCCATGAAATTAAATTAAAAGTGTAGAACTATCTGCAAGGCATGACCTTTTGGTTGCCCCTAGGTTAATAAAGTCCATATTTCTCTTAAATATTCCTAATTTAGCATACATATAATTTCAGGCATCATTTTACCAGGAGCAGCAGCAGAATTTTAATGAACAAAAAAGCTTTAATAAAGCTAATTTAACCCAACCCTTTAGCATGTGTGATTTACACAGTTAACAGGTAGCCAGTAAGCTAAACTTACAGTTGCTGATGTAACTTGTAAACCTGGAGAGATCCTTTTGTGTTTTAGCCCTTTAACTCTTTAACAACAGAGCATTAGATCCTGTGTTGAAATTCTTTCAGCTACTGTAACCCTGGGCTCACACCGCATGCTGGCTCTGGTGCGGCTGCAGAGCGGTCTAGCTACGGTTGGTCACTCACACCGACTCCACAGCCGGAAAAGTCAACTGCTAAATTTAAGTTAAAATGCATTGATTTTCTGAAAAAAATTGTAAATTCTGAAATAATTTCTTTTTTCAGTTGGTTTTAAAAAGTGAAAATGTCTACACATAACTTGAATTTCTTAAAATGTAAAAACAATTATAAAGATCTTTTGTTGGGGCCGGATGCTTTAACAAGAGTTCTCAATGTGAGATCCAGGAAATGATCCAATTGAAAAAAATGCGATGATTGTTAAAAGCTTTTCTAATACGTCACACATCAAAGTAATAGCCAAAACAAGTTCAGGTAGAGAGATGGGGACAGGTGTCTGAATTTGACAGGTCTATATTTCACAGAGCTAAAGAACAATTTAACTTTAAGCAAGTGCCAGGGTATCGAACATGACAAATTAGTTTCAAGTATGCGAGACAAAAGCAAAACCTTTACTGTACTAGAATACAAAGCATCAAGTTAGAAAGAACAAGTGGGAGCTGAGTAAAACTCATCATGGAGATAGCTCATTAAAGTATAACATCATGAAGGATGTAGAGTGTTTTCATCAATGATTGTGCGTTCAAAGTAAGTCCTATTTACTGGTGTATTCTAAAAAAGACATGACCTGCTCACCTGCAGGGCACAGATGAAAATCCAGAAAAAAACTAAACTGCTGCTTTTGGTTTTTCCTACCCTCAGCTTGCAGATAATGTTATTTATGAGTCTGAATTTTGAAACAAATATGGCTTACAGCAACTATAGAGGCTTGTGAAATCACTACAATATAAACGCAGAAACAACACAACATTTAGTCAAGTGTCCTAACTGGTAATGATGTCGCCGTGGGTTTTAAATGAGTGGGCAGGAGCAATAAACGGCATTAAGCACAGCATCTATTGACTATGGTCACTTTTAAACAGACTCCCATCACAAACATTTGAGTCTTTCATTTCAATTTCAGTGTGTTTGTCTCATGCATGTAAAATCACACCAAATCTTCTTCTGTTTCTCATGTTAAACCATTTATGAGGGCAACCAGCACAGACTCAATATCACACCAAAAAGTTGAACAAATCATATTAAGGGTAAAGGAGAATTTCAAAATAAAATGCCTCAAGGTACATTTTTATTTTATTTTTGGAGTGAATAAGAATGCGTGATGTGAAATCTTCCCATTACATTTATTTCTTAAATGCTTAGAAAACTGGAATTTAACCCTTTGACTACCAAGGGAGAAACTAGTGCCAGGTCAGTTCACAATCAGTCCCACAAATGACAATGAATGAAATACTCACCATTCATTTCTACAGCAATGCCTTACACTAATAACTAAGAAAGTCAGACAATAATCTAAAGCCCCTATTGAACCCACGTTGCACATGACAGAGGTGACAGGGGAAAATTGCCGTTTTTAATTCACAAAAGATAACATACATTTGACTATTTTTAATTTCATTCTTATTAAAGTAATCTAAGCTGAATTGTATTTGTGTACAAATAGGCATATATGTATATATATATGTAGATATATAAGTTAAGAGGACAATATGGGGTTACCTAAAGCTGATGTTTTTTTACTAAAAAGCCATAATCTTTTTCCTTTTGTCTGTTTTAACATTTTAACCAAAGCAAAACTTTATAGAAATTCAATTCACCAAAAAGAAAACGGCAGCAGCACAAACGTGACGGTAAAGAGATGCTGAGACTAAGTTTAGAGATTATAAGACAGCATTCACCAGAGCATCTATAATTCATGTGATTGTTTGCGGCTCCACTGGCAGCTCATCTGAGGCCTTTTCCGATATTTGCATGGAAAGAAGAACATTAGAAAAAAATATTCTTACTATTTCAGACAGCTGTTCCTTAGCAACACCAGAAAAAGGAGTTTGAAACAGCATGCTCTTTTATTGCGTGTGTTTGTGTGCATGCGTCACTTTGCAGCACACTCGTACTTACTTATTTTGCATCATGTTCATGATTATCCAGTCTGAAGGGTAGACATTTTTCCCAATGAGATCTTTGAACATGATAAACGTTTCCATGAGGAAATCCTACGAGAAAAACAAAACAAAACACTGTTTTACTAAGAAAACCTTGCTGACAAACACAGTGAGAGAGAAACTGGTCATCGTCAGTCCTTCCGGACAGCAATAGCTTTGACATTTGTGTTTTTAAGGTCAACAATGTGAATTAGGTTTTTGCAATTAGCAGAAAGCACTTGATTACAACATCCCAGTATGTTTTTAAAGTTCAAAAGTGAAAGAAATATGCTACACATCACATCTTTTGCCAACTTAAACAAAAAAAAAGACCCGATTATCCTCATGCTCCATCTATAATGGAAGTCTTTTCCACCGTTGTTCCAGTTATACATCTAAAATAAACAGAATTTTTGTAAATCTATTTTTTTATCTGTACTTATTCTTTTGAGTAGATAATGGTAGTATGCTCCACATCAAATGGCAACAGGTTCTGAGATGTACATGTGGCCCACGCCAGTAAAAACCTTGAAACTTCATTACTGGGATTTCCTTTCTTGACATTAGAGGAAGCATCAAACAAATCTTTTGCAAAAGTCACACAGAGCTCTTTTGTTTCATGTGCGTTTCCTTTATATTCATGCAAATTTTGCATGACAGCCACCCTGAAATAATGTTATTAGTTATTATAAGTGCATATAGAAGATTTAAAAAAAATAAGACTAAGAATATTTGATATTTATTTAAATTTTTCTTAGAATCCAGACCATAGAGGTTTATGTTTAATGCAAATTAGATTTGTGTGCTTATTTCAAAGCTTCTAAGGGACTTACTGTGATAAAAGCAAGGAGTAGGATTTTGGTTTTTGTTACACTGAAGTAATATAATCTTCCAAAGTTTCAACATACCATGCTCTGGCATGTTCTAATTGGCTGGACACACCTGAACCAGGTGTCATGAGTAGGGCTTGGACACTGCGGCCTGGAGGCCTGAAGTTATCTATCCCTGTGCTAGCAGATACTACAGAAATGTCATTGTGAGCAAAAGCTTATTCAGAGCTGAAATCCTTTGGTTCAAATGTGCTTTTTACAAAGGAAGAACTTTAAAGTCACAAGCATTTTTCTGACAGACAAAAGATTTTATCTAACTAGCAATTTCTCAGAAAAAGAAAAAGCAAATATTTTAAAGTTATTATGCGACAATTTAGATTGACACAACCTATCTCCAGCAGGAGAGACACTGAAAAGATGTACTCACAACCACATCACTTCTTATCTTGCCGAACGTGTTGATCAGATGCGGGTAGTGATAGTCTTCCATCTGCCGCAGTGTAGCAGTCATGCAGGCCACAAAGCTCCCCTACAGAAGAGAGAGAAAAGCGCATTCAATAAACAATCAGGTTCAAATCCAAAACATCTGATAGAATGACTCTGTGCCTGAGAATCTGATGTCAACCAGGTAGCGGATTTGATTAGATCTGAGTTCTGGGACAGGCTTAGCCTCCCAGGTTTGCCCGGGAAGGCGCTCTCACACTATGGGCGATCTCATTAACCTGCTGACCTCCACTCCTCTGTTCTTTGTCTCCACTGATTATAATGCCTACAAGCCCCCAAAAGTGCTGTCTTTACTGTCCAGAGTACCATCCTGGCTCTGTTGAGCACAGGGTAACTGTGCTGCCAGCGAGAGATAAGGTAAAGCCGCTGTGTGGTTGGCTGTGTAAAAAAGCAAAGGCTTCTGCCACTATGTTGGTTGATTCCTTTGATGTGAATGGACAAAGCTACATTCTGGCAAAAAAAAAATGAAGTGAAAGAGCAACTGGGGATTGGAATTATACTGGTGGAGTCTCTTCCCCATCCTTTGTGTGACAGAATGAACAGAGAGCTCCTTCAAGCTCAGACACACCACAAGAAAGACTTCAAACTTTTTCCTAAAGCATCATAAGACTCAAAAGAGCTGTGAATAAATAAAAAAAAAAAAAAAAAAAAAAATCAAACTAAAACAAAACAGTTCAAATGTTTACAGATGATGCTCTGGTTGGTGCCCTCTGACCCCTGAAACAATCAATTTGATTACAAAGTAAGTTAGTCGTTAGTTACAAATAGGTTTTACTTTTGGGTAGTATTTTGTGAGTTACATAAATGTAAAAATATAAAAACTTTTTTTTTTAAACTTTTTTTTTAAAATAAGAGTGTACCTAGAGGTACACCTAGAGGCTTAAAAAACACTACCACAGTGTTGGAAAACATACTTGAACCTAAAATTGTCTAACGACTTGTCACAACTGCCCTTACGGGTGAATTCAGACTATCTGCAGGTGAAAAATGGGTAAACGGAGCATGCAGGTGATTCATATGAAATACAAAAGTTGTAAAACGCTAAGTGAGCCCATGCGACAAAGATGCTCATGCAAATTATTTCTACGAGCATGCAGTGGGCGACAGGTTGTAGTGAGCACTTATATGCAAGGCTAAGGTGAAGATGAAGTAGGTGTGACGCAGGCATGTAGTACAGATTTTTTTACTTTTAATCCCCCCCGAAATAAAAATAAAATAAAAATAAATAAAAATCCCATACAATCCCCTGTACAAGGACTAATAAGTACTGTCCATGTGTTAAGAGTGTCCCTGTGATGAGGATGCCAAATGTTTAGCGGTTTGGTTGTATTTATTTCTTTTCATTACTGCTTGAGTTTCAATATCTAAATTTAAAGGATTATTTTTGCTGGAATTTCATTCTTTTTCTTCACATATGTGTATTTCCTGTTTTTGTTTCAGAGTAAATGAGTTCTCATCATTTGCAGGTGTTTTGTCCAAATGTTCTGTTCTGATCGGCTGTAGAACTGTTTGCAGGAAGTGTTCCTGATTATAAAAGGAAGTTCTGAAAATGGGTCAGGAGGACTTCCCCTGATTCCTGCATTGCCCAATAAACATGGCTTTTCATTTTTAACAAGCCTCAAAAGAACTACAAGACACACCTCTCTCACCTTAAGATGCACCTTGAACTGGCTGCTCCTCGCTACGACCCTCCAAGGGCCCAGACTAATAAGTTAGATATCACTAGAAATGGAATACTGTTCTGTTACCATTGTCCAAGATACAAAAGGAGGCATGCCATATTGGAATGGTATGTAAACAATGAGACACAGCTTAGCAGAAAATGACCAGAAAATGCTTAATTATGGTCCAAGTTTATAAAGAAAAAAAAAACAAAAACATGATCACCTCAAAAACAAGACCCAGGTCACGGTATTAATGTTTTTGTACGACATTTAAAACTTCTATAAATAAATGCATCATGGTATAGGAAACACGCATACCTGATGCATGATTGTGATTTTATGCAAATCCACACACAGACTAAGATTTACACAAACTGAAAGACTCCTCAGTCTGAAAAAATTGGGTCGGTGGGTAGCGACATCCCCTGCAGACCACTCGCGCCTGTTGTATTGGCTATGGACCGGTTTTTGCCCAGAGAGGCGCGATGCGGTCGGAGCGGACTGAGAACTGTTCGAGCCGGTCAACAGCCGTGCCGCGCCGGAGGGCCTCTGGGACGTGAGAAAGGCCACAATGAGCACTTCATCCACAGCCCCGGAGTGGTGAGGTCCGGGCGGCGCTCGCTTTAAAGCGCACAGTGGCACCACCAAAGGGCAAATGCGCTCGGGGGACGCAGAAACACTGAGCTGGGGGTCTCATTCTTCAAGTGGATCCCACCCAGCCTACAGTCTGTATCAGAAGGACTCAGGCACTTGTGTGACACCGGAAAGGCAGTTTTTAGTACACCTTTCATGTCACTGTTCGCCCGCCGGACGAGGATTTGGTGCTGGGCTTTTCTTTCTTCACTCACTGCTACTGAGAAATTCTGGTTGGTTTCTTTTCCTCTGCTTGGTAATACAATGGGGATTGAAAGTTTGGGCACCCCAGATAACATGTTATACTATTGTGCATAAAGAGCCAAAGGAAAGATTGAAAATTCTCCTAAAGGCATCAATTACAGATGAGACATTCTTTTAGGATGTCAAAAAAAGACTATTTCCATCATTTACTCTTTCAAAATAACAGAAAACAACATTAAAAGGTGTGTGCAAAAGTTTGGGCTTTTACTGAGGAGGTAATGATTTGAGACAGGCAACTGGTTTTCTGCAGTAAAGAGCCCAAATCAGCTGGAGGGTATCCCACGTTTGTTTCTTCTCTGTAAAGTCTACAGCTCTCAATGAATCCACAAGATAACAAGCCTTCAGCTGTCTTTAAATGCTGTAAGCCACAACACAGAACCTGCCAAAAGGCTCCAAGGCACAATACAGTAACGTATGCCCCTCAACCAAAGTTTAGGTCTAGACAGCCAAAAAGAAAACCTACACAACTATGTTATATTCATTTTATTCCTGTAATGCGCCACTCATGAATGAATCTTAAGCTTTGGAGGATGGAAGTAAATCCTGTTGGGGGAAGTAAAACTGTACAGGTGAGGAGGTTTAACAGCCAAACTTTTAGCTTACTGTGGTTTAGAAGGGGAAGATTAAAAAAAAGAATGTTGTATTTGTGAAGAGTCTCCCAGTAGGTAAATGAATAGACATTGGGACAGACAGATTTTACCATAAAAACATCGCCTTTATGGGACACTGCATCTTCAACACAAAGGTATGAAAAGGGAATTTTACATTTGGGATTGTGAAGTTCCCCAGGACTAATAAAGACTTATAAAAAAAAAATATTTTTTTTTTTTTTGGTAACATTTTTTCCTCCAAATTCTGCTTCTACATTGGTGTTTTTGTTGAGCGCAAACAAAATGGAGTTTTGGCGATGATGGAAATAAAAAATGTGATTAGGGAGCAAGGCCGTGCCCATCAGGCTAATCTCAATCTTACATCCCTTCAATAATTCATCTCACTTCAGTCCTTGACAGCAGAGAAAGAAAATAAAGGTTTGCTCCAACAGGGAAGGGCTTTTGCATAGACCATTGTTTTAAGCCTTTAATTAAGCCAGTGGGAAAAACCGCTGCTCTACAAAAAGCTGTATCCTAAGTCACAACAAATCTCTGGAGGTGGGAAAACTGACACAGAAACAAAGACATGAAAGAGGTGCTGCTGACCAGGGATCAAGATGACTTCTTATTCTCTTTATTAACTCAGAGGTGTGTGCAAAATACATGTTTTGGCTCATTACAATGACATTTACAAGAGTACAGAGAATACCTCGTGCTAGACGAGCTTGGACTGGTATATTACCTATAATTACATGCAATTAGACAATTTCAAAATATGAATTTGGACTTCCCAGTAAGAAAAAAAAACCTAATTAAAAAAAAACAAAAGTTTGTTGACTGTGCTGAAACAATAGCATACTTTTAATAACCAAAATAAATGAAATTAGTTTTTAATCGTTTTTCCACAACTATATAAAAACACTTTCAAAAAAAGGAGGCAAAACATTTTTTTATGTATCAAACTGTAAATAAATTGTATTAAGTGCTTTGTGTGCATGGATTTGGCCTACCCTGCTTTTTTCACATGAATAAATGGCCAGATCCCATTCCTATTTCTTTAAAATATGCAAAAATCAGCTTAAAATTTGGACTTTTAGAAGCTTTACATATTTTGTGCAATCACAGGATCAAAAGAAAATAGTAATTGAATGGATGTAAAGAAAATAAATCCTCAAAGTCGCCAAAATAAAAGCCTTTCATAGACTCTCAGCCAACTGCAAAGCCAGTAGGGTTTTCAAAAGACTAACTGCCCCTTTACTTCAGACTTTTTATTTCTATCTAATTTGCAGGTTTAAATATTCAAATTGTTTTTCAAAACCACTTTGTTTGGGTAATTAAGAAACATTTTTACATATTTAATAATATAAACGGAACAAAGGGGGGGGCTTTCATTGTAAATTATAATTTCTGACACCAAAAAAATATTTTTTACTTTAAATGTAACCTTTATTTAAAAAAAATGATTAATGGATCTGATAAATTGATATACTTCTGTTAGGTACAGATCCATTTAAAAAATCCTGTTCTAATATTAAACTGATCGTTGTCCCCTTTAACACATTTTTTTAAGTGTGAAACTAACTTGTCACACCATTTTCATATCCAATCCAACTTTAACTCAACTCGAGGAGTGAACTGTCACACTTTAATACATCAAAGCTCTACATGTTTTAGAAGGACCACCTTAATTTTAACAGGAGCCTACATTCAGTGGCTGAGTTCAAAGCACTTTTTTCACAGGAAACTTCCATGTGTCCACTGCCAAGCATGTATATACTTTATTTCACAGGAGGGGAAACCACTTCTCCTGACCATTGCCCAATCAGTTTGGCAGATTCAGTCAACGTAAGCAGCCTACAACATTCCAGTGAAAGGTGGTCCACAATATGAACTCACACGACAACAGGAGGAACACATTTAACAAATAGAAAATAAAAGTGCAAAAAGGACAGACTGTCTTGGACATACACTTTTCTACTGAAAGAAAAAGGGACATTTGTTACCAGTTAGTTAAATACCAATTAGGTGTGAAAGTAGTATGAACTGAGAAAGAGCAGTTCAAGTGTTGACAATGAGAGCAAGACCAAAACATTTTGAATTTCTACACTTTAGTTAATTAGACAAACTTCATTTTCAACATTGTTGCATCAAATTCAAAGACGAAAAACAACTTGTTTACTTACTAAACATTATTACTCCGTTAGGATTGCCTTGAGTATAACTGTTGTGTTTTAAATTAGCATCTTATTTAATTTAGATTAACAATGAAACACTTTAACCTGCATCCCAGTTGTACTTTGTTGTATTTCAAACCTGTTCAGAATTCAATGTCTAATATTACTTTGTGATTAAAACGAAATTGCCTTTTTTGAAAAAAAAAATAAAACTGTATGCTTTAAAATGGACAAAAAAATGTTCAAAGACAACTGCTTTGTTTGGCAACAGCATTGTCTATATTGTGTACAGAAGGGACAAGGACAGGAGCAGAGCACCAGTGCCCCTGTGGGCCTGGCTTTGTGGTGATGAAATCAATAACGAGAAAGTCGCAACTTGACCACTGCCATCAGTTTATCCCCATCAGAAATGGCTTACACAAGCAGATTGCTGAGTGGACTCCCATAAAAGAAAATAGCAATGCTTATTTTACCCATTTAAACTGAGTAGGGATTACCTCCCAAAAGATGTACACCGGGAAACACTTTATAATAAGATTCCTTAACGAGCTTTATTAACACACTAACAAACGTTATTAAAGTGTTTATAGAGTGTTAGTAACACATTTATCAACACAATAAACCGAATAAGGTTTGTTAACCTACTAAATAAGATTCAATAACATCTAAAGTGAGATCATTGTTTACAAAGGCCATTTTAATAAACTGCTTACAAGCTTAACAACTAATTAATTATCTTTGGCAACATTATATTGAGTGTCTTGCAGCACCTAAAGTGTTGCCTGTACCCCTGTTTAAGAAATGTCATCACTGTGGGTTTAAACCCAAAACACTCCAAAGGTACGAGGTGCTCCAAAGTTACTTATTTTCGTTACTTGGCTTTTATAACCTGGCTAGCATCTTGTTTACTTCGGCTCAATACCTTTTTGTTTGAAGTGTGTCACTGTCAATACCTATCAACAAGCCAGATTGATACTTCAAAACATTGGCACAACACTGTGTGATGCCTAGGTGATGAAGTACTAACATGTCATGTGTGTTTATATCTTCAGTTTTGAAATAAGAAAAGAAAAAAAAAAAAAAAAACTTGAGATAGCAGTCTTCAGTTACAATACTAACAAAAAGAAAGGCTTGTCTCTATAAAGATTCAATAGCGGATGTAGCTGATTGATAATGACTAGACAGATTATAATAGTCCGTGTAGTAAACAATCCTAACCCACTTTTGCTAATTATCTGTAAAATGCACTTCCATTATGACTTTCAAACTTTTTAACAAGGTAAGTGCAGCATCTTCTATCACCATCAATCCATCTTTAGAACCCGCTGAATCCCTCTCAGGGTCACGGGGTTGATGGAGCCAACCCAGCTACGTTTGGGTGAAGGTAGGGTTCACCCTGAACAGGTTGCCGATCTGTTGCAGGGGTACACACTCACTCTCACATGCACACATAGGGACACACCGATTAACCTTATGAAGCATTTCTTTAGACTGTGGGAGAAAGCCAGACAGTCCAGGAAAAACATGCAAAATCTTCCAAATCACTGTGCACAATTTGAAAGAAAACATAACCATTGATGAAAAGATTATTATCTGATAATGTTAGAATTTTCTGCGAAATGGGCTTAGAAAGGTAAAAACATCAAGGCTTTAGTCAAACAAAGAAAAATCTGTAAACAAAATTAAAAAAAGACATTTAAGTAAAACCGAAAAGAACACTTGCATACTTTAAAAACTTTTCTTATATAAACCAAAAATGTAAAGAAGAAAAATCATTAAAAAGTCCACTTAAAGCAAACTACTTGTTCTGTCTTGATTGTTACAATAAACAACTTTTCACCTTTTCTGCACAGAAAAGATCAGCAAGTTCAGGCATAGTTTTAGTTGAAAGTTAAAACTCTTTTGGTGAAGTAAAGTCATTTTAACTTTTTTTAGTTCCTCCTAACAACTGTTAAAATTTTGATGATAAATGTAAAAAATATTTAAAAGGTAGGGAAATTAAAAGAAAAATAGCAGGAGCAAACTTTTTTTGTTTGCATTTTTTTTATAATATCTTAGTGTTGCGAAAGTCTAAAATCTGGTTAAATGTTTATAAAAAAAATACTAATAAAAATAAGTATAAAAAAGAAGCAAATAAAGACAAACAGCAAGTTAGGTTTGTTTTTTAAAATGAGGTTTTGGGGGAATTTTTACCCAAAATAATACTGAATTCAGTTTTTTCTGAATAATAAAGGGCATTGAAAGCTGTGGTGAGGCCATGCACCATTTGTGATGTTGTGGTCATCTCTGGCAGATCTAATGTTTTGAAGCTGCTCACACACACACTAACACACACATTTGACAACAGCTGCTGTCTAGAGAGCTGCAGCTCATTACCATGATACCTGGGGCTTAAAGCAGAGCTTGCTTTTTCCTGCTAAAGAACAAGAGTGAGCCCGAGCACTACAATCATCCAGCCAGCCTTGCACGGCTCCACTTTTACATAAAGGTCTCTTTGAGTGTGTTCCTCCTCTCCCTTCACTTATTACTCATTCAGTACTGCAATTGTTTGTCATAAATCCAATTAGCTCTGTAAAGAAAATGGTCACTGGAAAATAAAAAAAAGCCGCTTTTTTTAAATGCCCGATGTTAATTCGTGACTTTATGGTGACATATGGATAAATAGCTAAGAGATCAGGCAAATAAGGGTTTGGAGAGGGGGCGACGAGCAGATGAATTTGTCTTCCTACACAAAGAAAAGAGCAGTAAGGACTGTGGGAAATCAAGACGACAGAAGGTGAATGGACTTGTTATGAAAGCATCAACATGAAAACCTTTCTTCAAAGGAGATGTCAAAAGAACAAAAAAAAAAACAAGTGGAGAGATGGTGGGGAAAAGTGTACTATGAATTAATTTTCCTGCTCTTAAAGTCCCTCTCTGATCTTCTTTTGATCTATTGTAAATCGTTCCCAGTGGTCTTTTAATTAGGATTATGCTGTTTTTAGTCAAAATCAAAAAAACCTGTGTCGTTTTCTACAACATAGTTTGTACAGAGCGGCAGTAGTTCATTAGAAATTCACCTCTGAGTTGTGAGCCATCAATTCCCTTTATTTACATTCTCTCCCACAAGCTTACAGCCCCTCATAACACCAAGCTAACATTAGCGGTGCAACAAAAGTTTCAAGCAATATTGGAGCTTTTCATCCATACAAATTTGAGCCAGCTTGGACAAAGAAAACAAAGACATATATGGATCTATTGTATGCAAGTGGATGCATCAGAATGGAGCGGAGCAAGGAGCTTGCAGCCTGTCGATAGCAGCAACTAGGGACAACGTTGTATCCTACGGATCACTTGTCACGGTTCGGTACGCGGGTGACATGAATCCCCTACCCTCCACCCCATGGCACGCATCATTTATATCTATTTTCTAAACTAACACATTTGTGTCCACAGTCTATTGTAACCTCCGTTAAAGTAGCTGCCTGATGCTTGTTCAAAATTGTCTTTGAAAAACCTGACTCCAGTGTTTTAAATGGGTTGTACAGTTAGTCCACATTTTACCATTAGAACACAGGAGTGATAGTTGCTAAAAGTGAGCCTCTAGTCTCACATGTAGACAATGCACCACAAACCAAACATTTGCAGCTAGAATAGTCATTTTTTTCATTTTTTACCACATTCAGTATGTATATAGTTTATGTCTGATAAGTTTAAAGTCATCTTCGTTGAGCAAAATACTGCTTTTCTTTAAACAAAAATCTGTCAGTGATCACAAACTTTTAAATGGTAGCGAGTGTCCTCCATCATTAGAAAAAGGCTGGAAAACCATGTTAAAAACACTAAAAACGTGATTTTCATTGGAATGGTTCTTTAAAAAAATGCAAAAACTTTGTTAAGTTGAAGCACAATTTAGAAAACAGTCTAAATAGAAGCAAAAAAGACCTAATATTAATGGATCATGAAGAAACTTCATGAAACGGACAGATGTAGACAAAACCAGCACTCCCTCCAACTTAATCTCCCTCTCCCTATCTCTCTCTGTCTGTCCGTCCGTCTCACCCTCCCTCCACACATACTCAGCACACAAACAGAGGAGGCGAAAGGCAGAGTGCAGAGCTGCAGTGGAATGAAGGGGATATTCTGCCAGCGTGGGCTCCGTCTCTGAGGTGTGCGGAGTTCAGCCACAGTGCGTGTGTGCCTCCCCGTGTGTGAATGTGTGCATGCATGCGGGAGCGAGTGAGTGAAAGCGAGCCCTGGCTGACAATGTGCGGATAAAGGAAAAGGAATTAGAGGTGATCGGATGAAGAGGGAGAGAAACAGACGGGGAGTGCTGACTGTTTGCAGCTTAGAGGAACCTAACATCACTGGATCAGAGGACGCAGATGTGCAACAACTACTCCCAACTACTGCCGCCGGTACTCAACCTCCCTGCACATCGTCTCAACTTTGGCGATGGCATTGCCTTCTCTCTCAGATCGGTTTTAATCCCCTAGATAAACGGGAATGCATTGGCACAATCAGGGATCAAGGCTATCATATCCTATACGTCAGCATTTCACGGTCTGAGGTGAGTTGCTCCTCTTTGCTCTTGTCCTTTCTTCCTATTTCATCTCAGTCTGGAGGTGAAGGACAGAAAACGTTCAAATAATCTCTGACAGGAAAATCCGGGAAATCTACTTGTTCAGAGGGACTGAGCCGTGGTTAAGCCATAGAGAATATTTTAACAGTCAGGTCGGCCGATCAAATGTAAAATATGTCGGGCAGATAAAAGGGAGACATGTTTTTTTGCTTTAGTGTAGTGGTCGGGTTAAAGACTTTAGGCAGCAGTTGTGCAAAGCTTTACTTCAGAAAACTTTAAGTCCACAAATGTTTAAAGCTGCAGTGAGATAAAGTAAAAGCTGGAATGCATTCATGGCTGCTGCTCGCCTGCATTAATAACAACTGACAGGTCTGTTTTAGAGATTTTGATCCAGATTTAGGGCGACTCTGCCTGCATACTTGAGTAAAACAGTTCATGTATCTGAAACCCTGCATGATGCTGCATTTCTGAACAGCTTTGCTGAACGAGTGTTATGTAAAAACCCTGATGTTGAGGCCCACAAGACAAAAAAAAAAAGTAAATTTGTTGCACGAATCCTTTCATACAGAAGACAGCAGTGTTCTGAAAGCAGGTAGCTTGCAGAGGGATAGGTAATGAGAGCTCAGTTTACTGCATCCACTGAACGACCTTAACTGTAAGCTAATCTAAATAAATGAACTTGGTGAAGACAGCATCTCCTCATTGGTTATTAATGTTGGTGTATGAAAAGAAGAATGGGGGGAAGTCACATCTCCATGTGTTCAATCGCCACACAAAACCCATCCCCAGAAACTCTCACTCACAATCAGCCTGTCTGCCTTTCAACTGGAGCTCACATCAGTGCTCTGATACGATCTCCCCTACGCTCTATTTCATTTTCAACACGCAGAGAGGGAAGGATGGAAGGGAAGTGATGAGGATATTCCTGTCCGAAGACTCTCAGAGTTATGGGATAGCACTTCACATCTAATCTTTATGTTTTTAAATCACTGGTATCTGCTAACAGGCGTGACACTAGACAATACGACACCAATTATTTAAGGTGGATCTATAAGATGAATAAAAGGCTTCAAAACGAGTGGTTAGAGGAGAGTCTTCACCTTCCTACATCCTCTTCACTGTAAGAAGAGTCCATTCAAGCAGCAGGGAAATCACTCAGCTGTGAAAATATGACAGAGAAGTCAGATGTTCATGTGGTAATGGATTAGACATTAGGGGTTTCCTTTTAAACCCAGTGGTGACGACAACAGCTGATGATGAAAGTATTGATGTTGAAAAAGATTTTGCAGGTCATCTGTTTTCAGGACACTGCACATCCCACCTGAGCTCAACTGGGATTGATGCCTGTGTGAGCTGATGAGTGTGTTTGTCTCGCACTCTTTACAGGCAATAGCCAAGTCACCTGAGGCTTCAAGATCTTAGAAGCATAAAAGTACGAGACGCTGACATTTATTTGGTCAGAGTAAGGAGAAAAACATTTGATACTGAGAGTCAAATAAATTGCTAAATATTTGATTTAAAAAAAACAAATCCTATAATTAGACGTTAATTTTTTCCTTCGCTTCTATTCTGATGCGTCCACTGCGTTTGTGGTTTTCAAATTACAGTGTGAAAGTTCTCTGGTTATCCTCCAATGTGTCTTGAGGGCTACAAGAAAAGGAGACATCCCAACAAAGAGGAATCAGAGTACTGAACAGAAAGAAGAAGCAAAAGGACAGGAGGAATTAATGCATAAAAATGAAGAGTAGGAAAAAAGAAGAGTGATCTGATGCGTTCTGATTTGAGCAGGCAGTCTCTGCAGCAGAGATTCCTTTCTGAGGTCTGCTCTCCCCTCTACACGCTTGCGTGTCCAGTGATGTTTAGACAGACTGGCCAACACCTCGTCAAGCTCTCAAGAATCCACCTAGACAAAAGCAAGCTGAACAAAGCTGACTAACTTCTGCAAGTCTAGATGAGAAAAAGTTCAATTTAGAAAGAACAAAATGACAAAAATAGATAAAAATCTGATTGGGTGTCTGTGCGCTACAGGCCAAGATAAGGAAGCCCTAAGAATAATAGCAGCTTACAGTAAAATCCACTTACTTACACAAACAGTATTTTCGCATGAAAACCAATAGCAGGCACTGTAATACAAACAGCAGTAATAAAACATACAGAAATACTGCAGTGGTTAGTATAATGACCAGGGATACCCTTAAGTTTTCCTACTCTCAGCATCTTTGTCCCCCTAAAACAAGCATTAAAGGCAGCAGCACCCTGCATTCTTTAGGTAAACATCTTACTTTATTGGGAAAATAACGTTGTTTGCAGAAAGACAGGGAGAAAAAGTTGTTTTTGTCATTTAGACATGTTTGATCAGATCTAAAAAAACGAGAGTTGGTAACATGAATTGAATTTTGGTGACTCCTTGAGTTTTTTCTTTTTTTATATTTCTTTTAAGTTCATGTGCCAGATGTCCCATTTCATGCATTAGTGGTTTTGTCTTTAGACTGAGAAGAACTGAGATTATGTCTTAAAGCTGCTAAACTAGCACAAAGAGGTCAAGATTTAAATCTAGAACACGATGAGGGCTTGGAATTCATGTTAATCTAGCAGATCTTTGGGGGGAAATTTGATAAATAATCTAAATTTATGAGCTGTATTTTCAAAGATCCAGTAAAATACTACTATCATGATATAGTGTGCACATTCCTTTTTATTTTACAGAAAACAACACTTGTATGACTAAGAATACCTGAATGCAGCTGTGTATTTGTTTGAAACTGTGTGTATTACTATAAAAACACAAATATATTTGATCAGCCTGGAGGCAGCTCACCTGTGGGAACTAGACAAGCAGAAATCTGTCCAGTTTCTGTCCCCAGCTAAGCATACAGAGCACGCTCAGTCATAAGTGCAATAATACTTGCTGATTCTGAGAATAAAACCTTGGAAGCAGTTCTTGGCAACAGAGCAGAGACCCATTGTGGATGATCAGCATTTGCTTGAGAGACAATCCTCTAAAATCCTGCTATATCCAGTGTTATGCCATGGCATTAAGTGACAGAAGATTTGCTGCCTTTGCTGCCCGTCTTAACAAACTGTACCACTGTAATGCTTCAATGCTGACTTGTACAGTCAGTCATGAATCTGAACAATGACAGCCTACAATTAAGAAATGACTGCACTCCATTTATATTGCAACTAGTTACATCTCAGAGACAAAGAAAAACCAACATCGCAACTGTAAATGTTACAACCATCCAAATCGGTAGTTAAACGTGATCTAAAGAGACACGTCCTGGTGTGACAGGAGAAAAGCAAAAGCAAATGAGGGTAGATAACGATGGATTACAGACGATTTTTAAACTTCCATTAGTGTGATGATACTGCGACCCATTTCCTTCAAGCTGCATCTGGCCTACAATAATGTAAAGCCACAGTAATTCTTCTCGTCATATAGCACAAAGTCAGGCTTCAAGTTCATTTTGTGTTCCTCTCAGAAACATAATGCAGCTTGTGTACTTATGCTGCAGTTCAAAAAAGGAACCCACCCTTTATTATACCAGAAAATACAAGATAAATGAACAATTTTAATAACGTGAAGTTTTACAGGATTTTTACATCAAATTGGATGGTATCTCGCAGAGAACAGAGGTTTTACTCCAACCAAAATGGTTTAAGTCTTAGCTTCAGTGTAGGCGCATTAAGATGAGCAAACTCTAAAAATTTAATATATAGATAAATATAAACCAATTTCGGTTAGAAAATATAACTGCAGGGTTTAGAGTAAGATTCTGTTCTGCAAAAACCATAAAATTGAAAAACATAAAGAGCATAGGAAAAATAGCTGTAAGCTATCCCACATGTTTCTAAACTGCTAATATTTTTACATTTATACTAAATGGTTAAGCTGCTTAACAAGAAAGACGAAGGGAAAAAAAAAAAAAAAAGAAGAAAACGTGCCCATTTGCAGAGATTGTTGTTCCTAATTAACATGCATATCTGTGTTTTTCGTGGTTAATATACCCCCAGGCTCAATCGGGAGGTTGTCACTCATAAAACTGCTGACTCATAAGCTTATTAAGACACACGCTGCTCTCAAACCATTGGTTTCATGCCTGGATGACCCTCAACCGCATTCAAGGCAGTAAAAGGTTAGTTTCTTATCAGATGTTATGAGGAATCAGACAAACTTTACCATCTAAGACGGCAAAGCTCTGTGTTATCTTGAAAACCCAAATTAAGATTTACTTATAATCATGGGTGTGATGCACTGAATGAACTCTGATGCGCTCCATAAACTGCTATAATGACTCAATTTATTCTAAAACCCATTCAAACAATCAATAGAGCTGAATGGGCTCTCCTAAGAGATGCCGCTGTGGCTCTAAAAATATCCTAAAACGACCCATTGCGACAGAGTGAAAGCCATGTGAGCCGTACGGCTAAAACAAGGTCAAATGTGAATGTGTGGATGTTTTGTCAAGTGTTTTGACGTCTGTTTTCTGATCTGAGTAGAAACGCTGGGTCAGTTCACTTGACTAACGTGCCCTTTGATTTTAAAAGGCACCACGACTTCCACGCGGAGGGGTCAGTTGTCAAAGCCGGCGTGCTGAATCATGCCACTTTCTGAAAAGAAGCAGTGGAGTGGTAATCCAGCCGCAGAGGGGGATATGAGTGCTGCAGCACTTGCCCAGGTCTGAACCCAATGGGTAATGAATCAGATACGTGAAACCAGGGACATCATCGTTTAGCCTAGAGAGCTGAAATGTCAAAGAGGATCAAGTTTCAGTGTGGATGTAACAGAACACCTGATGGATGTGCTTGTTTTGTGTACTTGTGGCAAAGAAATCCTAGAAAATAACAAAAGCATACTTGAGGTTTTTGCTGGAAAATTGCATAAATATGAGGCCTGTGATGTGTTTTGAATACTCAGATATCCTCAATCTGTTCCAGAAAAATTGAGTATGAATATTTGTCGTCGACTTCAGTAAAAACACACATCAGGCACTGTAATTAACGATGAAAATTGCAGAAAAATGTTAGATTTTTGGTAAATAAGCCAAGCAAATCATATGCACTACTGTGCTTGGAAAGAAACAAATCTTCAAAGAAAAGCTATCAACATTTTTAAAAAATGAAAAGAATATGACACTGAAGTCCCCAAAAATAAGTTTAGAAATTTGTAATTGTGTTTTAAATACAATAACGTTGAAATACGAGGGTTAGAATATTACAATAATCTCGTGATCAATTATGTGACATCATACATGTGTCTCCAAGCGTGGTAGAGAATCCATTCTGGAACACATAGCAACCATTTAAACATAATATATATCAAATAATAAGAACTGATCTGTGAATCTTTGATTCATAAAATAAATTGGATTGCCATCTAAGTAACTATCCACGGCCATAATAAATATGATTAGATATTTAGGAAAGAACTTGCAACAACCTTGAAAGGGTAATGTAACTGCAGTTGAGGGAGGGATGATGACTGAAATGATCTTTGTTCAAATGTCACCATCTGTACAAAAATGAGACCCTGGGCAGCGATGGATCAGAGAAATGCAGCAAAACTGATGTAAAGACACAAGTCTGAAAATAAATTTGATGCTATCAGTCAGGAAAAAATAGAGAAATGTTTTACAATGTCCTTAAACGAAAGGTTTCAAGCGCTGTGGACAGTGGGTGTTAACATTTGAAGAATTAATGGATTTAGGAGATAAAGCTTCGATTCTTGCACTTCATTTTATTGTAACATGCTTTACTTTCACAGTCCAATCAGTGAAGTTAGGAGTCATTTCAGAATTTATAGTTTTTCATAACGGAGAAATTATGCTGATGTTGGTGCCTCCGTTTCCAGTAATACTTTAGTTTACTTCATAAAAAAGCTCAGTAACTGTGGGTGCAAAGTAACCAGGCTTACTTTATCTTTTAAACCCATTGGGTACAAAATTTGTTTTTTTTATTACATCTATAAATAAAGATAAAAGCCAAAGCGTTTTATTTTTTTATTTATTTTTTTTCTAGACTGAACTCACCTTTTAAATTCTATTGAAACAAGAAAGGACAGCTTAGTTTAAGCCTTTAAGTGAGGTGGTGGAGGGGTGGTGATTTTGGGTTCACTCAGCCATGAACTCTGTGCACAGCTGTATTCTAGAGGCAAAGAAAGCTTGCCTGAGAATGCATAATGCAACAGCACAGTGATCTAAGGAACAACAGATAATCCACATTGGAAATTCAGAGAAAAGGAGCCAGTGCAAGAAAAAGGTTTATTTAAAAATCATAGAGAACGCTGTACTGGGACCTGGGTGAGAGTGCGACACACTTACTCCACAATATAAACAAAGTAGGATAATGTCAAACAGAAGGCACTTACTCCTAGTTGTTATTGCTCCTAAGAGAGGCTCTACTGTACAAGCTACAGACCCATGGAGCGTGATTAACGTTTCCCACGCTGCTCTGGCATTTTGGCTTGGTTAGCTGATTTCACATGACAAATACTGCAAACACTAAATTAAAAATAATAAATAACATAGATGTGACCCAGGTTTACTTCGAGGTTGTGTTCTGTGATTTTTCTCTTCATTTTATACATGTATGTGTGCGTTTCTTTAAGCCACGAGTGTCATACTTGGGCCTAATCTCTAGTCGATTACATGGATCAGGCGTGCTTTGCCAATAAGAAGCTACAATAGCAGGTTAGTTGGAAAACATCCATGACGCCGGCCCTGGAGGTCTGGAATTTGACACCTGTGCCTTAAGCCTTTGTCATGGGTTGACCCTGTATGGGTGCTGCAGGGTTTTGGGCTCTCTTGGCCAGTGGAGTGACAGAGGGGAGCTTTAGGGGAACAAAAGTGCGTCTCAAAAACTTCCTCTGGCTCGGGCGACCTCCGTAAGGCGTGTCATGAAAACAGAACCAATGACTGTCATGTGTAGCACCGTGCAGGACTTGTGGAGGTTCAAAAAGGAAAAAATCTGTACCACGTGCCTGTACTACTTCACCCTTACATGTTGTTTAAGTGTTCGCTACAACCCGTAGAAATGTGTGTGAACATTTTCGCTGTAAAGGGTCAATGATCGCCTTACGACCTTGATATTTTAAGTGGGATCTCTGTGTACCCCATAAAAGTCATTTTTTTGCTTGTATTTACCCATAAGGACAGTTGTGACAAAGTATTTAGACTTGGTATATGTTTGAGGCCTCCTAAGACAGGTGCAGTTTCTAGATTGGTTGACACTAACGCTCTAAACCTCTGGTGCCTCCAGCTTCAGTCTCATCTCTGCAAATCTTAAGCAGCAGCTAGGTTGTGTGGTCAAATAAAGAAGCTGTTTGTGTGCAAATCCTGTTTGAATAGTCAATAGTTTGAGTTAATCTATGTTTGTCTTGTAAATATATATATATATATTTGCAATTTGCTTTAGCGGACCCTGGGTTAGATTGATATTTTTTTATCTATTTTTAGGCTAAGCTAGAAAGTAGCTCATAACAATGTTGACATTTACACTTTGGTGATAAAACAGTCCAAACAATTTACTTAATGAAATAATTTATGAACTGTGCTCAGTGTCTCCATGTACCCTTGATGTTAAGGGATGAAGACCTTTCTTGGGTTGTGTTAAGTGAATTTTCAGCCAAACCCCCCCTGCATCTTGACTGTACAGTTTGGTAATTAGCTCACATCAGTATAATTACTTGTCTGTCGAGAATCAAACAAGCATCTGCTTGCACAGCAGAAAGCTGCCATGTCTAACCTTTCTATATGAGCATGCTGCGCTGCTATCAAACTCTCTAATGACATTACTGGGCAATGTTTGACAGGTTTCAGGGAAGGACTGCCAATCTGCCAACACTAGTGATTACATCTGTTTTCAGTAGCTTCTTTTTTTCTTAGTTAATAAGCTCCCTCAGTGAAAAATGCCCCAGTTGTTAGAACATTAATTTTGATGTCCATTCCATTTTTAGCATCTGCTAAAAGAAGTTTAGTTTTTCACCGCAGAGCTAGGCAAAGACAGAATTTACTGCAAAACTGACTATTTCTCATTTTCATTCTGTATGAGCAAGACTTCAATTTTTTATTCCTTGCACAGATAATAAAAAAAGAGAAAGAGTGCCTAAGGATTTCATAAATAAAAAATCTAGTATCCCATTTATTAACACATAAAATGGCTATATTCTTTGGGGATGCTGCTAAACAGCTGCAAACAACAGTTTTTGAGTTAGATATGGAACAACCCTATCCATGTTCTGTCTTCTACAAGAGCTAGAAATGCTTCCTGGCTTCATTTAATAATGTAGAAACTCACGAATAGTGTTGATCTTAGACACTATGAGAAAAAAAGCATCAAAAGCTCTCAGGTATGGAAACACATATGCTTGAAATGGAAAGTCGTTCACTGCTGACGGAGAGGCAGATAAGCTTAAAAGGATAACTGCTAGATCATTCACAACATCTACATCAGGGTTGTTAATAAGCATGCATAAAAAGAAAATCAAGAGTCATACCACAGAAACTCGACAGCGCTGACAAACCTGTAAAACTAGGCCAATCAAAGTTCTGTTTCTTTGGAGAATTGTTTGACTTTTTCTGACAAAAGTTTCCCTGTTTTTAATCGCCTGCTTTGCCTTGTCTTATCATAAAAATACAGATAAAGGAGAGTGACAAATGATATCTTTAAAATAGTCAATATAGCCTTCAAGCTGCATGGAGAACTTACCAAATGCTGTTTTTGCCTAAAGTGGAAAATAGCATAATTGGCATTCAGTTCCATGCCAAATGACTGCAGTGCAACACGGCGATAATCGATTTAGCTGAAATCTGCAGAACTACAAACACAACACCTGAGTAGCTTTGCTAATATTTGGCGTGCACGCAACACTTGGAGCGCATAACTTCAGACGTTTTAAAATAAGATGTTCAGTGAATGAAAAGTTACGCTTATGACTCTAATTAAAAAGAAAAAAAAAGGTTTCCTTGAGGTTAAAACATATTTTTGAGCATTAGGATATGCCTAATTTTGTAAAAAAAAAAAAAAAATCTGAGTATGATAAAGTCAAGTTTAAATAAAAAGTCTTTAATACCTTTAATTCTTCTATATGTGCAAGCAGGAGACACCACACTTGTGATTGAAAATAAAGCTATCAATAACTACTGAAAAGTTCCTGTTGAAAACAAAAGAATGGAGAGAAGCAAAATATGTTTCCACTTAAAAACAGACATCAGCTTCACAGAGAAGAATAAATCTATTAGGATATATCTGCAAGTATCCTTTTTGCAGCAAATAAACAAAGTCGGGTGATAGGATAAAAATAGTGAAGAAGCAGCTGCCAAAGGTCCCTGAAACGGTAAACTGGCATTGATTGGCTGCTGGTTGTTGATGCGCACCTAAAAAAAAAAGTCCGGTCACATCGCTCAAACATTCTATATCACTGCGCAGGCTTCTTCAAAACAAACTTTTTGTCTTTATTTTATTTTTTTACTTTATTTACATTGCTTTCCTTTACCGCTGCAGCAACGCTTTGTTGTGTTACCATGACGACGGGCCACATCGCCAGTCAAATAGTCTGCTCTTTGTGATATGCATTGTGATATTTGTAATATGCAGAGCCCCTCATTTATGAATTCATTCTGGTTGTGCTTACTTGTGTTGAAGTGGTTTTAAGAGGTACACTGAGCTTTGTCAAAACGTTTGGTTGGGCGTTATTGTGAATACGCTAACGCAACTAACGTATTATGGTGTTGGGCTGTTTTTTTTTGCGTGTTGCAAACAAGGTGGGGAATTACAAAAATTATGAATTTGCTAACATGGCTAACCTCCTGCAACATGGTTTAAACATGTATTGTGTTACAAACAAGTTCTAGAGTTACTGTGAACAGTAAATAACATCTGACCAAGGGACTTATCTCTGGTTCTTGTCTTGCTTAATCCGTCTTATAGTTTTGTGCACCTTTTATATGACATAAGTTCATAGACCACTCATTGATAATGTGCCTGATAATTCGGTGCGCCCTGTAGTGCAACAAATACAGTAAATGATATTGGAATAGTTGTTATAGTAATGTCCTAAGTTTAAAGGATGTGTATTTTCTAAAATGTTACTGTAAGCAAAGAGTCCAGTGATAACAGATGACTCAAACTGTATCTTTGCCTTCCAGGAAACATGGTGAGCAAGGAGGGTGGCAACTGCATGCTCACCAACTCAGAGTCTGACTCAGAGACGACGCCCTTGCCCTCCACCTCCCTGGCACTTCAGGTAAAGTATTCCCTTGAAGCAAGGCAGCAGGTGAGGAAGAGAAACAAAGCTCTGCAAGTGCGCTTCAAGGACATCTGTGAAGCACAGAACGAGCAAAGGGAAGCAGAGTTGCAGGCAGCGGGAAAGGGCTGCAAGCCGATGTCATACAAAGTGGCATACCGCAAGTACATGACCGTCCCTGCCCGCAGGTCCATTCCAAATGTCACAAGGAGCACAGGCGTCCAGACGTCCCCCGATCTAAAGAAACATTATCAGACCTTTCCCTTTGAACGCAAAAAAGGCCACACGTTTAAACACGTGGCGGCTGTGGAAACTTATAAAGGTCAGAATAACAGTTTTGTCACGGAGGTGAAGCAGCCCAAAGCATCTGAGCGGGATTTTGATGAGGAGGAAGGAGCCTGCGGGGGGAATGGAGTGCTGAGGACCAGGGCTCTGCTCCATACTAATGAGTGTATAGCAACAGTGGAGCAGCACACTGCACCTGATGGCCTGTGCTCTGATGCTCTGCTGCTGGCTTGCACAGCAGATGCAGATTGCCTTGCAGACGTAGGGAGGAGTGGCAGAACCGGAGGACAAGCAGAGTACCAGCTCTGCAGCATCCCATGCAAAGGAGAAACTGGATTACAACACAGGGAGCCCCACGCAGACCACTTGGTCAAGAGGCAGCTGATACATCTGGAGAAGGGCTCGTCCCAAACCCTGCCAGAAAGGGCTTCCAGGGTTAGTGGCCCTATTGCCTGGAACTCCCTCACACAGGTGGAATGCCTGGATAGCCCATCTGCGCGGAGCAAGCGGAAGAAGGGCTTGCAGCTCAACGGGTTGTCGAGAGAGACACTACCACGATCCAGCAGAAGCTGTACCACACAGGCGCAGTGCCATACGGGACAGATTTCTGCACGGCCTTTACGGGGCATGGAGGAGTCTCTGTCCCCCTGCACAGGTGGAGCAGCTGACAGGCCACCACCTGACCAAACACTAGACACCTGTAAGCAAATTGTGCCTATAAATCAGGATGGGGATGTGAAAGCACAGCTTCAGGCTATGGAAAATCTCATCAGCTCCAGCCAAGAGACCATCAAGGTGCTGCTTGGGGTGATCCAAGAACTGGAGAAGGGAGAAGCCCACAGAGAAGGGTAAGAAACTTTGCTTTTCAAATATGTTTAAGCTGTAAAACTGAGGGTGTATTCAGATTGGACACATTCGGTCTGCTTAAAGTGAACTTGAGTTTGTTTCTACCAATAATCAAGAACCAATGTTCAGTCTTAATACGTGCGAACTAATCCTGAACCGGGATCAGGAACCGCTCTCTGACCCATCTTTCGAGATGGTCTTGGTTCATTTCCAATTGGACTGAAGTTCGGTTCGCTCTGAGATTCCTCGGAATACAAAATGCTCTGGGAGGAAAATAATTGGACCAAGACAGCCACCGTAGGCAAAAGTCACATGATGTACACACATTAGGAATGAAGCGACCGGTGAGCCGTGGACAAATGTAAAGCACTGGTTGCTGTATTTGTCAAAGAGGAAATAACTGAAATAACTGGTCCAACTCTTCACTTGTTAGAATATTTATTTTAATGATTTTCTCTCATTATGCGGCACCTGCTGCTGTGACATCGTCCTAAAAGCTAGCTTGTAGTTCAATGATGAGACACAGCAATTCAATGAAATGTTTGGGTGAATGCAGGCTAACAAGCATTCACACTGAGTACATCTTCTTGGTGTGCACCAGGTGGTAAAAGCCAAACCTAACAGAGCCTTAACTACATCAGTCAAATAACGGCCAAAAAAGAAGACATAAATAAAATAAAGAAGTGCGTTGGTGATGAGTTCTTTCCTTCCAACTGATCTGCATTTTTTCTAGAGTGCAATGCCGTTTGCTGAAGGTTTTTCTTCTGGATATGCTACAGCACTGCCAACAGTTAGACGCAAAAATTTTAAGATTCTTTTTGAAAAGAACAGTCAGTTATTTCTAAACAACAATGTTTTGAAAAAAGCCATTTGAAAAATGGATTGTCACTGAAAAAAATCATTTTAATTTGGTAAATGAATAACTTATTATCTTTACAAATCATTTATTGGATTTTTCTTTTTTGAAAGAAAACAGTTTAAAAGATTATATTTGTTCATTTGTTTATGAAAGTTGGGCTTTTGTTCAGTTTTAACCACTAAGTTTTGTGAAAACAAATATTCAAGACCAAAAAAGTTGCTTTGTGATGGAAATTTGACAAATAAATAATTTGTCAAACTGTACTGAATTAGAATAAAGTTTTGAATAAAGAGAAAGAAGAGTTTAGCAGTGATGTAGCCCCATTTAAATAAAGAATGGCAGTAGGAGAAATCTATCAATTTAGTTGGTTACAGTAAACTGATTGAGAATCTGATAAGACTTAAAAGTAAGAATCGTTTAAGGAAATCTTTTTTTTTTTTTTTTTTAAAGAACAAGCCTCAGGCTAAATAAGGAGGTTTTTTTTCCAGAAGTTACATGAAGACAAAATAGCCAGATCATCGCTTTTAACCACCATTGAGTAAGAAACTCAACATAGTCTACATGACAAACAATGACTCAAATCCACACATCTGTAACTAAAACTCCAGGAGTGCAGTACAAAAAAATATAGTGTCAAAAAGTAAAGCTTTAAGTCAACCTGAATGGCAGTAAGGGTTAAACTCCTCTTTGTGAAGGCTTGAACAAAGAATGAATCTTAAAGAAGAGTGAGTTGACTGTCTAAAAAGAAAATGATCCTTCTCTGGGTCTAGCAAAAGACAATCTTAATCTCTTTATCACCAAAACCACAGAGGTAAACAGGCAGGCGGAGCATCACTGGGATCCATATTCAGCGTCTTGTCAAGAACATCTGGTTTATCAGATGTACCTGAAGTGTCAGGTGGAAAAGAGGATGAAGGAAATAAAAAAAAAAGAGAGAAAAAGCAAAAAGAGGGTTTACCTCACGGAAATGAGAGAATACTGTTTCACAGTACCATCTTTTTGGATCCACAACCAAGCAAACATTTTGTCTCCATTCATTAATTACAAGTACCTACATTTTGCTAGAGTCAGTAAGCAGTATAAAGCTCTTTGTAATCCATTCACGCCCGACTGGACTTGGTTTGGCGACACAAGCACAGTTGTCTTTCCAATACAAATTTTCCAGTCCTGAAAGTTGGAAGTGAAGCGATCCGGACAAGAATTCTAATTTCGTTTTATTCACACAACATTAGCTTCCCATTACAAGCATCCTCTGCACCAGTCTGGTTAGGGTCACTGTGGGGCTGGAGCCTCTCCAAGCCGTAAGCATGTGAGTGGCAGCAACACAGACAGCTTGGCAATCTCTCACACCGAGCTTCCATTTGTATTGTACTGTCGCATTCAGAATTAGCCATTGTCTATATAGTCTTTAAAGCCCACATTTTTTTAAAGCAGAAAATTCTGTGTACTTGCACCTCACTAATGACTTGAGTCCGGCACAGTACACCAACATCACTCATACATCCTAATTCATGCATCTTATCGTATCATATGACACCATTGTTTTAACATATATAAACAGAACTGTGACAGACAAAGCCAGGAGCAAGACTTATGAGATTTGCACCCCGATGGCTTTTCACACCAAGCCTTTTCCAACTGCAGGTACATGTGCTAGTATCAGGTACTAGCACATGTACTATCAGCTAGTATCAGCTAGTATCAGTGTGAACACGAAATGCGAAAGTGCTTAAAAGAATATGTGTTTATCGCCCCTCCACAGACCCAGACAACACAAAAACCAGCAGTACCCGTACAGTTCAACCTCCTGTAGGGGTCCATCTGACCACGGCTTAAGAAACAAATCCTGCCAATTATCTCAATAATGTAATAGTCATTTCTAAGAAGAAAAAAGAAAAGAAGATGTTTCTGAAGTTGTCTTTAATCCAAGAATAAAACATTGACAATAATAATGTAAGAATGATGACCATGGTAATCATTAAATGGTCTCCATTCGGCAATTGGGGGTGTGACATACTGGGAGATGGAGTGAAAAAGAAGGAAGAAAAGGCCATTTCTGAAGACGAGAGTTAATTAGAGGCAAGACTTTTGGAAACTAGTGTCTTGCTGTGTCGGATCCTGCTTATATTAATGTCTTCTAAGTACCACTGATACTTTTTCAGCCTATCGAGAAATGTAAGTGCTTCAAAAGAAGTCATATAACTTTGGAGGGCTCCAGACAGGGAACATTTAATCATCTTTTACTACCTTTTTTAAGAGACGATGCCACCTAATTTCATAATTGGGTGCACCAGTGCCACTTGGAAATATGGCAGCAGTTATTATTTCGAACTCATATTTTTATTTATTTCTTTTTTGCTTTCAAAATATACTCTTTTTGAATTCAAGTATGAAGGAAATGTATCTTCAATGAAAAAAAGAGTTAAGCATATGCGTGTTCTGACTGCTCCCTGTGGGGTCCATTATAACTGTGCAGGCTTCCTGGATCTTGTGTTGCCTCAGATAACAGTTTGGTATTTTTTTTAATATTTGCCGTCAAGAAAAAAAAATAAAAATAAAAAACAATGACTCAGATTATCTTGAGGTACTGGGGTGCAGAATATCTGATACTAATAGAAGACAGAATTCACAGGTAAACTCTATTCATATTTATTATATACAAATGTAGTAGTTGAAGAAGTTAAAGCAGGAAACATATTTTACATACCATTTCCATTCACTTTGATATAAACTTCAAGCCTCAGGCTCTTAAATAAATCAACACAAAAATGTATGATTGTATACTTGAGTCTACAGGAAAAACCTAGTTTAATAATTTAAAAACCAGATGTTAATATAAAGGGCAATGTTTGTTCTTTTTATTTTTTTTTTTCAGCTTTGTGTTGAAGTGCATTTTCTAAATATTTTAGTTTTTAAAAAAATCTGGTAATTATCAATGTAATAGGAATGTAAAAATGGTTTTATGATGCAGTGGTTGCAATTCTTAGTCAAAATTCCATGCTTACAAACAGGCTTAAAGACCATCTCCAATGAAAAATGTGTTTTTTATGTTTTTAACATGCTCTGGTAGACATAAAAGAAAAATAGAGATTAAAATGGCATTTCTTTATTCCAATCATTGTGAATGGGGAGAAGACAAAAATGTGTTTTTCACACAACATTTTTTATATTCAACATTATACATACAACATTTATTTTTATAAATACAACATATCTATATGAGAGCATATTCGTGACATAGAAAATACACGGGTGGGGCATAAGCTCCCTGCTTTCCTCCAATACGATGGATCCACTTGCAGAGAAATCCATATAACGTTACATTTTCCTAGCAGGCATCGGGCTCAAAACTGTTCGGCTGGATAGCTCCAGTAATGCTGGCCATTTTTGTTGCACCGCTAATGTTAGGTTGGGGTTGTAACGGGCTGTAAGATCATGCCAAAGCATCAGAGCAACAAAGAGCTCTCAGCAATGTGGAGGAGAACAGGGGATTGCTCCACACCAACTGGACTCAGAGGCAAATTTCTATTGTACTAATGCAGCGCTGCAGAAAACTATGTCCTAGAAAATGATAGGTTTATTGATTTGGGCTAAAAACATCAGATTCATATAAAAAAAAAAGAAAACAAAAAAAAAAACCAGGGAACCCTTAGATTAAAATATGATCAGAGTGGGTCTTTGACTTAGTTTGGAGCACTAAAATAACAAAACTACAAATGTTTGGGATCGGATGATAAAGCACAACAGAACAACTTCAAAACTTATAAGCAGAACATCCATTAAATCAAAAAAAGAAATAAAGAAAAGAATAGCTTTTTTCCAAATATCTATTTTATTTTAAGAGAAAAAACGCTAGTAAAGTCATTTAAAAATACAAAAATTATTCTTCCTTCCCATAAACTCAAATGCTCAAACATAAGTCATATACTTCAGTCTTGCCCCTTATCTAAAGGACAAAGATGTAGCTCAGTTCGATAAAGAATTACATGCTGGTTCCAAAGCACAAAGCTGGGAAGTAATGCTGCATCATTACAACTTTTTGGCCACACAGAGCCAATTAATCATGCTCTCTGTGACTTGTAGCTAGCTTGTCTATTAGCACTGGGCGAGCACTTGTTTTTATGCCACTGGACAACCACCCACTCACTGACCTTTGGGAGCGTTCTCCTGGCAGCGCAAAGGGGGACTGGGTGTATAAATATCCCGTTAATGGCACTTTTGGTTTCACTCTCCCCAGGGAGTCGTGCCGAAATGAACACTGCGCTCTCTTATTTTTTTCTTATCAACCCGGTGTGAGGGAAGGAGGTGGGGAGAGGTGAGCCACTGAGGGACAAAGAAGCAGGAGACACATAAGGGCAAAGGGAGGCAAGTTTCTGAGAGGATGCAGTCCAGCTCCTGGTGCAACCCATCTGCTCCTTATTGATTAGCTCATGTTGTGGAAAGGGACTGTAGCCTTTCACACCGTGTTAACTGTGAACACATCTGAAACGGAAAGTCTTTAATTACATTTTGTAAATAATTAGACCAACGAGCAAACTTGCTGTGCCTCTGCAATTTTCCTCTTTGTGGATACCAACTGAATCTGCTCTATAAAAACTCCTCGTATCAGCATCTCTAACACATCAATGCCAGAATGACTATATTAGATTTTTTAAAATGAGCTTAGAAAAGAAGTTTTAATTTCAGTGGTGCTCCACAAGGCAGGCTGAGAAGAGAGGTGGAGGGGGTAGAATTTAAAAAATTAAATATAGGGATTAAAGATCCCTTCACCTTAAACGATGAAGTATTTAAGCATCTCTTGGTAATATTAGAGAATGTTTCCATGAAGATTATCCAGAAAAAGGTTTGTTTCAGGAAGACCTATTTCAGTGTTTCTTTACAGTAAAGCTATGGGGGAGGGATGCTGTCCCATGTAATGTATAGAAATGCCAAATGTAAAAAAAAAAAAAAAAGGTCATGGAGGACAAATTAATGTTTGCTGTGTGTGCCGGCCAGAATTATGTGATAAAGTCAGTCATATCGCTCTGAAAGAGAAAGCTGGAGCAAGATTTGTGAGATTTGCACCTCTTTGACTTTACGCACAAACTTCTTTTAATGTTAGGTTGTAGATATGGGCTGGTAACAGTAGAAAAAAATTAATTACAGTTAAAAAAAAAAAAAAACCTTCCTCTTTGCCCTGTGCGATCATCGTGGGCTAAAAGCGCACTTAGGAATCTATATTTAGTACATTTTTGAACGCGCGTTACATACCTGGTGTATCTGTAGCTGAACAAGTCAACCCTTTTACGTCAAGGAAATCCCAATTTAGAAAGTTCTAAAAGGAAAAGTGCAATACTCATCAAAAATAGGGTCAAAATGAAAAAGGTTTCACTTACTATTAGGATAATTACACATTTTCAGAAAACTATAACTTTTGAATATTTTGTCAGCTAGCTTTAGCTTTAAAAAAAATAAAATATTGTAGAAACTTTTTTATTTTAATTTAATGCAGACATTATTATAACTAAACTATTCTGGCTAGTCTTTTTCGGTTTCAATTCATTATAGGTCAAGTTTCTAATTAAAAGATGATATGAGGCCATTCCATTCTTTGGCAAGTTACTGTTCTGATAAAATATGTCGGACAGGATTTGTTTTTCAGATTTAAATGATCATAAATGCAACTAGAAAATTGCATTTCCTGCGGAAATACGTTTGATTGCAGAATTGCAGAAGGTTGTTGCTTTTATATGCATAATTGCAGAACTTTTAGCAGAAAAGGCTAAAATGTTTAAAAATGAAAACAATTTTTAATAAATTGCTAAAGTTTGTTTAATTACTTAGTACACTGTTTGGATATTTGCTGAAATGTTAGCTAAAAGCCAAATAAGCTTGAAAAACCTTGGTAGATGCCAAATTAGCTCAAACAGCTAGCATATTGCTGAAATGTTAGCTAAAAGCAAATTAGCTTGAAAAACCTTTTGGTGCCAAATTAGCTCAAACACTAGCATATTGCTGAAATGTTAGCTAAAAGCAAATTAGCTTGAAAAACCTTTTAGGTGCTAAATTAGCTCAACAGTAGCATATTGTGAAATGTTAGCTAAAAGCCAAATGCTTGAAAAACCTATGGTGCTAAATTAGCTCAAACACTAGCATATTGCTGAAATGTTAGCTAAAAGGCCAAATTAGCTTGAAAAACCTTATGGTGAAATTAGCTCAAACAGTAGCATATTGCTGAAATGTTAGCTAAAAGCCAAATTAGCTTGAAAAACCTTGGTAGATACCAAATTAGCTCAAACAGCTAGCATATTGCTGAAATGTTAGCTAAAAGCCAAATGAGCTTGAAAAACCTATTTGGTGCTAAATTAGCTCAAACAGTAGCATATTGCTGAAATGTTAGCTAAAAGCCAAATTAGCTTGAAAAACCTTGGTAGATGCCAAATTAGCTCAAACACTAGCATATTGCTGAAATGTTAGCTAAAAGCCAAATGAGCTTGAAAAACCTTATTTGGTGCTAAATTAGCTCAAACAGCTAGCATATTGCTGAAATGTTAGCTAAAGACAAAATTTGCTTGAAAAACCTTGGTAGATGCCAAATTAGCTCAAACAGCTAGCATATTGCTGAAATGTTAGCTAAAAGCCAAATGAGCTTGAAAAACCTATTTGGTGCTAAATTAGCTCAAACACCTAGCATATTGCTGAAATGTTAGCTAAAAGCCAAATTAGCTTGAAAAACCTTATTAGGTGCTAAATTAGCTCAAACAGTTAGCATATTGTTGAAATGTTAGCTAAAAGCCAAATGAGCTTGAAAAACCTATTTGGTGCTAAATTAGCTCAAACAGCTAGCATATTGCTGAAATGTTAGCTAAAAGCCAAATTAGCTTGAAAAAACCTTATTTGGTGCTAAATTAGCTCAAACAGCCTAGCATATTGCTGAAATGTTAGCTAAAAGCCAAATTAGCTTGAAAAACCTTATTAGGTGCTAAATTAGCTCAAACAGCTAGCATATTGCTGAAATGTTAGCTAAAAGCCAAATTAGCTTGAAAAACCTTGGTAGGTAAAATTAGCTCAAACAGCTACATAGCATATTGCTGAAATGTTAGCTAAAAGCCAAATTAGCTTGAAAAACCTTGGTGCCAAATTAGCTCAAACAGCTAGCATATTGCTGAAATGTTAGCTAAAGCAAATTAGATTGAAAAACCTTGGTAGATGCCAAATTAGCTCAAACAGCTAGCATATTGCTGAAATGTTAGCTAAAGCAAAATTAGCTTGAAAAACCTTGGTAGATGCCAAATTAGCTCAAACAGCTAGCATATTGCTGAAATGTTAGCTAAAGAAAATTAGCTTGAAAAACCTTGGTAGTGCCAAATTAGCTCAAACACCTAGCATATTGCTGAAATGTTAGCTAAAGCCAAATGCTTGAAAAACCTATTGGTGCTAAATTAGCTCAAACACCTAGCATATTGCTGAAATGTTAGCTAAAAGCCAAATTAGCTTGAAAAACCTTATTAGGTGCTAAATTAGCTCAAACAGTAGCATATTGAAATGTTAGCTAAAAGCCAAATTAGCTTGAAAAACCTATTTGGTGCTAAATTAGCTCAAACACTAGCATATTGCTGAAATGTTAGCTAAAAGCCAAATTAGCTTGAAAAACCTTATTAGGTGCTAAATTAGCTCAAACAGTAGCATATTGCTGAAATGTTAGCTAAAAGCCAAATTAGCTTGAAAAACCTTGGTAATGCCAAATTAGCTCAACAGCTAGCATATTGCTGAAATGTTAGCTAAAAGCCAAATTAGCTTGAAAAACCTTTAGGTGTAAATTAGCTCAAACAGTTAACATATTGCTGAAATGTTAGCTAAAGCCAAATTAGCTTGAAAAACCTTATTAGGTGTTAAATTAGCTCAAACAGTTAACATATTGCTGAAATGTTAGCTAAAGCCAAATTAGCTTGAAAAACCTTGGTAGATGCCAAAATAGCCCAAACACCTAGCATATTGCTGAAATGTTAGCTAAAAGCCAAATTAGCTTGAAAAGTGCATGCCAAATTTGCTGTATGAAAAAGTCTTGAAGCCATTAAAAATGATGGCAAAAGGTCAATTTACTGTATAACATGTAGTTAAGTCTAAAATGTTGAAAGACAGGCAAAAATGTACCTAAAAACCTTGTTGGAATGATAAATGTGTGTAAATGTGAATGAATCAATGAGATTCTTCATTGTCACTGTTAGAATGAGTCAGGAAGACATCAAAGGGTCTGACAGGCAGATGTTTACAAACATTGGCCGCGCAGCTGCATGTCCTCTGCCTAATGAGACAGCAGAATCACTGAGCTGACGCTTCAATGTATTTCAATGGATGTCACTACCTCCAAACAAATGTTCATATCTTCAAAAGTCTTTCACTTATCAGAAAAGTTGAACCCTTGTAAGAATCACAAGGCTTTGGGCTACAATGTGTGAAAGATTCATGCCTGTAGGTCAAAGCATGATTACATAATCGCAAGTTAAAAACAGAGTTAGTGTTCGAACCAGCTGGAAAATTTAACATTGACACGTATAGGAGAAATTGGGGTACTTACTGTCAGTCTAGGGGCTGTGGGGGCAAAAGTATTTGCCCTACAGCTTTGAGAGTTAGATTTTATGCATCTAGAGGGATTTTCCTACGTTTTGATGAAAAAATCATGTCACTGCGCGACACAAAACGGTGGCCGAGTTACAGCGATTTATCCATTTTTTTTTTTCTTAAAAAACCTGGTCTCCCCACTCTAGGTGCTGAAGTCCCACACTCTAGATTCTCCTAAAATCGGCAAAATGTACCAAATTGCCTCATTTCAAACAGCTGTAGTTCAAAAACTACAAGACATATCCAAAATAAAAGTAATGCATGTAATCTCCAAACCTTTCACTACATTTTAAAGTTTAAATGGTGTCTCTAGCTGAAAAATTGTAGGAGGAGATACATTTCAAAAACAGTGCAAAAACGGATTCAAAAAGCGGACATCCCATTGACTTCCATTATATTTTGAAATTCAAAAACTTTAAAAATTTCAAAAACTATAAATAATTGCAGAATTGTTTAAAAACTGCCAAAAAGTGCAAAAAATGCAGAACAAATGCATGTTTAAATTTTTAAAATAGCATAATGTATGCAGAAGTTAGGAATGCAGAAAGTTTGAAGCTGCAAAAGAGCCTTCCCCATGTATTCCTATGGGAAAAATTGCGGCAATTTTGTTGAATTGCATAAAAACCATAAGTTGCAGAAGAAATTTTAAAAGAGAGCAATAATGTCCTAAACAGGCTGAACATTTTGATGCGTAAATGGCAGAAATCGCATGAAGCATGCGGGAGATATGGATGACCGAAAACGTACGGAAGATTAAGAATAATAACTAGAAAATTGCATTTCCTGCGGAAATACGTTTGATTGCAGAATTGCAGAAGGTGGTTGCTTTTATATGCATAATTGTATAACTTTTAGCAGAAAAGGCTGAAATGTTTTAAAATGAAAACAATTTTTAATAAATTGCTAAAGTTTATTTAATTACCCAGTACACTGTTTGCATTTTGCTGAAATGTTAGCTAAAAGCCAAATTAGCTTGAAAAACCTTGCTAGTTGCCAAATTAGCTCAATCAACCAGCAAATTGCTGAAATGTTAGCTAAAGGCAAAATTAGCTTGAGAAACCTTGGTAGATGCCAAAGTAGCTCAAACAGCTAGCATATTTCTGAAATGTTAGCTAAAAGCAAATTAGCTTGAAAATTTGGTGATGCCAAATTAGCTCAATCATAATATTGCTGAAATGTTAGCTAAGCAAATTAGCTTGAAAAACTCGGTAATGCCAAATTAGCTCAAACAGCTAGCATATTGCTGAAATGTTAGCTAAAAGCCAAATTAGCTTGAAAAACTTGGAATGCCAAATTAGCTCAAACAGCTAGCTATTGCTGAAATGTTAGCTAAAAGCCAAATTAGCTTGAAAAACCTTGGTAGAACCAAATTAGCTCAACAGCTAGCATATTGCTGAAATGTTAGCTAAAAGCCAAATTAGCTTGAAAAACCTTGGTGATAAAATTAGCTCAAACACTAGCATATTGCTGAAATGTTAGCTAAAAGCCAAATTAGCTTGAAAAACCTTGGTAATGCCAAATTAGCTCAAACACTAGCATATTGCTGAAATGTTAGCTAAAAGCCAAATTAGCTTGAAAAACCTTATAGGTGCCAAATTAGCTCAAACACCAGCATATTGCTGAAATGTTAGCTAAAGCCAAATTAGCTTGAAAAACCTATTGGTGCTAAATTAGCTCAAACACTAGCATATTGCTGAAATGTTAGCTAAAGCCAAATTAGCTTGAAAAACCTTGGTAGATGCCAAATTAGCTCAAACAGCTAGCATATTGCTGAAATGTTAGCTAAAAGCCAAATGAGCTTGAAAAACCTATTTGGTGCTAAATTAGCTCAAACACCTAGCATATTGCTGAAATGTTAGCTAAAAGCCAAATTAGCTTGAAAAACCTTATTAGGTGCTAAATTAGCTCAAACAGTAGCATATTGTTGAAATGTTAGCTAAAAGCCAAATTAGCTTGAAAAACCTTTTGGTGCTAAATTAGCTCAAACAGTAGCATATTGTGAAATGTTAGCTAAAAGCCAAATGAGCTTGAAAAACCATATTTGGTGCTAAATTAGCTCAAACAGCTAGCATATTGCTGAAATGTTAGCTAAAGCCAAATTAGCTTGAAAAACCTTATTAGGTGCTAAATTAGCTCAAACAGCTAGCATATTGCTGAAATGTTAGCTAAAAGCCAAATTAGCTTGAAAAACCTTGGTGTAAATTAGCTCAAACAGCTAGCATATTGCTGAAATGTTAGCTAAAGCCAAATTAGCTTGAAAAACCTTATTAGGTGTTAAATTAGCTCAAACAGTTAACATATTGCTGAAATGTTAGCTAAAAGCCAAATTAGCTTGAAAAACCTTATAGGTAAATTAGCCCAAAACAGACATATTGCTGAAATGTTAGGCTAAAAGCCAAATTAGCTTGAAAAGTGCATGCCAAATTTGCTGTATGAAAAAGTCTTGAAGCCATTAAAAATGATGGCAAAAGGTCAATTTACTGTAGAATGTAGTTAAGTCTAAAATGTTGAAAGAAGGCAAAAATGTACCTAAAAACCTTGTTGGAATGATAAATGTGTGTAAATGTGAATGAA
>BNCR01000001.1:47493644-47667414 GCA_014656515.1 Oryzias celebensis
GTAGGAAACACCTATGCCAGTCATTTGTCTTTAAGAAATCAGGCGAAGTTGAAGGCTCTGATAGGAAGAAAGTGCATGGTGGATTGTTTCTTTGGAAGGGGTACTAACTCAGGCTTTGTGGGATACAGGATCCCAAGTTACCATCATCAATGAAAGCTGGAGAAAGTCGTTTCTTCCACACGTCAGGTTACATGGTACAGAAGAGCTCCTCGGGCCAGGTGAGACCCTGGTTGGGACAGCAGCAAATCAGACACCTATACCATTTGCGGGCTGGGTAGAGTTAAAGTTCAGGCTAAAAGCGGAGACCCAGCCCCAAATAGAGTTACCAGTGCCAGTTCTAGTTTCTAGCGAGCCTGGAGTTGCTGAACCCCCGATCATAGGTTACAATGTGATTGAACTGCTTATAAAGAATGGAATGGAACAACAACCCCAAGTGACAACCGGAGTAGTTGGTGAAGCATTCTCAATCACCTGTAAACAGGCCAGAATGTTGATCCACATTGTGAAAGGTGGTGAACACAATGACAGAGAGGGAGTGGTTAAAGTTGGAGGTTTAAAAGCTACTGTTCCTGCAGGCCAGACTAGAGAGATTAAGTGTTTTGTGAGGACAGGTCCACTTTCCTCAAGACAGGAAGTGCTTTTTGAACCTGAGAGCACTGGTAATTGGCCTGAGGGTCTGAGCTTGAATGAGACTGTTGTTGTTTTGCAGAGAGGAAATCATTCTAAAGTGACAGTCCCTGTAGCTAACAACAGTAGTCGTGACATTACACTCATGCCTCGTACAGTGCTGGGACAACTGCAGCGGGTGAAAGCTGTGTATCCAGTAGCTCTAAGACCAATCGTTCAAGTGAAAAGATTACAAGAACAAGTAGCAAGGAGAAAGAGGGTGATGCTGACATCCTTGAAAGTGTCACGCGTGAGCAAAGACCCCCACAACTAGATAAAAGGGAGTTGTGGGATCCTCCAGTTACGGTTGACCATTTAGCCCCGGACCAGCAAGAGAAAGTGAAACTAATGCTTCGAGAAGAGTGTAATGCATTCTCCAAAGACGACAGTGATGTAGGATGTATCCCCTCCTTGCAGCTAAAGATCAGACTGAAGGACACAACACCAGTGAGGCGAACATACACTTCAATACCGAAGCCACTGCTAAAGGAGGTGAAAGAGTATTTGGAGGACCTGTTGAATAGAGGATGGATCCAGAAATCGAGATCTCCTTATTCATCACCCATAGTCTGTGTTCGTAAGAAGGATGGAGGCCTGCGCCTGTGTGTGGACTATCGTGAGCTTAACCAGAAGCTGGTACCAGATCGTCATCCAATTCCTCGAGTGCAGGACATTCTGAACAACTTGAGTGGAAGTGGATGGTTCTCAGTTTTAGATCAAGGAAAGGCATACCATCAGGGTTTCTTAGAGGAGAATAGCAGACCACTCACGGCCTTCATTACACCTTGGGGACTATATGAGTGGATTAGGATCCCCTTTGGCCTATCTTCAGCTCCAGCAGAGTTCCAGCGCAGTATGGAAGAATGTCTTTTAGGACTAAGGGATGAATCATGCCAGCCATATCTAGATGACAATCTGGTTCATAGTAAATCATTCGAAGATCATTTGAACGATGTGAGAGAGGTGTTACGTCGCTATCAGGCACATGGTGTTAAACTAAAACCAGCTAAATGCGAAGTGTTTAGAGATCAAGTAAAGTTTCTCGGAAAGATTGTAACCAAAGATGGCTACTGCATGGATCCAGCTGAAATAGCACCTGTGCTCGCTCTCAAAGACTGTGAACCAAAGACAGTGGGGGACCTGAGAAAAATGCTGGGCTTTTTGTCATATTATCGCCCGTACATTCCAAACTTCTCACGCATCGCAAAACCACTGTATAGCTTGATTACAGCTGACAAGAAAACATCCAGTGCCGTTAAACGAGTGATCTCAAGTCAGAAAAAGGGGAAACAGAACAAATCAGATCAGTTACTCTCGAGCACACCGATCAGCTGGTCCAGCCAACACCAAGATGCGCTGAGTGAACTAATTGAATACTTGGTTCGCCCCCCTGTGCTAGGATACCCAGAGTTTGAGAAACCGTTCATATTACACTGTGACGCCTCTCAGGAAGGCCTTGGTGCAGTATTGTACCAGAGGCAGCAGGGAAAGCTGGTCGTCATCGGTTATGGATCAAGAACGCTAACTGCTCCAGAGAAAAATTACTACCTGCATTCTGGAAAGTTAGAATTTCTAGCAATGAAATGGGCAATTTGTGACAGGTTCAGGGACTATCTGTACTATGCACCATCATTTACCGTATATACGGATAACAATCCTTTAACTTATGTGTTAACCACTGCGAAGCTCAATGCTACCACACATAGGTGGATTGCAGAGCTAGCCGATTTCAGCTTTTCAATAAAGTATCGGCCCGGGAAGGTTAATGGAGATGCAGATGGCCTCTCAAGGATGCCACTTAACATGGAAAAGTACATGCTCACCTGCTCACAAGAAATGGAGCCAGAGATAATTACATCAATTACTCAGGCAGTGCAAATGAAATCACAGGAGTGGGAATCCATGGTTGTGTTCGGCAACAATCAGCACGGCCTGTAGTGATGGAGGGTTTGAGAAATCACTTAGATCTGTGGCAGAAATCCCAAAAGAAACTATAAAAAAAAGCACAAGAAGAAGACCCAGTGATAAGCAGAGTGAAAGGCTACGTTATGAAGGGACAGTGGCCACGTTTTCACAAAAGAAACTGGCAAGATGGCATTTCGGTGTTAACACGAGAAAGGAAAAAGTTATTGGTTGATGAAGAAGGCATTCTATACAGAAAGTCAGCCGCTAAAATTCAACTGGTGCTACCTAAAATATTTCATCAAGTTGTCTTCAAAGAATTACATGAAGAAATGGGACACTTGGGGGTGGAAAGAACACTTGGATTAATCCGTGATAGGTTCTACTGGCCTTTCATGAAGAGAGACATCGATCACTATGTGACAAAGGTCTGTAGCTGCATAAAACGAAAAAGACCAAACAAGCCAACTAGAGCTTCACTTGTAAACATAGTCAGTACATACCCATTTGAGATGGTATCGATTGACTATTTGCACTTGGAGAGTTGCAAAGGAGGCTACGAGTATATCTTTGGTGGTCATTGACCATTTTACTCGTTTCGCCCAAGCATATGCATGCACGAACAAATCAGCAAAAAACAGCTGCGGAAAAGATTTTTGGAGATTTTGTTCTCAGGTTTGGATTTCCAACAAAATTGCACCATGATCAAGGCAAGGAATTTGACAACAAACTGTTCTCTGAACTTGAAAAGTACAGTGGAATCCAAGGCTCTCACACGACACCATATCATGCAATGGGAAACGGTCAAGCAGAGAGATTTAACAGAACACTCCTGTCCATGCTGCGAAACTTAACAGAACAAGCCAAGTCGGACTGGAAGAGTTCATTAGCCAAAGTTGTTTCACGCCTACAACTGTACGCGAAGTGAAGCAACAGGATACGCACCGTACTATCTCCTATACGGCAGAAGTCCTAGATTACCTGTAGACATGATGTTCGGGCTGACTCCTGGTGATCAGAGCACTTCTCACAGTGAATATGCACAAAAGTGGAGAAAGCGGATGCAAGAGGCCTACAAATTGGCGACAGAGAGAGTGCAGAAAGAACAAAAAAGGGGGAAAGTACAGTATTGACAAAAAGTGTCATGGTGCGGAACTGCAAGCCAGGATGTAGGGTCCTGGTACGCAACTTCAAAGACAGAGGCGGGCCTGGAAAACTGAGGTCTTACTGGGAAAACGATGTCTATGTGGTTACAGAAAGAAAGCACAAAGACAGCCCTGTCTATGCTGTGCGTCCGAAAAGGGTTCCGGTAAGACAAGAGTGCTGCACAGGAATTTGTTATTGCCCTGCGACTTCTTACCACTTGAGAAAGAAACTGATAAGACACTTCAAACAAAAAGTAGAAAACAAAACAGAGACAAATGGGGAAAGGAGGCTGAAAAGAAAGAAGAATCTTGTAGTGATTCAGAAGATGAAGGCACCTGGAGAGTCATCATTACACAACGGGCGGACCCAGCTGGCCATATTGAGCGACAATCCAGACTTGTTGAAGAGGGGGCCCGATCAGAATCAACTGACAAAGGCAAGAACTAGACAAGACTTCCACGAAGGTGGGGGCAGCGCTGGAGTCATTGGTCTAATGAAGCTGGTGACAGTGAAGCTGGAGCAGCAGCATCTTCAGATGAAGCGGATGTGGGGGTAGCTGAAGCAGCAGCATCATCTGATGAAGAAGACGGGGAAAAGTCATCTCCTGCAAGGCTATATCCTTTCAGAAAAAGACATCCACCCAAGACACTCACTTATGATAGATTAGGTCAACCAAGTTTTGTGTTTGGTCGAAGTAATATTTTGTTTGCTGAAAGGAAAGAAACATTGTTCATGGTGTTCTGTTCAGTTGAGCACAAAACAGTTAAGAAAGTTAGACATATTTTTTTTGTTTGTTTCTGATTACAGTGGATCGGTAGAGCTGAGACCATTATCGCATGAACTAGTACTATAGTAGACAGTAAAGCTAATAGTAAAACATGTGGGTCTGACTACTTAGTGAAAAGGTAAATGTAGGTTCACACCTTTCAATCTGAGACAAATCGCCTGCAAAAGAAGCAGAGTATGATCCAGATATTGCCTGGCCAGCAATATGTTTTCCATTGGACCATGGTGTGCAGAGGGAGGTGGATGCCATGTTCGTGTGTGTGACTGTGCACAGTGTCTTCTGAGATTGACTCCCACTAACTACCTTGGACTATTGAAAGATTGAACTGCTCCACGATTTCACTATGTCGGAACGACATTTATTTTGGAGGGGAGAGTGTGGGGGACCACAGAGGACAACATGAGACTGAATGTGATTGTTAGGTCCTGAATAAGGGATATTGGATATTAAGATTCGGGCAGTTTTCGAACAGCTAAGGGGTCCTGAACCATGATGTTTTTGTGTGTGGGAGCGCTAGGGGGAGTGCAGAGCAAGAAAGGGAAAAAAAGCACGTGGAAGGGCGAAAGTCGCGAGGTCCGGTACAGATTGTAAAATCAACGACGAATTAAACAAGTTTCTAAAAACCGCATGTACGCCTGAATTATTATTCAAGAGTGTGCAACAAATTAAATGGAGGCTTTCTGATTGGAAGCGACTCTCTTCAGGAGGGGCTTCTTGGGTTTCAGGTGCCGTTCAGGGATCTAACTGTATGATGCCCTCTGGAGACCAGGGGCAAAAAAAAAGTTTCATTTCAGTACCTAATGTGTAATGTAGTGTAGACTGGAAATACTCATAGATATCCGATTATAATATACTCAGATAAAATGTCTTAGTGCTTAAAAAAACATTTTTAATGTTCGATTGCAAAATCCATCCATCCATTCAGTAGAATAGCTTCAGGAATAGTAAACCTCAAAACTGAAAATGAAAAAATGTATCAAGCATAAGAAAAAGAAAAAGACAAAATTTATTGCATTAATGTTGATTCCTAAAGTTTGAAACAGGTTAAATGAAATTTATTTCAGAAGTATCAGTGAAATCTAATATTTAAAAACATATTTATCAAAACAGATGTATGCTAAAACAATATTTTATGATACAATAAAAGGTTTGTAATTTTTATAATTATAATTGTAAAAGGTTGTATGATATGAAGAGTGGATCTGCCTTATTAATGTAAAATAAATGAAAGGCTACACCATTAAGGCTATGAATATAAAATATATGAATTAATTTGATTCTAATCCTAGTAATTTAAAAAAGAAGTTAAATCAGGAGTCTGCAACTTTTAACTCTAAAAGAGACGTCTGGTCCAGTTTCTTTCTGACCAAAAACCAAGTGAGGGCTGCAAAATCTCACTTAACCATTTGAAAAATACACTTTATCTTATTAAGCTATTTATTTATAAAATATAGCTTCTAACTATTTACAAAAATTGCGTTATGAGAGAGTTATAGTTTTTTATATGTAACAATTTTATTACTTTTGAAAACAGCATACATGTTGCTTTTTCAAATAAAATCCATCTCATATCAAAAAAAGGTCTTCCTGCTGCAGGAGATTTATTTGAATTGAAAATGCAAGAAAACCACATCAAACTTGGCATTTTCTATCATTACGATAATGATGCGCCGCCATACATTTTTGTCTTTCATAGAATATAAACATGACAGTATTGGTGTATAATCCAATTATTTTTTCAAAATTCGTACATGTAAATGTACTTTCAACTTCCACAACCACCACAAAAATTTGTAGACGCCAGTTTTAAAAAAGCTGTTATTATTGTTTAAATAATGAAAAAAAAAAATTTCATTTTGTCATGTCTTTCATCATCTTCCACCAACAGCCATCTCCTCATCCTACCACCAGAGGAGCCATCTCCCGAGGATTGACATTACATTCTCTTGAGCACCTTCCTCATTACGTCTCACATCAGCCTTTGCCCCCTGTTCCCAGATCTCACCAGCTGTTCCGCATAATGCAATCACAATAAACTGTATTTAGTCTGGCACCGAGCAGAGCTTGGTGCGAAGTCTTTTTTTTTCTCTGCTCCTCCTCCGTCTCCTCCTTCTCCTCCTTCCCCTCCTCCTCTTCGTCCTTCTTTTTCTACCTCTTCTACCTCCTCTCTCTCTGTCTCTCTCTGTTTCTTTTCTCCTTTTGCTTTTGTATACATTCTGAGCAGGTTCTCTGATGTCTTCCTGTTTATCCTGACCCTTGCCCGGTTTTGACTCCATCATGCCTCTCTCCGTGTATTTTGACTCCTGTCTGGTTTTGGACTTCGGCCTGTCTCGTCCATGTCTGATCATTCTCGTTAATAAACCAGTTGCACATGAATCCAAACAACTCTGCCTCTTTGTCACACAGTTTGTGGGGAATTATGTTTATTATAGAAGTTCAAAGTGACTGCCCCTATGAGTGACAAGAGCAAAAAACATTCACATAAATGTATTTATAAAGGTTTCCATTTTTGCTGCAATATTCACCAGGGCCTTGTGACCATGAAGCTTATCCACAATGGATAAAAGCCTTTCTGCTTTATGAACCTGAGCCAAACCAAGTTCCACAGAAAGAAAACTCTCTTTGATGCAAACATGCTTCAAATCACTTCAACTCCAAAATTATCTTAATTTAGCAAAACACAAAGTAATTATTTTTGCATAGCTGGAAATAAATTCAGGCATCAAGGGGTTAAATGCTGATAGCATTATTCCCACACTCTGCTTTTGGAAACGCTGAGTGTAATACTGCAGTAAAAGGCAAAGTATCCTGCTAAAATAATAAGAAGCTCAGAGATGTTTATGATTTGATCCACTTCCCTGTGATCATAGACCTACTCTGAGGAGATGGTACGACTGGAAAACTGTTATTTATCTGGCTAATTCTGAAGAGAACTGCAGCATTTTCATTACAGAAGCTATTTAGGAAAACAACCAGTAATGAGGACGTTCAGTGATGCAATTTAAACAGATGCCACAACTTTTCCTGCATCTGTCTGAGACCAGATGTCGCTCAATTTGAAATGTTCCTTAAGTGAAACGAAGTAACCAAATCAAAGTTTTTTTTTTTTATCTTAAGTGATGAATGTACCTAACAGCAAACCTTAAGGACATTTTTAAAGAACAAATTAGATTGTAGCAATGTTTTTTTTCTTTCCAGTACTCTGGGTCCAAAAAAACGTGACGTTTGTGTTATTTTGTGCATGCATGGCTTTTTATTTTTTCTTAGTGCTGGCTGTAATAAACTTGTGACCTGTGCAGGTCTCCGCTCCAACTGTAGCTCCAAAATGAGAGAGAAGGGGAAGATAGCAACAGGCGTGCTTGGATGAATGGATAGATGGAATTGTTGGGTTTGTTGTTGTTCTCATAATTTGAAAAAAAGAAAGATTTTTTTTTCTCACAAAGATGGCAACTGTTTAAAATGTGGCAGTTGGAGAATTATCAAAGCTAAGTAATACGAATTTATAATTTCACATATTTATTCACTTAAACACTCTGGCCCCCAAAGCGCCATCCAGAAATACAAATTATCTCTGCTGTGCTCCTTCTAAAGCCACAAAAGCCTTCCCTGCTGCCCTCTTCTACTTCCCCTCTCTTGTAAGGCCTATAATTAAAATCCTGCTTTGTCATGTGGCCAGAGAAGGCCATTAATTCAGAGAATGGAGCCATTATGGAGGTTGTGGCTCCCAGGGTAGCACTGGGAGAGGTGGAGCCGTGCCTTTTCAACATTAATGGCCCCTGTGTGAGACTGCCATTAATCTCAACAAGGAGTGAAGTGGCTTTATCGCAGTTGTAGGAGCAGGAGGATGCTCCCATAAGTACTTCAGAAATTAAGTGAAGTTTAGCATGGGGTCTTTTAAAGGCACATCTGACATTAAAAATGTGCTCAAATAGACAAATCACTTTTAATCCTCATCATTTTTGTGCATAAGTAAGATTTGTTAGTCCAGTGAGCTTCTTTTTAATAAACTACTTAGTTTTTTTTAAACAACAAGTCAGCTATTTTCACAATTTAGAGTTTGTTTTTTGGTCAATTAAAAGGAATAAACAGGTAAGCTATTCAACAAAAGCTTTGATTATTACAATGATTGTAAAAACCACGAATAAACAAACTGACAAAAACTGGCACCGACCTTGATTTGCCACAAGGAGGAGCCCCTGTTTAAATGTTGCTGCGCTCCTCTCCTTGTAGTGGAGAATCAGTATAAAGATGCTTCTGACTTTGTGTGTAATACTCTCCTGTTTCTCTGGGTGGCAGGAATGATTTGTGAGCTGCGTCTGTGTCATCACGCCGCTGAACTCGCAAGATGATCCGCTTGATTATCCACCCACCACCCAGACACACATAGGAGCTGCATCTTTTGTTTTCCAGTCTGGTCGGCAGAGATCACTAACATGCAAAGGAGGTTCCTATAAATAAACAAGAGTTCATGTTGGTGGGCGGTGGATCCCCTGTATGTGTTTGTGTAAAAGCAACACTCTTCCTTGCATTCCTTCAGAGACTTAGCAGAGCTTATCCTTCAAGAATTCGATCAGGTTTCCATCTGCAGAGTGTCGTTCATGTCCCGAATGTTTACATCATGTGAGAAGCTGAATGCTCGACAGCAAATTAATTGGAATCTCCTCCAAGCTTGAAGGGGCTTTGATACAAACAAGGAAAAACAAATGTTATGTAATTATCCTGATAAGAAATCAATTTAAACTTGCCGTCATCCCCTTGTCTCTTTGTTACATTCTGTTGAGTTAAGCCAGAATTAAACGAATAATAACTAAGCATTAGCTTTTCTAATTAGATGTTTCTCTCAGAGGTGATCGAAACACTGAAGAAATTCAGGATTTTTTTTACATGATTGGAAGTTTCTAATCCTTGCACTAAATTAGACAAATTATTTGGAAAATTTACTTTTATGCACAAAGACGGGTACGAGAAGACTAGTTTTCTGCAGGTTTAAGAGCTCAGTCTCGTTAAATGAGTAGCTTCTATCAAATGAGGAAGAGAAGCAAGCCTTCCATTCTTTATAATCCTTTTATTCTTCCCATTCTTTCCAAAGAAGAAAAGTCCACAAGACTTCCATTCCCAGACGTTCCTGCAATTTCACATATCCTCTTACATGTGCAGAAGGATATAATAATCCAAGTATGACTTTGTGCACAGGGAAGCTCATGTCTAACACTGCTGTGATAATTTTTTTGTTATTTGCACTGTGTCTTATGTAAACTGACAATTCTGTTCCATCAGAGGTGGAGTAACTTATATGGATGCAATGAAAAACTTAACAAAAATAAAGGGTTTTTCTTCTTATCTGAAAGTTCATTTTCCAGCTAAGAATAATCCTCTCATAAGATCCTTTCCTAGAAGGCATTTTACTAAGAAGCTTGTTAGGACCTTTTAAAGATCCACTCCAATAAAGCGTTTGTTTTTGGTGTTTTTAACAAGTTCTTCTAGCAATTTTCTCATGATGGAGGACAAAGAAAATTATGATTAAAACTGTGTTTCTTAGTATTTCTTTGTTCAAATCGTGAATTGGGAGCAGACAAAAAATGCCATTAGAAAAATAGTTGCTATGTACAAACTACAATCGGCAAACCACAGGCTCCCTGCTCCACTTCGTCTTCATTTTCCTCGTCCAATCTGGCATCTGGCTCAAAATTGTATGGCTGGATAGCTTCTATTTTGCTTGCCATTTTTGTTGAACCAGTAATGTTAGATGGAGGTTGTGTGGAGCTGTAAGCCAGTGGGAAAGAATGAAAACCATGGGAAGGGGGCTCCAATGGTCTCACCCACAACTCTGAGGCAAATTCCCAATGAACACCTGCAGCTCTGCAGAAACTATGTCCTAGAAAATTACTGTTTTTTTTTTTTTGTTTTTTTTTTGGCTAAAAACGACATAATCCTGATTAAAAGACCACTGGGAAAATGTTATAATAAATCAAAGGATGATTAGAGTTGAACTTTAATTAATAAATTAAGTGTTTCAGGAAATTTTGATCAAATTTTCCTCCATTTTCCTACTTAGACCAAAGCCTAATGAGAAAAAAAACAACATTTTGCTTCTAATAAAATACTTAAGTCATGCTTTGTGGTGCATTTTTCTGTCTGGGATGCAGATTATGTTTCATCTTGGGTTTTATTATTCATGTGAAGGACTTACGTAATTATATCGTTGCAACAACACAGTATCATATGATGCTGCACAAAAAAGATACTAGACAAAGTGTTTTTGATTAAAAGAAACTGTGGCCTGCATTTGGTAGAGCATCACAGTTTTTAAACTGAATTTATGAAATGATAAATATCCCAGTTGTTGCCCTTTTAAGAAAAGTTCATAAATGGTGATCAGTAGTAAAGCTTTGATTTTTATTATCACAACTTTTATCATTCATTCATATAAAGCAGACAATAAGATGTCGCACCTCCAAATCAAAAACTTCTTTTAAAGATAGTAAATCCTTTTTATGGATTTAAGCTTCATATGAAGCCAAATTGTTTTCAAAAGTTATGACATCTTGAAATATAAAAAATAAATACAGAAGAAAGACAAAAAGAGGGAAATACAGATTCTGATGACATTTCCCAAATTGTTGTAGGTCTAATAAACATGGCTGTGGTCTTTAGATAGCACATTTGTATCCGTGACAAGCAAGCTGGATTATACCAGTGATAATAGGTTTGATCTTCAAAGAAAAAAGCTGTTATCATAAAGCATGCGTGCATTGTTCAAACAAGCAGATGGGGTCGATCACAGGATGTAATCACAGACAAAGAGACATCTGAACAAGGCACTTCCAGCCTTTCATCTTCAAATGCTTTCCAACAGCCTCATTAAGCTGGAGGCTTTCCTGATCTCTCATTGACTCAACCATCCGCTAATTATAGGCTCGTCTGATGAGACCAGGTAGCTGGAGATCTGACAAAATCAAGTTCGTGGAGAGCTCTTTCGAGCTCAGACTCACCTTAACTGGCTATTTTCGCATGAAAGAAATCAAGTGTAACTGCAACACAAACCCTCAGACAATCTTCCATTGTGGCTTTTGATGAGTTTTGTGGTTCTATACCGGCATGTGAAAAATAAAAACTGGTCTGTCAGTTCATTTATCTGATAAAAAATGTACTACCTAAATAAAACAGTCTTATTAAATTTGTTTTCCATGATTTGTTTTGTCAAAGCCATATTGCATAAACTATAGATAAAAGGTGGACCATTACCAAGTCAAAAGGATTTAAAAAACTCTTTGTTTATTATAAGAAGCGTATTGGTTTTTCTAAAATGAAGCACTTTAGTGTGTGCTAACAGAATTCTGCAAAGGAAAAACCTCCTAATTCATTTTAAATGAGTTATGTGATAGTGGTCCAGGAACGGAAACATCTATGAAGCATTTTTAAACTATTTCAAGTGTTTTATGGCAAAGTTAAATAATGCTTAGTGGTAGAAAACATGTGTTGAACATACACTCGCCGGCCATTTTATTCGACACACCTGTCCAACTACTCGTTAACAGTTTTCTAAACAGCCAATCACATGACTCTACATTTCTGTTGCGACATTTGGATAGTAGAATTTGGTGTCAACAACCTGAAAGCATGGATCCATCCTGCCTTGTATCAACGTTTCAGGCTGGTAGTGGTAGTGTAATGGTGTGGGGGGCTATATTCTTGGCACACCTTGGGCCCCTTAGTACCTATTGATCATGGACACCACAGCCTACCCGAGTATTGTTGCTGACCATGTCCATCCTTTATGACCATAGTGTAGCCATCTTCTGATGCTACTTCCAGCAGGATAAGGCACCATGTCATAATGCTGGAATCATCTCAGACTGGTTACTTGAACAAGACATTGGGTTCACTGGACTCAAATGACCTCCAGAGTCATCAGATCTCAACCTAAAAGATCACCTTTGGGATGTGGTGGAATGGCAGGTTGACGTCATAAATGTGCAGACGACAAATCTGCAACTGTTTGATGCTGTCATGTCAAAATAAACTAAACTCTCTGAGGAATGTTTCCAGTACCTTGTTGAATCAATGACACGGAGGATTAAGGCAGTACTGGAGACAAAAGGGGGGACGATCTACCAAGGTGTACCTAATAAAGTGGCCGGTGAGTATACTTGAAAGTACATTTCTAGGACAAATCAACCAATGATCTGGAAAATGCCAAAAAAGAGAAACCAAAAGGTGCTCCATCTTAGATCTGAGACCTAATCCCTAAAACTAATTGATGGCACATTGAGAAAAGACTATAAGATGCTTCCCAAAAATGTCCAAATTTCTCAACAGCTCATTAATAAGTGTTGCCCTTATGCACTAAATTGCAGCGCAATGGGCGAAAGTCACTGAGTGGCATCAGCTAGGTCGGTGGTCAAAATATGAATTCATAATAATTATTAATGACCAGACCATAAACAATTGGGATAACATTCTCTTTTACAACATTTGTATGAGTATAAACAATTTTTAATCCTTGTTAGAACATCAAGTGACTACAATTATATCCAAATGCCACTTCCACTGAGACATTTTGATTATGCACTGTAGCATGTTATTAAAAAAATATATAACTGTTGGCGTTTCTTACAGCACAAAAAGAAAAAGGCTGTCAGTATGGATCAGTTAAGACATTTTCACAGATTTCCAAAGTGATGTTAAAACAATTGGCAAATCTTTGGGCTCAGAAAACCAGGTTTTGAGAAGACTTTGAAAAGTCTGGATACCAAAGCTTTCTGGAGTCAAAAGGAGCAAAAGTTGAGCAGGAACTGTCATGAAATAGGTTCTTGATCTGGATCACACCTGTGAATATCAAACCGAATGTCTAAAAAACTTGCTTGAAGGTGCTTTGATGGTCCAGTCAAAGTGGAGAACTCGGCAGCATGGATATAGAGCAGTAATTATTTAGGAGAACTGATCACCATGAAACAAGGAGCAGTGATCAGAAATGTCTCCATAAGGAAATGATTTAGAAGAAAAACAGTAGTTTTGTCTTTTGGTAAAAAGAAAGGATCCTTTTGCTGTTTGTTGTCTTTGTTACTAACTGTCATAAAATTGAATCCTTGGAAAAATGAGTTGTGATGTTTCAAAATAATATTTCTCAAGTGAAAATAAAAAAGTACAAATATTGAAACGAGAAAGAGAAAAACAGTAATTGTTTTTTTTTTTTAATCTTGTGTTTTTACTAATGTAAAATGTGGAAAAAAGGATAAAAATGTTAACAGTCATGTTGGCAGTATAATGGGGGCAGAATAATAGTTGCAAAACAAAAAACGTAATAAGATAAATAAAGACAAATGTAATTGAGTAAGACTGGCTCTTTACTATAAATCTATCAGAATAAAAGTAAAACATGTAATGTAGAAAGCCATGAAGCAAAACAGCATAAAAACTATTATTTTACTCATTTTGGTCTGATTCTTTAAAATCGACTAAAGGAAATTGTTTTCTCGTTTACTGACATTGGAAATCTTTTAGTTTTCACATGACTGTACAACCTGCATAAGCTGTGCTCAGTGTGAGTATACAAGTTATGACTAAGTCTGGGGGTTTCAGGAAGCCTGGCCTCTCAGTGTTATTGTCGGCAGTGTCAACACCTTTGCCTTTCCGTACCTGAAGGTTGACATTTCACTCCATTTGTATAAAGCTCCTTTTCTGTGCGAGTGTCTGTTCTCTCTTCATCTGTGAGACCTTTATGAGCTGAAGTCCACTGGATTGCAATCTGAGATTTAAAAAAAACACAGAATCTTTGCAGCTTTTCTGATACAAATGGCTCTTTTTTATGAAGAAGCCATGGACTATTAAATTACTAAACAAAAAAGGTGACATGCCTACTGAGTCAAATCTATCATAAGATGAATTTAGGCAAAATTCTAAGAGAAATTCTTGCCGATTTCTCATAGGACTTAGGGCATGCATTAACATTGGAGAAGCAAAGAATATTGTAAGATACAGACTTTTGGAATTACGCTGTTTTGAACTGATATGATTTTTTTTACATTTAAGCCCTAGTTTTAGCCCCTCCATGGCTGAATTTATTTCCAATTGTATAACATATATTCCCATAGATTTTTTTCGATTCAAGACGATGGTAAATCAAGTTGAGTCCTACATTTACTGCAAATTAGCAACAAACGGCATGAAGGGGTTCTGATTTGTGTGAGCTCCAGCTTCTTTTTTTTTTCTATTAGGCTAAATTTATCATATTGCTAAAGTAAGATCAACATCTTCAATAGTATTATAAAATTGTGTTTATATAATTTCAAAAGCGTTACTTTAGGGGCCCCTGGGCACTCAAGCTCAGGGTTCCCTGGGGGAGTCTTGAACCTGCCTTGTATGTTCAATATTCAAAACAGTTGGGAGAACATGGTACCAAAAGCGTACAACAAGGTTTACACTCTAGGCAAGCTTGCCTGTTAAAGGGAAGTCAAGCATGGAAATTGAAACTGGCAGCAAATTCAAATCCACACTGTCACTGCGCAAAGGAGGAGAGCTGCAGGCTCTCAGTCATCGGACCATCCTTCACAGTCAAGACTTGAACTTGTTAAACTTGCTGACAGTAGAAATTATCTTCAAAGATGTGCAGACTCACATTTTCTCTCAGCCACAGTAAACATAAAGGATCCCCACACACAGAAAAACTGCTTTGAAGGGGGCACAAGTCTCCAGCAATCAGATATATCAATAGACCTACGAATTGAAATAAAATTGTGCTAAAGGCACAAATTACGTTTGTGCGGTACACTGTAAAACATTTGGCTGACTGTATTTGTTTTGTATAGTTTTGATTTTTAAACTTAATATTTGAAGAAGTGTTTATGAAAGGGTAATTAAACAAACCCAATAGCCAATTCAGATAAACCAGAAATGAACCACTAATGAAGTACTTTGGGTCTGAAACTAAATATAACTAATCAAGGCTTGAAAAAAAAGTATTTTTAAATATCATTTATTTACCAGAAGCAGAAATATAATTGTTGGAAAATCAACAGACTTTTTAACTTTCAAATTTGTTAGACTGATTAGGAACAATCTTCTGGTTTTACTTTGAAAACTTTGTTTTTTTCGAGGAGCTTTGTATCAACGGCAGGTCAAAAGTTGTAGCTTTTTTTCATAAAGGTTATAAAATATGTAGTCAAATATTAAAAAAATATGAAGCATGGGAAATTCTTTGGATCCTGTCGAGTTCAAACCAGCAAATGTCATTGAACCCTACCATATTGGATTTTCCACCATATTGGGCTTTTTGAAAGGGGCAGTCATGGCCATCTGAACAAGACTGGAAGCCATCAAACAGGATATTTGTATTTTTGCAGGAACAGTAGAAAATGTGTCTGTACTTTTTATATATAAAACGTAAAACAGACTTTAATAAGCCAGTAGGTGATTCTAAAACTTTACGAGTTCTATAAAAAGCAGGACATGTTTCCTCATTTAAAGTTTCACATCACATTTTTTGGCTTCATTTGACAGATAGAAAACAAAACCTATTGTAGTTTTTGCCGGAATATCAGTCATTGTATTTAAATGTTAGGAGGTCATGTACAGGTACAGTTAAATGATAATAAGCCCTTGTACTTCCACTTTTGGAGGCAGGACCAATGTCTTTAACCATATAGATACTTAAATACATACATTTTCTTTTACACTTTCATTACGATTTGTAAAAAGCAGAAACTTTCTACTGTCAGCTAATCTTGAATTTGGTTTATACCCACCTATATCATTAAAGCTTGATTCTGCACTTTGACGTGTTATAAACTAAATGAAAAGGAATTAAAGCAGCTTACGAAAAGCGCCACAGTTGTATCATGTCAGTTCATCAACTTAATCCATCTCAGGGAGCTTTAATTAAATTCACAAAAAAAAAAATCTTAAAAAGCAACATCATCCATTTTTAGAACCCACATTATCCTTTTTTGGGGTCATGGGGTTGCTGAAGCCAACCCAGCTACTGTTGGAAAAAGGTGGGGCCAGTCTGCTCCAGGGCCACACGCTCACATAGGGGCAATTTAGGATCCTCAATAACCAATGAAGCATGTCTTTGGACTGTGAGAGGAAACCCTAGTGCCCAGAGAAAACCCACACATGCATGGGGCGAACATGCACAGAAAGGTTCCAACAAGAATTCAAACCAGTCTTGCAGTGAGGCAAGATTGCTAGCAGTATCAGTTACTCTATAATTACCTAGAAAATTAAAAAATATATAAAAATGTAAACTAGATTCATATCAAAGACAGGATTAATGGATTTATGTCAAAAGTGAAACTTGATGTGAATCGTTTTATGAGAGTTTTATGAGACTGGCTTCAGGCCGACCTCATGATGTCTTGCATTGCTTCATTCATAAATGAACAGCTCAGAGGAATGATCCCTATAGCCATGTTTTCATCTGGAATCAGGCCCCATTTACACACAGCTCCTCTAAAATAAATCTTCTTTCAGGTGACATGAAAGATGACTCAATGTTTTAAATAAAATAAATAAATAAAAGCCTCCATGTTTGTTAAACCCTGTTGTCTGAGAGTGCTTGTTTGGTGAAGCATGCGGCGTAATTGGAGTGCAGTTTTCTCAGGATTTAAGCATCGTTTCTAAAAATGTTGACTTTTTTTTTTTTTAAATCCAAAAGCTTTTTCAATTCAGAACCAGAGCCATCCTCACACCCAGACCATCACGCGTATATCTTCTCAGCCAGACAAACCTTCTTCAGATTTGTTATTGTTTAACGAGCGTTTAATCATAAAAAGAATATGTAAGGAGATGCCTGAAGGAAGCTCACACTTGTGTCGAAAACCAGGAAGTTGCTCTGGTCTGATAAAGCTAGACTTTCACAAAAGCATAATAATCAATTTACATTTTCCAAGGTTTTGCAAACGCATTGGAAACATGAGAAAAACCTTAACTTCAGGGCTAGATGAAGTTGCATTTCAGTTTAATATCACTCCCTTTTTTACTTGACACATCCCCCTGCAGCTCACTCAGTTAAAAATTGCCCATGTGTGTTGCAACAATAATATAATATCCCACATATTCTTAGTGCCCCAGCTCCTCTTATCTTCACCTCAGCCTGCTCCACTGCCCTCAGTGACTCATGTATCACAGCACACTCGGAGTCCCATGCTCCAGAGGAGAATTTCTCCATCCTTTAAGTCTGGGGGGTGGCAGAATGTGTGTGGGTGTCACACAGCTTCAAGGGGATGGCACTTCCACAGCAAGATTAGACTGATGACTTAGGAAATAATAATAATAAAAAAACAGATCATTTGATGGAGAATTTCAAAAGGAAACAAAAAGTTAGAATTAATCTATTTTTATTTTTTTTTCAGAACAAATAATAAACAAATATTTCAAGTCTTTTTCGTTTGCCTTCTTTGAAAGTTTTCCTCTTGCTTTATTTTTCTATTAAAAGCTGCATAAAGCCACATGTTTTTCTGCCTTTTTTTATTGATAACCTTGTTTATCAGAAAATACATTGCAAAAACACAAAATCTCAAGAGTTTTTGTCTGGTTTCTAGCTAAAATATTTTTAATACATTTTAAGCAATATTGCAAATGAAACAAATTATTTTACTTATTTTCTTAGGCAAAAGTTTATTTGGCTCACAAAACAATGTTTATGACAAACTGATTTTAAAATGTGTAGTTCTAGCCTTACTTTAAGTTGATTATGGTCTAGAAATAGGGACTGTTGCTTAAAATAGAACACATTGAGGCAAATAAGGCAATAAGCAAGCTCTCCCACTTAGAAATCATGGAAGGATCTGGAATATTAATATTTCCACTGGGATACAAAAAAAATAAAAATCTGGAAATCGCACTGCATAATTAAAAAATGTATTTGTATGATACTGCCGTAAATAAGTATTTGAACACCTGAGAAAATCAATGTTAATATTTGGTATGTTAGCCTTTATTTGCGATTTCACAGGTCAAACGCTTCCAGTAGTTTTTCACCAGGTTTGCACACACTGCAGGAGGGATTTTGGCCCTCTCCTCCACACAGATCTTCTCTAGATCAGTCAGGTCTCTGGGCTGTCGCTGAGACACACAGCGTTTGAGCTCCCTCCAAAAAATTCTATTGGGTTTAGATATGGTGACTTGCTAGGCCAGTCCAGGATCTTTATATGGTTCTTATTTTAAGACATAATATTTCCGATGACCAGAGAAAAAGACCCAAATGTGAAAGTTTATTAAGTAAATTCATGATTTAATTAGCCTCATCACAACTTATTTAAGGAATTCTCACCAAAAAAATAGTTCTGGCATATATATTCACTTCTAAAAAATATCTCACATTAGGATACTTTGTACCTTGTTTTGACACGTTTTCCAGTGTAAAAGTGGATGAAATATTAAGAGTTGTATTTTTCCTTGCAGGATCAGACTCATATGAGACAGGGGGAGAAGGTTGCCCACACGGTGTGCGCAGAGGGGAGATGTCTCGAGAGCGCATCACAGGACGACCCTCCTCCTCCTCCTCCTGCAAGACGCAGTGCCAGAACAGAGCATCTCTAGTGGGAGAGCGCGTCTGCCAGGAAAGGGGGGAATCTCTTCCTTCCTAACAAAAACACTCCAAATACTTCCGACATGAACCATCGGAATCTATCCAGCTGCGCAGGGATGATGTAAAGATAAAAGAGAGGAGCTCCAGCGGGGATCTTGGACGCATGGATGCGGAATGTGCCAAAGGGAGTCTGGATATGCGCACAAAAAGTAGAGAGAAGTGAGTTTTTAGGGAGCCACAGGATGGACACTGCGGAGGTTCTTCTGTCTGTTCTGGTGGTTGTGATCATCATTGTGTCGTTGCTGTCCAACGTGGTGGTGCTGATCTGCTTCCTATACAACCCGGAGATCCGCAAGCAGGTTCCCGGTCTGTTCAACCTCAACCTCACCTTCTGCAACTTGTTGCTGACGGTGTCCAACATGCCGCTGACTTTGGTGGGACTCATCAGCAAGACTCAGCCGGGAGGGGACGGCTTCTGCCAGATCGTGGGCTTCCTGGAGACTTTCCTGTCCACCAACTCCATGCTGAGCATGGCCGCTCTGAGCATTGACAGGTGGATCGCGGTGGTGTTCCCCCTGAGGTACCACTCCAAAATGCGCCACAGGGACGCGGCGTTTGTGCTGGGGTACACGTGGGCGCACTCCGTGTCCTTCTCCACGGTGGCGGCTTGCCTCTCCTGGGTGGGATACCACCGGCTTTACGCGTCCTGCACGCTGGCCAACCCCAGGGCGAGCAGCCGAACCCAGTTCGTCATCTTCACGGTCTTTTTCCACTCCTTCACCTTCCTCCTGTCCTTTATAGTGCTGTGTTTCACATACCTCAAAGTTCTTAAGGTGGCACGATTTCACTGTAAGAGAATCGACGTTATAACAATGCAAACTCTTGTGCTGCTGGTGGACATACACCCCAGGTGAGCTTCATGCACTTATTTTGAAATGTAATTCTTTTTGTTTTTTGAATCGAGAAAGGCATGAAGCCTTTAATCAGAGACTGAAAAGCTTGAAATGGTCAGTGTCTGAACAGAAGAGTTAACGATGCTTTCCCATCTTTGCATTTACATTTTGATTGCATCCTTACCATTCAGAGAACCTGGAATTCAAAATCTAATTTAAGTGTCACAAAGACTGATTGCAGTACCTTTTTATGGTACAGTTAAAATGAGTACAGCCTGTGTTTGTGTGTGTGGGGGCGTGTGTGTGGCTTTTGTGCATAAGGAAAGACACAGTACGTGTGGTTCCATTGCTTCTGCTCCCAGTGATCCCCTCAGAATTATGACTGTCTTCGTCATTATAGCAACATTTTAGATTTACCCTCCTCAAGTTTGAGGTGTGTGATTGTGTACCCTGGGAGACACTGCCAGTTTTGGGGGTAACACATTAACAAAGTACTGTAATTGTTTTACTTTTGTCAGTGGCGAAGTAACGTAACAAATTACTTTTTAAAATTCTGTAATGAAATCACATTTACTAGACCACAGAAACCCTTTATTACTCACATGTTGGTGCAGTACACCATAGGTGACTAATAAAACAAAAAAGTTGACATTTCTTTTGGTCGAATGAAACAAATACTAATTAAAAAAAAACAAAAAAACGACGTTTCTGACGCATGCACGCACATGCAGAGTTGAAAATGTGCCAAAGTAAGATGAAGAAAGCAAAGATATGGATGCATTTGTTTGGACATTCGACAGCTGGAGATATTCAAATTATTTGATGATGATGATTATAACAGACTGCTTTCCACTGTCATAGTGTCACTGAGAAACTACCCATGTATATTTTTTATGTTTATGTGGTGAAATGAATGAGGTGGTGCTAAAAAACCTCGATTGTCCCTGTGTAACCTCTGTTTTTTCATTTTGTGGATTTTACAAGCAGATCTTGTTTGTGCTAACCAGCAGTAGCCAGGTTAAACTCTGGTTGGATGCAAGTTTGAGTCAGCTCAACTGTCATTGTGTGTTTGCAGTGTTCGACAGCGTTGTCTAGAGGAGCAGAAGAGGCGGCGTCAGAGAGCAACAAGGAAGATCAGCACCTTCATCGGCACCTTCATGCTCTGCTTTGCTCCATACGTCATCACAAGGCAAGTGTTGCTGCAAAGTTAGGGAACGTGAGGGGAACCCCATCAGGGCGCACACACTGCAGAGCATGCAGCCCTTTGATAACCTCTCAGCTTGTTCTCATCCACTCACCCTTTCACACCCCTCCTCTTCCACTTCCTCCCTGCTTCCTCTCCACGTCGGCCAGAATTGGAAGACGAGATTGGCTGACCTTGTGATAAGTAATATGTCTCGGCTCTGCTGTCACTGCTGCATTAGCGCTTTTCTCCTCAAGTTCGCTGCGTGCATCCCAATTTGTTGGAATCCACTCACACAAATCACAGCACAGAGGGAGGTTGTCAACAGAGTCCTGTTAGTCTGTGGGGAACGTTATGTTCACGTTTGCACGTTTTAAATCATAAAAGATGAACTGATTAGGAACATAAATGTCTATTAGTGAAAAGACCTCCCAAAGCATTCCACATAAAAAGCATATCAATTTTCTAAAAAATGTAATTAAACCCCAACTTTTTTCCAAACACTTTCTGTTCATTCTCTCACCCTTTAGTTTAAAAGAGACTGTAACTGGAAGAGCTGCTGATGAGATGTTAGTAGAAGTTGTTTTACCTGAAAGGGAATCTGACTTTCTTTGAGTTATTTGTCATAGTCTGGATCAAATGTCACAAAGAAATCAGAGTAGCTCATGTACTGATATGCTCCTGAGTCAGGTGTGTTCTGTGACATCAAAAAGAAATCAAGCCAAAGAACGTGTCTGACATGCATCTTATAGACAAAATCTTTTTGGTTTGACGCTGTTGGGAGTGTTGACACAACAAAAGTGGCTGGAAGGAGTAACTTGGGTAATTTTTTGTTGTTAAAATAATAACAAAAACTGTGGAAATATTACACCTAAAAATATAAATAGTGTTTCTCACTTAGCTGACATGCTCTTCAAAATAAAAGCACAACCAATTCCCCAAAGCAGTTCTGATACCGCTGTCTGAAACTGCTTTTATAGACAAGAAGTTTAGTCTGGTTTTTAGGGCAATCATGTTGACTAATCCAATAATAATAATAATAATGTATCATGATGAGACAAAAGCAAATAACCAGGAATACTTATCCGTTACTAATATCCAGAGGTTGGATTTCTGTTTTTTAGTAAAATGTAACAAATAACTAAAATTAAGAATTAAATCATAGCTTCTATCATCAAAACAAGTACAGTATTGTGCTATTAAAGGGTATCAAATCGATATTTGATGACCTGGGATATTTGCTTGAAAATATTAACAAGCAGCAAACCACAAATAAATATTTTTATTTAAAATCAGAAATGCATTTTGGATGACCCAAATGCAAGAGATGTTAAAGAACCTAAAAAATTACCACTAAAGTATGATTACAACTACACTGGTAAAAGCCTAAACAAGGGAGGGCCCAAAAATAAAATGTGGGCAAAATAGAGAATGAAAACAAACTGAAAAAACCAGACCCTTAAATAGGCCTAAGGGTTAATCGACTAACAGAAAGCAGCTGTGGATAATTGACAAATGAACTCTGTGGTGGCTGTGACTGGGAATATAAACACAAAACGTGACCCAAACACATAAACAAGGAAAACTGGAGCTGAGGAGCAGCACTGCTCACACATCTTTATGTTTACGCTGTTCCCATTGTACAGTACATTTTAGTTTTCTGCATGGCTTGTTCTGGGCATCTCGTCTCTGTTCGTCCCCTGCTCCCTTCTCACACCACGCTCTGTTTCTGCTCGCCTGCAGGATTGTGGAGTTATTTCCAGCAGTGCCTATCAACCCTCACTGGGGAATTGTCTCCAAGTGCTTAGCTTATAGCAAGGCAGCCTGCGACCCCTTTGTGTACTCCCTGCTGCGACACCAGTACAAGAAGACATGCACAGACATAATCAACAAGATGCTCAAGCGCAGCTCCTTGAACGCATCAGAACGTGCGCCTCAGCCCCAGGCCAATAACTTACCAACAGCAGAGTGATGAAGAGGAAGAGCTAACAACTATCCTGGAAATATGAATCCCATTCATTTCTGATGAAGAAGAGACCATGTTTATTTCTTTTTTTTCTGTCATTGTCTGCTTGAATTTAGCCTGACATGTTGAAAAGGTGTTTTTATAAAAAAAGGAGAAACTGCAGGCAAAAGCAAACACAGCAGGAGTGCACCTGTGCTGAGTGGCCAGAGCAGCATGAAGAATTTGCTTTGAGGACATGAACCAGCAGATTTCCCTTCATCTGGAGACAAAATGTGCTCAGCAAGGAAGGACAACTAGTTTATATTTAACTTTTTTTTTTTTTTACTATTAGTCTGAACAAAAGGTTTTTGTAAAAAAGTATTTGAAAAAGGCGAGAGTCTCTGTTAAGAGTCTCTGTATGTAGCGATGGTAACTAACCCAATGTTTTGATATTGTGGATTACAGTTTTACATAAGTGCTGCTCAGGTTTTTATGGTTTGGTAGAGTAATGCTACATACACTCCAGGCATGTGATGGGCGTTCAAGAACCTGCCTATCGCGGGTTCTTGAACACACTTTAACCATATGGTGTTTACACTGGAATGTCTCTAGTTGATACTAGCCCATGTTAATTTTTAGGCCTCTATTCCAATAAACGATAGCCTTTGTGTCATCTAAATCTTTCTGGACACAAACTGCAATCATTAATTTCTCTTTCATGATCAAATTTCAAATGGTTCCATGAATTGGTCAAAATTCAACTGGTTTAACTTTCAACATGCGTTCAATGGCTGTACATATACATAAACAGACTTAAAAACTTGAATGTGCCTAAAACCCACATTTACGCGGTTATACAGACTTTTCATCGGTAATGGTTGCTTGAGTGCACGTTGCCGAGGGCAGTTTGAACGTAGCTGAGGAATTAACCAATTATTCTTTTGTTCCACATATTAAAAGTACTTTTTAAAACTTTTGATTATCTGTGATCATATTGTGGCTTTTACATTTTTTTTTTAATTCCCTGACCTTCCTTTAAGATTTAATTGTTTAAAAAACAGCATATTCTGTTTTGACCACCCTTTATGCCATTTAGCCTAGTGGAAGATGATCAATTGTGCTTACTTGGGTTAGTGCACACAACCATGAGTGACCCAATAAGACTATGATGTTCATTTTGAGTTGACTCGATTACTAAGACAGATCTTTAAGCCTGGATCTAAACAGTCTTTAGAACAAATTCATCTCTGGAGGCTGACCTAATGATTTTCTTTAGTTTGTGGTTTGCCTTCATTAAAAGTTTCTGCTTCCTGCCAGAAATATTGATGAATGATGCCAATAGCTTGGAGAGGCGACTACAACTCTTTCAGACTGTTATCTAAAAAATAGGATGGCATAAAAACTTCTGTAAGGAAATTTGTGTCACTGGTAGATCAACACCCCTCCTACCCCCTGTGGTTGTGGGAAAAAATAGCTTTTCTCTCAAATTTTTGGTGCGATACCCAATTTGGGGAGCTGTTAAGACACCCAGCAGACACCCAAAAAACACAAGCAGACACATTTTCAAAGTTTCATATGAAAGTTAAAACAGTGCACGAGAAAAACAAAGAATTTTGAAGGTGTTTGCTTTCTGCTAGACGTTCATGCGTCAAAATTTAAGCCTATTTTGACTTAAAATTCAACATTTAAACTACAGATTTTCTTAATTGTCTGTAGTTAAGCCACTGGTAATTTAGATAATTTTTGAACCACAAAACAAGTCAGTATTTTCATATTCATTGATCTATAATTTATTCATTTGGCTATTAAACATATCTGTTTGGAATCTGATGTTTTTACATCCTTGATTGGATGGAAAACAATTCACCAAATATGATTGAGTGCTCGCCTAGAACGGCTCCTCTTACCTTGTTCTGTTTTCTTATTTATTCATGGATGTTTGTAGCCTTTGGGTTGAAGATGTGTGGACAGGTTTGAGAACTGACAACTATCAGTTCAAATCATTACTGAACCGCACATATGTGTACACACTGACAGAAATATGGAGTGGATCTGATAGGACAGAAAATCCTTATTAAACCATAAAATATGTTATATTAATACCAAGTATGGTTGAAGGAACAAAATTCATATTAAAAGTTTTGACTCTACTTATGCTATAAAAAAGAAAAAAAAACATTAAAGTTTGTTGCTCTAAACATTTTAGGCTGTAGATTACTCTAATATTTAACAGTAGAAAGACATTTCCAGATATCGCACAGCTTTGCATCCATTTGAATTAATCTGCTGTCAAGGCAACTTTATTTTCCAAAAGTGTCTGTGTTCCTAAATCTTTGCTGCACAATATGTCCTCATAACTTAAATGGCATTTGAACTGGTTTTCATGGGAATCCTTAAAGCTCCAACACGTGTTGATTTGTACAGGGTTATTAAAGGAAGGACGGAATTGTAAACTGACTCTATTTTATACCTTTTAATTAAACCCAGATGCTTTTCTGTAGCATTTTGTAGTTTCCTGGCATTTTAGGAGGATAGCTCTAAGCCCATAAGCCCCTCTGACTTATCCTCACGGCTAATGTTGCACCCATTATGCCACTTTTTTTCTGTGCCAAAGCCAGACAGTGCTGCATAAGAGCCTTTTGACTGGGCTTCACTTATAAATAAAGTCTTCTCACATCTACAGAAAACAATACATACAAAATATATTTCTGCTAAGTTTTTATTAACATCAGAGGTTTCCTTGACGTTGAGTTTGGGCCAAAGTTTTTGATGATTCCCCTTCTCAGTAGCATTTCACAATGAAAGAAAACAAAAAGTTTTAGTGGGACTAAGTAAAATGGCAGAAACACCCTTTGTCAATAAAAACATATTTTTAAATGTTTTCAGTTACCATCAGTTACCTTTAGTGATATGAATTTTTCTGCTAAATATGAAGAATGTTTAATTTTTGACACTGATGACAGCTATGTTTTTGATTTTTAAGGAAAAAAGGCTAAATACTGTACTTGGTGCGAGATTTAGAAGTGTTTTTGGTCTTTGGATGTATGTAATTTTAATTTATTACAACACTATTTATGTTTGGGTTTTACAGAATGTTCTGCTTTTCATGCAAATTGGATTTTACTGTTGCATTTTGGTGACAATGAGATGATTGTAGTACCTCATTTTTTCTGTTGGTGACTGACTCGACTGCCTTTTGAGGTTTTTTTTTCCGTTTGTTTGTTCTTTACGTTTCTAAAACTCTGACTTGAAGCTGCTGCAGCTGAAAGAAGAAAAAGCAGCAATTGTGTTGTAATTTCTGGTGTGATAAACTGATATTTTTTTTACTTTTTATATGACGAAAGCAATGTTCTGTTTGTTTATTTTGTTGAATGTAATTTGTTGATTGCGTAAATGACGTATATCATTTTTAGATTTTAACCAGAAATAGTAAGTAAATGTATTAATTGGATATTTATAAAGTAGTATTTATAAAGGAGTTTATGCTTCCTACTGTTGTTTGGTTTTGATGTTTTTTGATTTTTTTTTTAATTTAAAAATGACAAAGCTAAAACAAGAACAGAGACAGGTTTTCTGTCTTTTCTTCATCAGTTAGGGTAGCATGTTTCATACAAAAAATAAATTGAAATTGCTCAGTGTGACAGATATAATATAAAACAAAACCTTTTGAAATGTGTTTTTTAAATGCCCAAAAGTGACACATGCAGGTAAGCGTTAAATGTATAACAAGGGCTCAAAAAAGAGCCTAATTTTAAGTTTGCATTATACATTTGATGATGTTGGGACACGTTTGTGCTCATTCAGAACCTTGCTTCATCCACAGTAACTGGAATTAGCTTCTGATGCCATCCTGCAAATTGGAGAGCGTCACTTGATTTGTGAAAAATAATACAGTCTTTTGAGAGACTGTACATAATGTTCTACATTATGTACAACTTTGGTAAGAAGTGTTGGAAATCAGAAGTTCAAGAATTGAACCCTGAGGAACTCCTCAAAAAATGTGTTTCTTACATGTATTGTCACTAATGAACAAAGTAGTACACAAATCCTAATGATTCAAAGTTGCTTAAAAATCATAATTTGAATGGTTATTTAAGTTATGAACACTGAACAATTTGTCAGTGACACAAAGACACTTGAGAGCAAACTGCAGCTGAACGTAAACCTGTTTTGATGATCACTATTTGGTATATATAATGCCACCTACTATTGCTGTATAGTGAACAGTAACTTTTTTACAGAACAGAAATGGTACAAGTGATCCTCAAGATAAGGCGAAGGACCTCTGTGGTCACGTGAAAGCTTAATCCTGTGAGTTTACTTTTCATTGCTTCAACATTCACTGAAAGGAAGTGTAACAATCCTGGGACTTCATAGCATTATCTGCTGCTAAATTAAGAGATTTTGAGCTAAACATGATTTCTAGATTATAAGGACATAATTTTCATTAACACTCTGGCTAGCTTAGACTCTTAAGACAAACAGCGGAGCTATGAATTTATTGATCATGAGGCCAGAAGCTTTTCCTGCCACAAATCCTCATCAGTGCTTTTATATGATCTTATTACAAGTTATAAGGAAATTCTTCCATGTCTTTTTTTTTAATCTTTTTCTTATAATTCCTAAAATGTATTTTAAGAATTATAGAGAAAATGTTTTATGTTGAAAATGTTTGTTTTCATAATGAATTTACATACATAATCATGTGCTAAATCCTAACTTTTTCTTAGGGGTATAACGATTAGCTGATGTGACCATACAAAGTGGTAGAATATTCTAATAATGTTCCCTTTGTATTATTTTGATGTGGAAAAACAACAGTGGGCTGAACTTCGTCAAACTAAACTGTGAATGGATTTACCGTTTGCTCTTGTTTACTTGTTTGTACTCATATTTAGTTTACACTTGTTTATCTTGGAAAACTGGAAAACTTCACCTGCACTGTTCAGTACTCAGGCATTTAGCACACTGGTTGACATTTTGGCTGAAGATGTCCTGGATCAATATTAGGTTAGTGAATCAGATTGAACCAAAATCGACTATGAATTGTACCGTCAACCACAAATTATGTATAGAATTGTTGATAAAAAGAATCACTGCACCGCTACTATTTTCATTTATGTCCCTGTAGTAGGACCTCATGCAGACTGTAGATGCAGTATTTTGCAGCCACGTAATGCTGCTGTTTATATTCTATATATATTGATGAAATTTAAAATTTCTTGAAACACGTTCTGGTGTTTCTAATTTTCATCCACTCCAGCTTTGAAAAAAATAATTTGTTACATTATTGATCCCAAAACTGACAGATGTAATTAAGGATGAGAGATTTCCTAAAGAAGCTAGCTATATGGTTTCATTTTTGGCTCATTAGTCATCTAAATATCAGATAACAAAGAATATTATTAAAGACAATAACATTTCACTGGCAAAGAAAAACTGAAATAATACAGTCAGATACCGTGAGATATAAAACTGAACTAACGTACAGTGATTTGTTCAAAAAGATTCAGCAGCAAGTCAGAGGTAACCTTTTCAAAAACATAATAAAAAGGAAGCAAAATCATTGTCTTAACTGAAGTGATTTCTTAAAGCTTTATTCTTCATCTAACATATTACACTGTATTTGGGGAAAAAAAGATAATTCTGGTTTAATTTAAAATGTAAAAAAATGTACTCACAAAAGTATGAATATATTTTGTTACAGTTTTGATAGAACAAGTTCATGTGTTTACTTCCCATTCATGAGCATTGCTGTAAAGAAAGGACAACTTTTAAAGATTTGATTTTAGATTTTTTTCGCTTTTCATGGTAGATATAGTATTTTCTACACATAAAGACACTTAAAAGCCTTTTTTTTAAATGACAGTGCAAAAGGTTACTCTTCTGTTTTATGACAGTAAATATGATTTACTAGAATAGCAAATTATTTAACAGACAAGGATGGCTTTAAAAACATGATTATTTAAAAATAAAAATTGACAGAAGTTAGTTTTATTTATATTTCATGATAGTTCAGCTTTTTTTTTTAAATTCTTGCTGTTAATGCAGGGTCATTGTCATTAACTGAGTGGAGAGGGTGGAGATAAAAAAGGTTTTGGCAGGATTTTTCTGTTTGCATCTTCTCCACCTGCGATCGGTTTAACTCAGGAAAAGACAGTTTTTCCGTTCACCCCACAATGCAGGTGGTAATGAAACACAGCCTCAGCCCCAAAAGGCTGAACACTGACCACCTCACCGGGAGCCAAACATCTTCAGGTGGGTGGCGCAGACCCTGACACACAGCTTAATAATGATCGGCTTCAACCCACAGACTCTCCGGTGCAGCAAAATAAATAAATAAAAGAAACTCGACTCAAGGTGAAAAGTGGACACCTGAAACTGTAAAACAAACAAATGTTTGTTGGTTTTCTCTTTATGAACTTATGACTTTGAAACTAAAACTCACACGATAGCTGTAAATCTTCCACAACAGCAGGTGTACCAAAGGCTTTGAATGCTGGTGTGGGCATTTTCTCATGAACCAGACACTCACGACCAACACAAGCCACCTCTCAAAGCTTAAAAGAAAATGTTTTTTTAAATCTCTCCTCTATTTACAACTTCACATAATTTGTACAGTTTAAAAATTCTTTAATTTTGCAGAAAGTGCTGGTATGTTGAACAATCTAAGTAGTTCCATGTTATCCACGACTTCCAGATGATAATAAGTGTGCACTCATCAGTTCAATGATTTTTGGAGGACATTGTGGGAGGCTAAAGTTGTTCTCTAATTACATGTTAGCTTAAGAGAAAGAAGTCTCGTTTTGTCAGAGTAAACCAACGATCTGTAAAACCCCCAGCAGATCTCTGATAATTGGACCCTCTGGCCTGACACCCCCAAAGTACAACCTCAAAATTATAAAAACTGAATGGGATAATGCTTATTAGGCACAGTCGTTAAAGTCAAAGTAATTTAGTGCAGTTTAAGCCTAATAATTGTTCTTCAATTAAGGTGATTTTACTAATCCAGTTGAGAAGAAGTCTAACAGAAAAAAAATGGAATCTACCTTTTTTCAGAGAAAATACTTTTCTTTTAGAAAGTCCATATATTTTTTACAATTTCAGAATAGGTCAGAGCATGGTAAGTTTAAAAAATGCATTTTATGTTGTATATAAATGAGAAAATAGTTTAAAATGTTCATACGTAAAACTTAGAGAATTCTTTAACTCATTTCATTCTGTAGCATTCATTGTTCATTCATTCATTCATTTCCTGAACCGCTCTATCCCTTTCGGGGTCACGGGGCTGCTGGAGCCTAACCCGGCTACTCATGGGCGAAGGCAGGGGACACCCCTGGACTGGTCGCCAGTCTGTCGCAGGGGTAGCATTCATTGTGTTGTTTCAAATTTGTTAACTCTGATAGAGACAAACTGGATGTATCATAAGATGATGGAGCAGCATTGGCAATTAATTATTTTATGGCAAACTCTGGCTAGCTGACACTACTAAAATGTTCTCACACACAGTTTTCCTTTTTCATTAGTTAGCTTTGTTCTAAAATTTCAGCATTCATTCCCTTATTGTTACTTCTACTTACCTTTAGTCAGTAAGAACTCGAATACTTGCTCCATCTAACATTTTTCCATGTCAGCATCTCAAATTTTGGGGATTTTGTTACACTTTGCATCCTCCTAATCTGCATTTGCAAGCACTTGTCTGTCTGTGTGCATCTGTGTGTGTGCTTGTGAAAATCAGTGTGTTTTTTAAAGCAAATCCTGGCTGGTTCAAAGCCAGCTCCCTCTTCTTTATCAGAGAAACCTCTTAATGGCACATGAAGCTGTCATAAAGCAAGGTGCATTTTTATTTTATTTTATTATTTTGAACACATAATACAGTGTCAGCATCCAACCTAACTTAGTTGTCTAAATTAAAACCAACCAACAGACCAAACTTTTAGGTGGCAACAAGATTTAAATCAGAATCTGCCAGTCAGATGAAGCATTGAGATTTTGCATCATACATTTCAAAATACTAAAATGATGTGAGTGCATGGAGAGCGGGATAGAGCATGGGAATGCATCTCACAAGCAGCATTTTCTGCTCAAAGAAGCTTGATTTTACAACCACAAAGACATTTCTTCTCCAGTGCAAGAGCCAAATTCTTGTGTGATTTCTGGCATGTTTTCATTATAAACAAGTTTGATTACTGTGCAGTAATGCATGAGATTGGGTTGTCACATGTCCATTGAAAGTTAAACTCCAATGTAAACTAAATAGATCAGCTGAAAAAAAACACGTAAGCCTCCCTTCTGTTAAAAATCTTCATTAATTTATCCAGCCCAAGCGGGGCTGCCCAGACTTACGTCTCCACAGAAATGTTCTCCAGTTCTTTCAGGTGAGACTTCAAAGGAGCTTCCAACGTCAGCTGGGAAACAGTATCCAAAAGCCTTGATTCCACTGAGGGGTCCAGTCCGGTCCGCTATGTTTCTATTTCTTTGGGTGAAATGTCAGGTTCACAAAAGTTCCTGTTGAGAACTCAGAACCTGTTGAGATCTGTCCAGCTTTAGAAACTAAACAAGAAGCTCTTTATGAAGAGGCAAACTCCAAGGAAATACATTCTGAATTTTCTGTTGGACATGTCAAAAGAGAGTTCTGTCCAGCTGTAGAAGCAGAAAAAAAAGAATACCATCTAAAGAGCCATACTCTTACACAGAAGTAAAATCTGAATCTCTTATCAGAGGCATCCAAAAGAGTTTCCTGTTTGCCAAAATATGCTTTGCAAAAGTTGTTCTAATGCCTCTTTGTAATGCCTCTATTGCCCAAGTTGCAACAGAATAGAATGAAAATTGTCCTGGATGAACTATGCCTTAGAACGTCAGCAATTGGGAATACTCCAGCGACCCTGTGACACCGAATGGAAATAAATGGGTGCAGAAAATAGATGAAAACTAGTGATTTGTATTCTCTGCATTGGACTCATCCCCAGGGCGAGTGATGAACTTTTGTCATAGCTGCATTTGGTAACCATTTTAATAGCTTAAACCTCCAATTTTAACTAACTTACTCTAACTTACAAATTGTAACTATCTTTAACTTTAATTTTCAAGTTATTCTGGTTCCGGTCACAAGCCAACTCATGTCTTCAGCTCTCCTGCAGAATGAAGTAAATAGGCAATATGTAGAGCTGAACATGGCACCGAAGAAAAACCAAGAAACATCTGACCTTGCAGAGCTCAGAATTGAACTTGGCGACATCCAAGCTAAGCCCACTCCTCTGATGGCACTGGAAGCCAAGCTAACGCCACTGATGGAGCTAGATGCTAAGCTAACACCTCTGATGGACCTTGTGGAACAATTCTGACGAGAAAGAGCAAGAAAGGAACAACGAGATAATCAACATGACCTCCTGGATAGAAGAGCAAACGACTTGGATCAACAAAAAAGAATGAATAATATAATTATCACGTGACTTCAACTCAAACCCTGGGCTAAGCCAGGCGCAGCTAACATTAGCACAGAAGTTAGTGGGGCTGCCATTGTTTCAGCCGAGTCAATTTGGATCATTCCTCACTTCTAAAGGATTTGGATATTAGATCTGCCACCCACTTACCAGGAGAAAGGAGTCAAATAAACCAGCGATCCTTATCACAGGATGTGAATGAAAAGCACAAGATAGCTCTGATGAAGCAAAGAAAAAGCTTGAAAGGGATGGCTGTTTATCAATATGACCATCTCTCAAAAAATAAATTCTGAACTGGCAAAGCAGAGCTGAATACCAGGATCTAGGTTAAACAACTTGGTCCACCGGACCTGTCCAAGGCAACGGGAATCACCAACATGAGAGACTTTGAGAAGTGTGTGGTCGCAAACCTCTGAGCCTCTAATTGACGCAAAATAAGAGTCAAATATGATTTCAAGAAAATATGACGCCTAGGATATACCACTGTCTCTTAGGTCAACTTTGACCTTGATTTTCAGCAGCGATTTCTGCCCTGCAGACAATTCAAGCTGAATTTACTTGCTGTGATATTAGCAGAAGGTCAATGGACCTGACAAAGTCTGAAGTCATAACAACGAGGAGAACCAGAAGGACGCTGTTAATCAGGAGGCAGAAGAAGGAATACCATCTTGGACAAAGGCTCTAATCCAGGGACGGGCAACTGCAGGCCTCGAGGGCCGCATTCGTGCATGTTTTCCAACACACAGTGCTCTGGCATGTTCTAATTGGCTGGACACACCTGAAGCAGGTAATCAGTCATGAGTAGGGCTTGAATATCTGGAAATCATGCAGATTTCATCCCTGCTCTAATCTAATCACTTGACTCAGTTCCCTGAAGTATGATTCATGACAAATGATCTTATAATGAAAATAATCTGCACATATTTTTGATTTTTTTAAATACTTTATTTAAGTAGATTGCTTTTCGGACAAAAATAATCTGCACATATTTTTGATTTTTCATACTGACTTATGGAATGACTTTTTCAGATGTTGGAAACTTGCACTACATTGCTGAATTTTTCTCATGATAAATAATATACATTAGTGGATGTTGTAAAAGTTTCTATTAATTTTATTTTATTTTTTTGCAGTTTCAAAAGAAAAACTCCACTTCCTGAAGACTTCTTCTGTGTCTTTTCCAGTTTTCAAAAGAAAAGTTACTTAGTTTTTAGTATAATTGTTTTTTAAACTACCTCAAAATTCATCTAAATACTTTCATATTTAGATAAAAAATTAGACATTCCTTTAATTGAATCTCCACGTCATCATAGTAGGTGGCCTGCAGTGGCTTTTGGGGATCTCAGAAGCTTTACTGTTTTGCTCCTCCACCAAATTTGACTCCAAAGATGGGCCAAATTGACAAAAAATAAAAAGTCAAACATGGGAAAATAGTGCTGGAGTGAAACTTTAGCCTTTGTAGGCCACTGCCCTGCTTTTTTTCTCCCAACCATCCATGCTCTTGCTTTATGTAATAATAAATAAGGGAGTTATATTTTATAATAAAGCCCAGGCATTTGTGGGGTTTTGTTCTGTTTTTGTTAACAATCTCATCTTTCCTTCACTTTCCACCTCTTCATAAACTGAACATGCAGCTGCTACAGTGTCCCAGCAAGTGACATAAAGCTAATTTGTGCAAGCCCAATTTTACCCATTGTGTTGTTAAAAAAAAAAAAAAAAAAAAAAGAGATGACAACAGAAATTAAGTTAAAAGTTCTGGAAAATTTTAATCAGTCATAAAACAAAACAAACATTTGAGTGTTTGATTAATCACTAGCAAAGGTGGGACTCCATGAACGTAACCAATGAGTTATCTTTGCATATGGCTGTGTATAGAATTGCCTATGATCTGGAATTGATATGAAATTAAATACAGCAATAATTGTGTTTATTAAGAAAAAAGATATGTCAGCAAAAATGGACCAGAAATGTTTAAAATAATATGGTCTTTTGTGGTATTTTGCGACTGCAATAGAGCTTCATTGCTTAATTTCAAATGGAAACTGTAGCAAGTATGTTTGAAACCTTTTTGGTCTGATGTTAAAATGTGTTTAAATGATTTTCTGAAATATTTTACCACATTTCAGCAAACATCTAAAAAGAAAACCAAACAGAACCTACATGCCTAAAAAGGTTGGAAATGATCCATGTTTCTATAGTCCAAGAGTATTTTCTCAGACAACATCCAGACAGATTCTGAGCCAGTTCCAAACCAAAGCTTGTTCTTCATGCTGATCAGATCAGCATAGATGTTTGCTTTTAATTCTTCTCCATCATGCAGTTATTATGTTCCCGAAAGTCTCTCTCCAGACCTGTGTGCTTGAAGTTGCCACACTGGCAATTTGATGGGCTGTTTGTTAAATTTTTCCATAATTTCTCTGATTCGTGATAAATTGGGCCGGCCTATTTTGAAGTCACACCTGGTAGCACCTATCTCGTAGCCAACCTCGCACTTCTTACTGGCAGCGGCATAGCCATGAGCTCTGGCTGTTACTTTGTACTCCCCTGGGTTTAACAAGCGCCAGTAGTCACCATCTGCAGCTGGAGAGAAGCGCAAAAGCTGGTAAATAGCACGCACTTGTGTGTTTTAGGTATCAATCAGTCAATGTGCACATATATATAACAGTGTGCCTTTTACAATGTCAGTTCGTTTTTTTTTTCTTACAAGTTCAAAACAGGATTGTATGTAATTGTAAATACGCTAACACAGATAATGCGTAGCAGATTTGGAAGGTTTTTTACATGTTAGTAACAAGGTTGGAAGCTAGCGTAGTCATAGTAACATTTGTTTGGACTGTATTACTGCTGCAAAAAAGGTAGGGAGTTACAGTTAGTGTGAATATGCTAACACAGCTAGCACTTCTGAGGTTGGCTAATGTGTAGCCTGTTACAAACAAGTTGAGGCAGTTAATAAAGTCTGCTTGACTAACAGACTTACACTATATTACCAAAAGTATTGGCTCACCTGCCTTGACTCACATATGAACTGAAATCCTATTCCTAACCTATTCTGAAGCATTCAGAGTTCCTTTCACTGGAACTAAGGGGCCAACTTTAGTCCTGAAAAACAACCCCACACCATAATTCTTCCTTAACACTTCGCACAATGCAGTCCAAAATGTACTGATCTCCTGTAACCTCCAAACCCAGACTCGTCCATCAGATTACCAGATGGAAAAGCGTGATTCGTCAGTCCAGAGAACACGTCTCCACTGCTCTAGAGTCCAGTGGCGCTGTGCTTTACACCACTGCATCCAACGCTTTGCATTGGGCTTGGTGATGTGTGGTTTGGATGCGGCTGCTCGACCATGGAAACTCATTCCATGAAGCTCTCTGCGTACTGTACTTGGGCTAATCTGAAGGTCACATGAAGGTCGGAGCTCTGTAGCAACTGTCTGTGAAGAAGGTCGGCGCCCTCTTTGCACCATGTGCTTCAACATCCACTGACTCCTCTCCATCAGTTTACGTGGCCTACCACGAGTTACTGTTGTTCCCAAACTTCCATTTGTTATGATAGAGCTGACAGTTGGCTGTAAAACATTTAGGAGCAGAAATTTCATGACTGGATTTGTTGCACAGGTAGCGTCCTATAACAGTTCCACTCTGGAATTCCCTGAGCTCCTGAGAGCGACACATTCTATCAAAAATGTTTGTGTGAAAACTGTCTGTAAGCTGGATTGCTTGATTTTAAACTCCTGTGGCCAGGCCAAGTGAGTAGGACACCTGATGCGTGAGCCAATACTTTTGGTTTTGTAGCGTTTCTTTGACTCTTGTTTCGCTTATTGCACCTGATCTCATATATTAAATTAGTTTGAAAATAGACCATTTATTGACAGTGTGCCTTAGCATGTAGTGCAGAAAAGACAGTACAAAAAAAATCTTCTTCCAAAAATGACTTGATGGAGACATTTTTTCTTACACTTTTTGGAAAGCAAAAAATGTTTACTTGTAGTGTCAGTATTCATTGTAAATAAAAGCAGATTTAAAACTTTAACTGAATTATTTGAATCAGATAAACTTTGGGGGGAAAAAATGAAATGTAGATGCATTCTGCAATTTGAGTAAGAATTCAGCATGGATTACTCTAGCCTTGTGCCTATAAAAAAAAGGAAAAAAAAAAGGTGATTTAGCATTTTACCTGTGCGAACATCATGGTTGATGCCTTCCACTGATATGATGGCATTGGCTATTCCACGACCTTGCAGGTCCCTCACAACACCTTTGATTCCACGGTGGACCTTCACACAAAAAAAAAAAAAAAAAAACTAAAAAAAACCTCTCAATCTTTAATTTACAGCCAAAGATCATTTCTAAAATCCACACACATCCAGAAACATACATAACAAGCTCAAAAGTTTGCCTGCTAATATAAACTGTCTCAAAAAATCTGTATTTTATGAAAAACATGTTTTTTTTATGAGGCTTTTTGTGTCATCTGCAGGGAAAAAAATCCCCAAACTCAAAATATAAAAAAGTAGTCATTTACTGCTGTATCCCCTTTTTGTGTTTTCTCCCTTGCATATGTGTTAATTGCGGGGGATCCTTTTCCTCTGTACCTGCTCCATGAAAACGAGAAGAGACTCGCGGTTGTTCTCCCACTCCTCCGCCAGCTCGTTCTCGTGAGGAAATTTGTCACAACCCACATACATCGACAGCTCAAAGCAGTTGGTGTGCAAATAGCTAAAATCATTCATACCTGCCAGGAAGAAAAAAAAATCTGCTAGCAAACATCAACATACAAGTAAAAACTACAACAAACTTGACATAAGTGAAGTTATAATAGGGGAATAAATAGATTTAAAGGGGGGCTCTTTCTTTCAAGTTATTATGTCTTAAAATGATGCTTTGGGTTTAAAAAAAAAATCTGTGCTAAAATTGCAGCTCATTGCCTGGCAGGGAAATCCAACATAAAACTGGATCCCTTTCAAAACACCCTGGCAGGTTTGGACACTAACTGCCAGCTGCAGTGTGCCAGGATGCTCCGTTGATGGTGCCATCCTCCTTGGCGAAGTCTTCTGTGTGACAGACCCGTCGGCTGGCATCAATCATCAGGCGGTGGGTGGACGCATAGGAGAAGGCCAGCCAGCGGAAGACGTGGTCATCGGGGGTGGGGGTCTGCTCCCGGGTCACCCCTGGGGAGCGAGCTCTGTCATACGGGAAGGTCACCACCAGCTCGCCTCCCTGGAGGTTACCGCCCAACACAAAGGGCATTTTTTCCATCCATGCTATCAAAGCTCGCGTCTCCAAGGCAACCTACAGCAGGGGTACACAGGAGGCATGGATAATGCAATTAATGCCATCACTGCAGCTCCATGACGGTTAAATAAACTCCCTTACTGCAAAGCAAACTATATGTGCAGACACACACGGCAAGAAATATAATTTCCTTTAAAGTGTGAATACATTTTTACAAGCCGGTGACTTGTGTTTGCATGCATGAACAAGAATTCCCCGTGCTGTTGTGGCAAGTTTAATTAAACCAGCCCCCTTATCTCTAAGCAGTAGTTGAACCAATCTATGGGCAAGCAGGGATACGTTTCACAACTTTTTTGAGCACAGATGGGAATCCCAGTATTACAACTGCGGCTGCAATTCTGGATGCTTGGTGTGACTCACCCATGGGTTTCAGCAACGTCAAAACACTCGTGAGGATGAGCTTTTTTTAGATTGCGGGGTATATTTTAGCTCACAGCCTTTTTCGTCACACAGAGCAAACAAATCCGCTTCTCCCAAAATAGGCTGTGAGCCCTCGTGACTGCTTTACCCTTTTCAAGCGGCTGACAGTCTTTGCTGTGAAATGCATTTGCTCCTCTGTAGGAGGTGCATGATGGAAACAAAGTAAAGTATCACACAAAAGCACAGAAACAAAACAAACAAAATATAGAAGATGCAGAGATATCTATGAGGAGAATGTATACAACATTAATTCTTCAAAAAATGTAGGAGCAGCAGCACAATCTACAAAGCATGTGCATCCAGAATAAATGCCAAAGCATCAAGAATCTACTGGATGGACTGATATGCATATGAATATGAGAAAAGCTATTGGTACTGAGTAACAAGGACATTTAAGGCTTGAAATGTGTCATCCAGTATTGGGAGTAGCTCATTACAAAAGTAATGTTTGCAATATTTGACTCATTACATATCCATGTTTATAATAGCAGTCACTGACCAAAGTTTTTTTGTTCAACGAAGCAAGACCCATTTAAAGATTTAAAAATAAATCCATTAAAAAAAAATTTGTTTGTGCTTGTAGTCAGTCACTTCAGGCTTTTTTTTAAATCATGTGGGTTCGAATTTGTGAGCTAAAATTTAGCCTTCATTGGCTCAAACACTTAAATTTCAATTTCTTGAAGTGCCTTGTCTTGTTTTTTCACAGAGCTGCTTATTGTTGTTGTTAATAGTAAGGCATAGTTATTGATTTTTTTTTTTAATTTTTATTTAACCTAATTCATCCAGGCAAAACAGATTTAAAGAATTATACTTATTTTCAGCTGTGGTCCTGCAAAAGACAAGACTCATTGAGAAAGGGAAAGAAAAGGAGAAAAGTACAGGGTAACAGGAGACATCCAAAAACAATCAGCAATAACACAAGAACTTCTACAAACAAAAACGTCATCAAATCGTGAAAGTATTTTACAGCAGCAATTTTTAATCAAAGTGTAAAAAATTGCAGCCTGCATTTGTGAGGTAACATTTTTTTGATCGAGTTTTCTGAAGCACATCGGCTTTTACCATTTACGTAATTATTTTATCCAATTTTTCTTATTCAGCGTAAATTCCCACTCCAACTTACCGGTAATTTTCTTTTTTCTTGCAAGCGTTCTCAGCGGTCTTTGACTTATGATTCAGCAGTTTTTGGCAAAAATCAAGAAGCTTTGATTTGTACAGCTCAGACGAGGAAAACGAAGACGTACATGTGGGGTTGTTGAGGGTGGAGAGGAGCAGGGGGACTTTGACATGCCCATGTCAGTTGTTGCATCATAAACCTAAACTTTTTCAAATGGCACATTTTTATCTATCCTGATCCATGATGATTTGAATAAAGAAATACTCAGAAACTCAGTTTTAATCTTGATTTTTTTTTTTTTTAAATGTCCTCCATCATGAGAAAAATCTTACAAGACCACTTTAAAAACACAATTTTCATTGGAGTTGGTTTTTAAAATAACAATGTTTACGTAGTTTTTACTAATCAACAGGTAATATATTTAGAAAGTTAATCAGTAAAAGTTAAATTAGTAAAAAGTGTTGCCTGTTTTGTGTCAGATCTCCTAAAAAATTCAAAGTTGATTTATTTTTTCCTTAATAACCACTTTCCAGACAGAAAACCTAAACGATAAAGTAAAAATCTATAAGAAGGACTCACTGAGGCGTTCTTTGACTGGTACCACTCTGGGATGGGGACGTGATGGTTGAACATTTTGCGAGGAATCCATTTCTTGGCCTCAGCTTCCCACAGAACAGAGCTCAGATCAGGGAAGTTGTGGTGAATGTCAATTCCATTGTTGCTCCATCGACCCAGAGACCAGCCACTGAGCTCTGAACCCTGTAGAAAGGGAAAAGTAATGGACTAAACTTCTGCATGTGGAAGTGTGGAGTTTACCGTGAGGGATCAAAGCCATCGTTTGCAGTTGGTTGCAGTTCACTGGTGCAAAGTCGGTCTTATCCTATTTCAAAAAACACATGCACACACGTACGAGCACACACAGTCATGGATTTGAAGTTGTTGGCTCAAATCCATTTGTCTCACTGTTGTTGTTGAGACACTTTTGTTCTTAAAGATTGCAAATAAAATATTCTGTACTCATGGATTGATATAATTTAACAAAAATAGATATTTGATTTGAAATGACTTGAAGGACACCCTCTTTTTTCTTTTTACTCACACATAGTGCAATCAAGATTTTTACTTTATCATGTGAAACATTTAGATTCTTTTTAGGACATGTTTGTTCTGGAGCTCACCTTTATCCACTCATATTTTATAAAAACTGAGTCTTTCGAGCCAGCCTTCAACTACTTTAAGATGACACACAAAATAACAGCATCCCATGTGTGTGTTTATAGTTAATGTTTTGTGTCCATGTGTATTATTCAAACTCATTTTCCAGCTTACATCTGCACCACATGCAATTTCACAGCAGACACGCCAATTAGGCAGATATGGAGCTGTTTTCACCACAGACTAGCTGCTGATGTGAGGTCACTAATGGCTGTCTTGCAGACCCACCACTTCAAAGGCTTTCTCGTAGCCATCGGGGTTGACGGATGGCAATAGATGGATTCTGGTCTCTTCCACCAGGTGACGTATTCGCTGGTTGCCAGACAGATACTCAAGACACATGAACTGCATCAGAAGGAGAAGCAGCTCCCGTCCCAGCACCTCGTTACCATGGGAACCAGCTGTGTAACGAAACTCCGGCTCACCTGGACAACAGCATCCCAGCAAGGAAGAGAGAGGAGAAATAAAGAGGTCATACAAGCAGCTGCGACGAACAGCGAAAAAGTTTGGTTGGCGAGCAATCATAACAGACCTGCACTCACCTACTTCATGTTCTCCTGGGTTGTCTGAGATCTCAATGGCGTACAGTTTGAGCCCCCCCTGAGACTTTCCTATGTTGTAAACGCGAGTGATGTTGGGGCACAATTCATTCACCACCTTCATGAGCTGTGGAGGATAAATATAAGGCATTAAATGGTAAATGGCGTATACTTAAATATTTCCACCTTGCTTGAAGGCCCAAAGCGCTTTACAGTCATAGTCACATTCACCCATTCACGGACTGATGGCAGCTCCTCTGCCGACCTTTTCTGTATGTACAGAAATACAGAAAAGGCAGCAAGAACAGTTGTTGAGGAAAAGCAGCCATGTGTGCTTTTGTTGCAGAAGTCATTAAGCAGTCAGGTGTGCTGGAGTTTTAATTAAGTCTGGGTTTACTCTTGACTTGACTAATCGAGTAAATCTCAGAACAAATGTCAGGTGTTGGGGATGAGGTAAAGGATTATAGACTGTGGCGAAAATGGTGCTCTGTGCTTAATAAAGCATGTGCTTCCCCTGATATAACACGCTTGGACCGCACAGTTGCAGAGTCACTGCAGGACTTTTTCTCTTCTAAGAAACATTCTTTATTCTTTGCCTTTCTGCCACTTTTTGACCACAGAGTTTTTATCCCCTAAAACAAAAGAAAGTGAGAAGGATTAACTTTTCTTGCCTAAGGAGTCAAATAAAGAAGAACAAGCACATTGACATAGTTGTGTAAAGATAATTCAGTTTTATCAGTCACATTTCTGTCTCTCCAAAGAAAGTGGGGAATGTTCATTCTTCTAATTTTCTTTCTGCTGTGTCAGCTTTGTTGATGGTATTTCCCCAAAACAGGAATAAATTAGCTACGCAAGGAACTTGTTTTTAAGGTGTTACTCCAGTTGGTTGGGTCTTTTTTTTTAAATGCCACCGTAGACTTCCTTCATCTGAAAGTTCTTGCATGACATAATTTCTGCAGAGGGTGGATAGAGTATCTTACTGACGTGGCAATCTAAAGTGTCACGATTAGAAAAAGCTTTAAAAATCCTTTCCTTTGAGATGGCCAATTGAAGCTTGGCACCCAGTATGAAACACTCTGACCCTCAGCCAAAAGAATGGGTTTTATGGGTTTATAAGGCAAAAGAAACGGAAAAAAGAAACACAAATTGTGTTTTATTTATTTATTTTTTGGTATTTTTAACACGTTCTTGTGGCATTTGTCAGGTAAAATCTACATTCAGTGGGGCACAAGCTGCCTGCTCCCCTCTATTCCAATACGTCAATTTCCCCCCAACAACTCAGATGTGGAATTCTTACAAACTGTTGCCGATCTGTAGAAATTATGTCCTAAAAGTTTTTTGATTGTGGCTAAAAATGGCATAATCACAATTAAAAAACCACTGGGAACGCTCTGAAAACAGATCAAAAAATGTCTGGAGTGGGACTTTAAAGGAAGTCTAATTTGGGAGGGGGGTTAGCAGCTCAACAAAGGGGGGAGTATTAGCTCAGAGAAATATTATAAAACCTCCTCCGTACATCACAGCCACTCAAATCCATTGTTCACTCTGACAAACACAGCTGTCCTCCACACAAACAGCCTTCTGCTCATGACAAGTATATGAATAAATAATGTTAAAACCCCTACAAAGCTTCATGCTGCTTCATGCACTGTTGTTATGCTGCACTCCTTGTTTCTGCAAAGAACTCGACTGGGATTAACTCACCGTAATCATAATACTACGTAATTACTTTGCACTTCACTGAGAAGGGGGATGTGAGCATCCTGGAAGAAGGTGACCCACCTGCCTCATTTCTTTGTGGCTGTGATGCCTGAAGTCCAAGTCGTCAGTTGTTATGACTTCATTACGTCTGTGGTAATAATTATTTGGATCTGTAACCAGATTTGCTACAGTTGTTTACAATCAAAGACACTCAAAAAGTGAAACAGTTTATAGTATTTAGAAAGATCTAAAAAAAATATGTTTCCAACAGAAGCTGAGATTGTAGGACATTTAAAGTCACCACCTTAACTTGAAGGATGTCACTGTACGTTTTTTTTAGGAATCTTTTTGAAATATTTGCTTGTGAAGTTATCAACAAAAAAACAAGAACTGACTACTGAAGAAGTAGTGCAGAACTATCAAGTGCCCTGGATTTTAAAAGCTATTTGGACACCACGCTTACTACTTTTTTTTTTTTTCAAACATCATTCAGACGTCTCTAATTTCCCAATATGAAAACCTAATAAGTATAGACATTTTACCAAAAATATTTATGGATCCACTGTGTGCTGATGAAATGATGAAAACTTTGAAAACTGCATTTTTTACACATGAAAAATTGTTCAAACGCAATGCATTGTGGTCTATATTTGCCAATCTAGTATCGATGCACACTAGTTTTTTGTAATTGAAATTTCCAAGGCACAAGATTTTGGAATTGTAGATTCAGACAGCTCTACAAAACATGGCAAACACACTATATAGTGCACTAAGTATTGAGTAGTGAAGGAATTTGGACACATCCTTGGTACAAAATTAAGAGTGATCGTGTGTGCACTTGTCAGAACAGTAAACATTGCATATTCTGCCATGTTCCCTCTGGTGCAACACCTGGCATAGGGCAGCCCAGGATCTCCACTCTCATGCAGATGCTGCCGCTGGAAAACCAGGATTGAGGGTTGACTCGAATGTATCGGGCAACCACTGGTGTTGGGAAGATATTTTGGACCGGAATCTCTTTTTCTCTGTTGCTCTTGAATATCTACTGAGGCAAACACACAGGAAACAACACGAACAAATTTACAAGTGTTTCATGAAGTAAAAAAAAAAAGAGAAGAAGAAAGAAGGAATATGTTTCCAGGGAACACACATCCATGCACCTGTATAAGGTCTTTAAACTGTCATTCCCTCTGGAAGTCATTGTAAATCTCAACACCCACTGTTAGAATCATCCTCCAAACCCTTCTGCTATTCTGATAGACCGGTAGAATAGTTTGACATTTGCCACAAAGGGTGAGTGAGTGGGTGAGAGGGAAACTGGTAGCTGAGTTTAAATTGCTGCCGGGGTTTAATCACCCACACAGATGAAGTCACAGGCCAAAGGAGTGTGCAGCTTTGCAAACCTTCATTAAATCGGATTCACTCTGAGATGGGAAGCAGAAATTATACTCAAATTTTAAAGAAAAAAAAAGTCAATTAATTTAGCGGTTTATCCGTAATCAGACTAAAGACCAAAAATATCTGTGATTGTTCCACACTGCTGGATTTGGCTTCTGTCTGTTTAATTAGATCAAGTGCTCGTGTAGAAATCCGAAAAAGATACGGCTCTGACAGCGAGCCAGGATGAGTTCCCATCTGCTCCAGCATCTTCTGCATTTACCGCCTCACAGCTCATTAAGCCTGGGGATAAGCAGACTTCTAAATGTCCCTCTGTGATCACACTTAAGCAGATATTTCATTTTCTGTTAAGTTTCAGACAGTGAGATAGAGTCAGAGTTTAAGTTTCCTCCCATTTCTCAGCAGAGAAAAAGAGATCGCGTTTCAGTTTATTGTGTGATGTGTTGTGGATGTCAGAGATGTGAGTGTCACGGTTATCACTCACCAAGTCATCGGAGCCATTTTTGAGCGTCATCCAGGTGTGACTGTCGTTGCTAATCATAACTTTGTAAGAGGTCACCCAGTCACTCCTATTATTATGAAAAAAAAGGTCAATTGAGGGAAACCATCTGGCTGCGTTTAATTCAATAAAACACCAAGGACGCAGTCATTCATTTTCCTTTGAAATGGTCGCTTAATTAGGCACACTAGGTCTAACTGCTCGTTAACATGAATATCTAATCAGCCAATCACATGACAGCAACTCAATGCAGTTAGGAAAGTAGACATGGTTGTTGGTGCCAGACAAATACGTCCAACCTTGAGGCAGATGGGCTACAACAACAGCAGAAGATCATACCTGTCAGCTAAGAACATGAAACTGAGGCTTCAATTCACACAAGATGACCAAAATTGGAAAATAAAAGATTGAAAAAATGTTGTCTGGTCTGATGAGTCTTCATTTCTGCTGTGACATTCAGATGGCAAGAGTCAGAATTTGACGTCAACAACATGACAGCAATAGGTCCATCCTGCCGTGTATCGACAAGTCAGGCTGGTGGTGGTGGTGTAATGCAGTGGGGGATATTTTCACGGCACACTTTTGGCCATTTAGTACTAACTGAGCATCGTTACAAGTTAACATAAACTAACCACAACAACAAAAACCTGCTTAAAAAAACCAGATACTTGTAATTTAAAGAATGTAACAGCTTGTCATTTTCTGTAAAGTCATCAGAAGATGTACTCCTTTAATATCTTTACATGTACACCATTTTTTTATGTTTTTGCTGAATTTCTTGTTCACGTTACACGTTTTTAAATAGGTATAAAAGGTTTTGCACAATTTAATTTGCCTTGATTATGAAATTTACCTCATTGGTAGATTTTCTTTTCTCATTTAAAGAACATTTTTGAAAGTTAGAAATGTTTCTAGGAGGCCTGTTTTTACAGTGAGATAACAGGTAGTGAACAGTTTTAAATCTGACATTTTCATTTTTAATACATTTCAAATTTGTGCATGATATATAGGGTCGTGTTTTAAAATGTTCAGCAGGTGAGAGGACCCAACAAAACTCAAAAACAAGCCTGTTTTGCCCGTCATAATTCGATAGATGTGTCAAAGATTATTAGTTGGAGACTGTTATATATGGTGTAAACAATGTTTTCTAAAGTGAGGCAAAAATGTAATAAAAAAACAGAGTTAAAAAAACTTTATTTATAACACAGGGAGGTAAAAAAAAAGAAAAAATTTGAAAAAGGAGAATCAACTATACTTTAAGAATTCACTAATGACTTACTAACCCAGGATACCGTCAGGCGACTTAGTACCAGAAGTCAAAACATAGCATCAGAGACTGGTTTGCTTCTGGATAAAGATGTCAGAGCCGTGTTAGTCCATCGTGGTTCAAATTCCCAGTTCTACTAATTAAAGTGATGTTGTAGACAGGAGCCCGGGAGCTGGCACTGCAGACAGTTACTGTACATGCCCTGCAGAGCTAATTGCAGAGAAATCCTGTCTGAAGCCTTGGTGTCTTCTGCAACTTTTAGATAGTGTTGGCCTTGAAGGCAAATCATAAATACAGCCTATTAAAGACTCTTCCCTTTCTCTCAAAACATACTGTACTGCAGCTTACAGCTCAGAAGTGAGCAATTAAAAAAGCATAAAGGCTAGAAATTGTTGAATATCATCGCAGAATAAACGTAAGCCGCAAAGATGGTTGAGGGAAAAATGGACATTAGCTGCATTTAGTGAGCAAATGATTCCAAATGATTCCTGCAGCCGAAGTTGTTTTTAATCATTTTCTTTAATGAATTTTACACATTTTTGTTAAGATTGTGCTAACCATAGCATTTAAGCGATGAAATACTAAGGATTCCTGACAATTTTGATCTTTTTACATATTAAGTGGAAAAACTCCTCTCTTTTTTTATTATTTAGGAACCTCCAAGTCTGTCAGTACAAAAAAAGGACTCACAAATGAATTTGGCATACCCTGGCCTTTCAATTGTTCGACATAATGGATGGTTACTAGATTGCAAAGCAAAAGTTAATGGCTTAATGACCTCCATTAATCATTATTCAAGTGTTCCTGATTTAAAGTGCTATTAAAAAGACATTTTCATAATATAATTTAGGAATGGCAGAGATACATCTGACAGAAATACTGTTCATTTGTCCAGACTTGTCACTGTAAATTTTGGTCCAATATCTGCAGGAGGGTTTTTTTTCATTGTGATTTTTCCACGCTAAAATCAACGTAAACCTGTGAGACTTCAAATTGTTTAAAAAAAACAACCCTGGAACTTAAAGTTGCAGGGATCAATCTGTCTGGATCATTGTCATTGACTAACTCAAAAAACACAAACATGCTTTAAATCACTGCTATTATAGACACGATAAAATGACTAACACAAGATGACACATTTTATTTTGAAAATATGTTACCGAGAAAAAAAGCTGCTACAGTCCAGAACACAGTAAAGCTTTTATTGATTTATTTATTTACCTGACAGATGTGATTAATCTTATTTAAAACCAAAAGGCTTTGTGTAAATCTCAACACAAATAAAAATACAATTTTGCTCCAATCATGCAAAATTGACCCTACTGTTAATCATCAAAGCCTGAAATACAATGTTATATTTGAGTTTTTCAATATATGAGTCAAAAAAGTTAATGCATTAGAATTCAAGGGAATCATTTGACCTGGAGTGATTTCTGCACATTTTGTTTTTGCACGTGTACCGTTTCAAGCATGATGTGTGATCTTAGAAATTCACTTGGAGGCACACTAGAGCAGCTGGTGTTAAACAGAATGGGAAACCTTGGAAAAAAATAGAATAGAAGCTTCAGTGAAAGTTCTGAAACATCCAGAGAGGCCTTTGAGAAGGGAGGATGCCTCTCAGTTCATTCTGTTGCTGAAACATGGTGGGAATATAAGACTGTGCCATGATTTTGCAGTATTGCTCACCATACTCAGCATACATCAGACAAAAATCCACCCATCTTCAGCAAAGATCTCAAAACTGTAATTCTATTCAATCCAGCTGTATTCTAGTAGTTCAGTTACTTTTCAAAAGTGAAAACCAGCTGTACATGCAGATCTTTGTGAAAATTTTAGAATAAGTCTCATCTAAATCTGGGGAAAATTGAAAAACAAAATATTTTTTGCAGTCGAAGGAAGCCACTGTAAAAACTTTGGAAACTTTATTCACATCGGTATGCTTCCAAATATTTCTAACTCTATTTTTCTGAAGCTTATTTGTGCTTAGATTTTTGTCAGTGTCTTTTGGTTCGATTAAATTAGTAAAGTTAGAAGTTGGAACTTCTTTGTTAATTTTTACTGTTGTCATTTTTTATTAGTAAATATTCTTCCATACTTAAAACTGATTTTGAATTCCTAAAGGAAAGGGTATCAAGGGATTTTTTTTGTGTGTTTCCACACACTAAATCTATAAAAAACCAGAGGGATGAGGCATAAAGGCAGAAAATCTCATTCAACATTCATTCTCTATGGATGCCTGTGGGCTGCGTACTCACGACCAAAGAGAGTTCCTTCCTTGTGTGACGACCCCAGTAAACTTGGTCAGCCTCCTGGCATCCACCTCAAACCACTGCAGTGGGTCATCCCTCCCAGCGCACCAAGCCCCATCGTACAGATCATCCTCATAAAGGCCAGCCTGCCCAACAAAAACAGCCCAAAAGGTCACGAATCGAGGACATAACCTTTATTTAGAAGAAATTATGGAAAAACAGAACAGTAGACCGAGAGGAAGTTTTGAAGATGTAAAGACCCACTGTACGGATGGATAGCTCCAGTATTACTCATCCTGTGTGGGGCTGTAAGATAGCAGGAAAGCATGCAAACAGACGGATGATGGGAAGGGGGGCAGGCTTACTCTGCACCAACAGTTCTACCCATATCTCACAGGTGAATTTCTGTTGAACTCCTGCTGCTTTCCTGAAACTATGTCAAAGAAATTGACAAAGGTTTTTGATTTTGTCTAAAAACGGCTAAATCATAATTAATAGACAACTGGGAACAATTTGACCATAGATCAAAAGACGCTTTTAACCTTAAAGCATCTGAGGAAGAGCATTGCACTTCTAGATAATAAATGTAATTCTGAGATAAAACTTAAAGGAAACTGTAAATATATTATAAAGAAAAGCTGACTTAAATTAAACTGCAAACAAGCAGTAAAACTGTGTGCATGAAGAACAGACAAAAATCCAAAGCACATCTGTCAAACAGGGCAGCACCCAGAAAACAATCCGCCAGTCTTTCCAAATAACAACTCTTCCCCACTGTTGGAACGTCTTGAAGAAAATTTTTGACACCTGCTCTGTCCAACAGCGGCAACATGATTATGATGCTATTCTTTAAAGCATGAGCTGCACCAGCTGATGCTGCTGGCTCAGAGCGGGACGCTGACGGGCCACACATTGCTCATTGGATTCATCCAAGCTCAAACATTATAATGATGTACTGCACTTTGTGAATAATTCCAGCTCTTTATCACAACAGGCTGGAATCTTAGAGAGTATATTGCCCTGAAGTCCCACTCCAATCATCTTTTGATCTATTTTATAAGCATTCCCAGTTGTCTTTTAATTGTGACTTTACATTTTTTAAGAAAAATAATAATTTTAAGTTTCTGCAGAGCGGCAGTAGTTCATTAGAAATTCGTCTCTGAGTTGTGGCCGGGACCATTGCTGTAGAGTAAGTCTGCCCTTACTTCCCATCATCCAATTATTTACACACTCTCTCTCTAAAGAGATACTCGGAAATGCAACTTTAAGTTTAATTTTCTTCATATATGTCCTCAATCATGAGAAAAGGCTACAAGAACATGTTAAAAACAGCAAAAACACAATTTTCATTCAGAGTGGATCTTTAGTGAACATCTTTACGTAAAACAATTGAGTGCAGAGAGGTCAGAAAAATCCTGACATGCTGTTTCAGCTTCTTTTGATAGTTGTCAACTTCACAGATAGTTGAGCGGTCTCACGTAAACTCTGGTTACGGCTATTCTCACCTGACTGAACACTGATCGGCACAGTTTGCACATTTTCTTGCTAAAGACGAGTCCGTTGGGTCTTCTGTTTTTATGTCAGCCATCAGTGTGTCCCAAAAAATGAACGACAAATCAAACAAGCCAGACGTTTTGGCTTTCTTTCCCTGCGGATTGATGTCCAGATGCAGACCGTGGGACTGTCTGTAAAATGAGTGCACTCAATCACACACACAAATCTGGCTCTCAAGGATTTTCTGTAGATGTGAAAGCTTTTTATTTCTGTGTGCAAATGGAAAGTTTTCTATGTTCTGCAGAGTTTAAGGGTTACGTTTTTCTCCCCACTAATCAATCCATGCATATTATCATCACTGACAAAGTAAAGCCAGGGTTTTGGAGAATTTTCCAGCAACGGAGACTCAGTTTTTCCTAGGAATTATCTGATGAGGCTGGCACTTCTTTGGTTTGGAAAACTCTCTTTAGGCCAGAGACATTTTAGTTGAAAGGTGCTTGATAGGAAGCATTCATGCATGACCGTGTTTGGATTTCTTCTGAGATCTGAGTTCACGTCTAGACTTTTGTGTATCAGTCAAGACTTTTTCCTTTAAGTGAACCTTGTTTACAGTACTTTTATAACATGTTCGTGATAAAACCAAGCAAAAATCATTCTTGTTGAGTTTCCAACGTTTGTTTTTCAGGAAATTACCCATAATCCTGCTACCAAATCAAAAAGATATTTTGTAAGATAGGGTTTCTGAGGTGTTATGTTTCTTCGAAAAATACCTGATTTATTGTTTTCCTCTTCTTAGGTTTGTTCTGTGTGAAAAACTTATCCCAACATGACTGTTAGCAAAAGGCAAAAGTCCTAAGATGATTCTAAGCTTCTCCTTTTTGAAAGAAGTGGTGGCAACCGCTCTTTGAGAATCTAAAATAAGATTTGCAGAAATCCTTTTCCACTATACTTTATCCAAAGTCTACGTTGAACTCACCCATTCTCACATCAGGATTTTTACACACAAAAAAGCACATATATAAATATATATATATATATATATATATATATATATATATATATATATATATATATATATATATATATATATATTTATATATGTGCTTAAATATATATTAATTTAAATAAGTACAATGTAAAAATGTTTTTCTTGTAAATATTTGAATTGGTAAAATATTAAATTCATTTTAGCTGTTCCATTGTATAAGACAACTGGACCAAGTGAAAGTGACATCACTCATAGAATGGCTTACATATGACTTCAACAAAATTGAGTCAATTCAGTGGCAATTTTTTGTATACTTCATCTCGGAGCCAGATATTGTCAATAAGCAGTGGTCTAAATTGTTAAGAGTTATTTTTTTCTATGTCAACATCTCTTGCCAATAAAAAGTGAGCTTATTCCACACCTCTACCACTTGAAAGCGGGGTACACAAAATCTGTCCAACAAACATTTTAAACCACACATTTTTATTGAAGCACCGGTTTGTCTGGTTTACAGCTATATAATATATAATATGAAGAAATTAAGATTGTACAATCAATTATACAGTTCATTTGCTTACATTAAGTCACCCCTGGTTTACAATTTCATTTAATTTGGGCTGCAGACAAAATGTAGCAAAGTTAGTCAAACTTTTTTGGTGCAGATCTGATCCTATTTGCCTCTTTATTCCTTCTTTATTCCTCCTTGTCCTCCCACAACCTCTGCATTAGCACACACGCAAGGTTCATATACGCCAGATAGCAAAACCCTTTGTTTTGCCAGTGTGTTTCATTAACTGTGTTGGATTTGGAGCAGCTCAGCTCAGAGAGGATAAGGTTTGCAGTGAACTGTGTGCAGGCTAATTCCCTCAAAGAGCAGGAAATACCCCGGCTTCCAAATCTTCTTCACTGGTCTGGAGACGTGCTCCTAAATTGATTCAGTAATCTATCACCTTCTGTATTCATTTAACTTTGGTGCAGGAAGATGTGTGTTGATCTGAATTAAAATAGTAAGATCAGCCAAATTTAGAGGGAAAAAGTCAGCAATCACCTTCAATATCATTCTGTTTAGACATAAAATTGAACTGGAAGTTAAATGAAAAGAAACCCGTTTTAGAACATTAAAGCTTCTAATAGCCCGAGGTTTGATACGTGCCTCTACACATCCGGGAAACCTGCCAGCAGTTTGCATTCCTGTCTCACCTGAATGTTGAGGCGACCTCTGTGTGCACCGAGGCCGTAGCGCTTCGTAGATGAAGCATGAAGCTGGAAATCATCAATCTTCAGCGACTCCAATCCCATAGGAGGGCATTCTAGGTAAGGAGAAAGACAAATTGCTCTGTGATGATAGTTTAACGTGATATGAGTTATACTTTATTAGTATCCTGCTCTATGCATAAAACAAATCTTTTGTTAATAGCTTTACTGAATGGCAACACACATTCATGTGTTCAGATGTGTAATAACGAGATGGTTTTATCAGGAAATTATTCTTCTTGTTAAAGAAAACCAAACTTTTGGTTAAAAAAAGAGAAATTCTGTTTTGTTTAACTTAGTTTCTCAAAGTGTTTTTCTTAGATCCCTCACTCAATTGCATGATCCATACTCTCCTAAAGAAAAAAACCACTGTATAGAACTTAATCCATGTTTTCTCTCCTGTAGTTTATTGTCGCTCCACTAGAGGCAGCAGAAGGTCGTTTCCTTCTCATTTCGAAGTGGCTGCTTCCATGAAATCTCAAAAACACTTTAAGCAGGAATATAATATTTAAAACTTTATGGTGAGGATAAATGATCTATTCATATTCTATTTTAAAATTGACTACTTGCTGTATTGAAATATTTCTAAATGTGTTGATAATTGCATATCTATAAAGCAATTACACTTGAATCTGAGGCAGTGAGTTAATAAAGGTTCTTTTCTGATACTCATGTCAATATTTGAACTAATATTTATGTGAGCAAAATTAATCAAATCACCCGCGTCATAATTAAGACTTCATAACTCATACAAAAATAATATTGAATTATGTTTGTGGATTTCATCAAACGGTTTAGTAAACATCCTAATTCTAGAATAGTTTAGAGTTTTCCATATGATGTAGTGGACTTTATAGGGTTAAACCTCCAAAGCCATTCAGAAGAATTAGAATAAATAATTTCAAAATGAATGGGTTGAATCAGTAAAAAAGGCTGCCATGGGATACAAAAATTAAAAACTCCATTTGTAAACATTGAAACTACTTGTTATTTTGCTGCTTTCATTTGCCCATGCAACATTAAATGTTGTTACTGTGTAAAGCTGAGAAACAGGAATGAATATTTTAAAAAGTATCCTTGGCTGATCATTTAAGTGTTGCAACCTTCTGGTTTGGATCTGTGTGAGATTATACATTTTCACATCATGTCACACACATGTTTATAGGACCTGGGATTTTGAAGAAATTTGGGTCGGTTTAAAACATTTTCTTGTTTAAAATATTCTTCAAAATGAAAGCTCCTGTTCACTAAGCATGCTTGTTTTCCAACAAAGCAATGCCCAGGGCAGGAATAAGACCCAGAGATGAACTTCTTTCTGTTGCCACCCTCATCTTCAATCATATTTGCAGTACAAGCATGCTTTGTTTTTAACTAAGGTTTACTTTTTCAGAAGAAACATGACAAAAGAGACACTTCACACTACAGCTTTGAGGCATTCTGCAGTCTATTTTTTTCATTTACTATCTTGGCTGAGGACACTGTAACTTCAAAACAACTCCAACATGGCTGGAGGGAGTTGGACTCTAAACAGATGCCTACTCCTATGGCGATAGCAGAATCTGAGATGTTGTTCATTTAATAAAGGTCTTTGTGTAAGATTTTCTCCCATCATTTTCTACGCCAGCTGATGTCACAGCAGTTAAAATGAGGGATGATTTTCAATTGAAAAACTATTTGGATCAAATTTCAACTAGGTGATTTATTGTTGATGCAGCCACAGCTAGAGGAAGGTTAATCGTATAATCGTAGGGACAGAATTTCAACATTTGCATTCTATTTAAGAAGCTTTCTTCCTGACATGTGATGTACAAAGATAAGTGCCTTCAGGCTCATATCAAGCATTCAAACATCCTGTATCCTGCTTTTCATCCTGGGTTTCAGGCCAGGAAAGGCCCCCATGCTGCACCCACCCTCTCCACATCTGATAGTTTTTATCTTGGTTTTATTATGAGGACAGGTCGAATCCTCCACAGTGATCTGAGCTGCAGATGTGGTCCAGAGCAACATCAAAAACAGAACCGACATAAACTTGAAGAGACTGTGGTGTGCAGCACACATGGCGATTTGACGGCATGAATAAATATGATGTAATAAAAAGGAAACACCTTCCAAAAAAAAAAGAATATGCATGTGAGTCGCAAACCTTTTTCAATGTCGAATTTCAAATTTAAACCATCACTATATTTTAGGACTTTTTAATAGTTCTCTTACTAATATAGAGTTAAAGTTGAGGAGGAATCAAACTAAAACTTGTTTTTGAAAGTGTTTCCTTTAAAAATAGGCATGTAAAACTGCTTGACCATGTAAGATTTCATCCTTTATTAACTGAAACCAGAAAACTTTGAGTGTATCAGCCGCAAAGCAACAAAGAGCTCTAAATAGCTGCCATCTCAGGACCGCATGCATCAAAATAAGAGTTAAATCTGTGCATAAAGGAAATCCCTTCATATATTCTGCACAGCCCGACTTAAAAACATGCAGGCAAGCTGGATCTACTTATATGTTTCAATTATTTAATGCCGCTAAGCTTGAATGGTGCTCAAATCTTTATTTTAGAGGTTTAACTGGATGCTTTTCTCAGCTTTTAGTGGTTGAACGCTATTATGTAAAAGGGAAATGGATGAGGGTATATATTACAAAATGCATACATTTAGGAAAAACCGGTGTAAAGTAGGTCTTTCAAAACCACAAAACACACGTTTTCAATTCTGACAAGTGTCACTGGTTTCTTTAAAGTTCATCATTCAGATGCAGCTCAGCATGCTGCTGTTACTGGTTCTGCTTTTGCTTTAGCTGCAAACTGACTAACATTTCTCTAATTATCATGACTATTACATGCAATAATGTAAAAGAAAACGTAACAAAATCTTGTATCTTTATTATTTGTTGGCATTTTCATGAGTTGCTGCAAACCCGAAACAGTATCTTTGCTGAAACTTGTGAGACTCAAAAACATGAGATCACAAGCTGCACGGCTGCTCAACACCATCCAAGGAAACCCTCGTTCTGTCTCATATCTGTTTCTGTCATAAAACCTGCTGCTGCTCAAACAGAGAGTTCCTAGAGGAAGAATTTTTGCTGCACTTCACCACGTGGACGTTTGCTTGCTTCACTCTCCTGTGCTTCTGCGCCTCCCTAGGATTTATGCAGAGCATGGGGCTTTAATCTGCAGACCACACAGACACATCAATTTGGGCATATGTGTGAAGCTATTTCAAGATGTTTTTCACAACACGTTTAGTTTTTCTATGCTTTCTATTCTTTGGTTGAAGTTTCTCTGATTTATATATACACACATATTTTTTTCTATTTTCCACTGATAAAAATTAAACTTGAGTAACTTTAAGTACATTTTATACATTTTGTAAAAGTATTTATCACAGAGGGTTTTTTTTTCTGAAACTCTAATCATATCTTTAAAAATGATGTAGAGATCATCCAGATTATTCTCATCTCTTTTGCACAGTTTACCTGCTTTACCTGATTTTGTGTCTGTTGGGGTTTTATCGATCTTCTTGTTGCTTTGTGATGTCCTTTCTTTGGAAATCTTTGCAAGATTATGCCTTTCTTGTTCATGCCCACCTGGCTTTGAAGAAGTAAGCTTCTCCAACTCTTGAACCTGATTGAACGTTTCTCTTGTCAGGAGCTCCTGCACCTTATAATCCTCATCTGCACCAACAGAGCCAAGCTGGAGGTCCGAAAAACCTACAAGGAGTACCAGTAGAGCCAGGGGGGTCAGAATGCTGAGGCTTTGCCTTGTCATGGCCTGGAGAGGAGGATTAAATCCAGCTGGAAGACCCGATGCAGTCTCCTGAGGAGCCTGCTGCTGCTGCAAAGGCTGCGTCCCATCAACTGCTCTACTGCCTCTGCGTTCTCACTCCAACACAAAGAGTTCACAAAGTTGTCAGAGCACTCCAAGTCACTGACGAAAGCAGCAGAGCCAGAGGGTCCATGGATGCGTCAGTCTGGGAAAAACACTGTGAGAGGAGGGAAAAACAACAAGAGTGGGAGCTGACGGAGCAGGGTAGGCAGGTGGCACAACCTTATGGATCATTCTGCATACATTTAAATCATTTTGAAGACAAAAAAAATTTATTTTTTTTTCAGCTGCTCACACTTTTGCATGGTGCACTTTTTGGAACTTAAATAGTTCACACTGTTCACTTTTATCTGAACGTATTGTATGAAGTGAGGACTGTGTTCCCTGCCAGGTTCAGTAACAGTCCAAAAAACCTCTTTGTGAAGTATTGGGACATGTTTCAACAATGAGCTGCGTCAATGCTCATCTTATCCCCACTGTCTGTGACTCATAAAGCCTTTCGTCTTCTTTTCTTTCAAATAGGCAGCAACTTTTAACCACTATCAAATTTCCAGACTTAGATTTATTGGCCAAAACACCAAATTCCTAGCAAAAACGCATTTTGGAAGAAATTTGAAGAAAATATGAAGCCCACAGCTCACGACTTAATCACAAATAGTTTTGATTCCAGTGAACCGTTGCACAACTTTTAAAGCTCAGTTTCTTACTTCTCATCAGCCTAAGGCAAGACAAACGGAGGCCTGAGATGCTACCCAATTTAAACGCAGCGGTTCACTACACAGAAGTGATGCACACAGACAAACCAGACAAACCAAACAAAAGGCTGCATGGAAATCCGATTTACACCTGAGACTGAAAGAGCAGCTGAACTGAGGCGGGAGGGGGGCTGCAGGCTCATCCAGGATCCAGGAACAGGATCAGAAGTGGGTGGACACAGCTCAGGACTGGAAGCTCTCTGTTCTTCTGGCACAGCGCATCTTCACTTAAGCAGGCACTGCTCGCCCACTTCACATTTATACTACACCCATCAGAGAGAAGGAAGAAACCGAGGGAGGCACGAGCAGCACACTGCCAGGATCTTTACTTGTTTCACCGTCTGCAAAAGGCTTTCAGACATATTTAGCTGCATGTCTTAAAAATGGTTTTGGCTCCGCAACTTTAAGGTCTTGGATCGAGTGTGGCTCATGATACCTCTGCAGACAAATCTACTCATAAATAAATAAAAGCATTCGTTTTTATTCTACAGTTGAGCATGACTGCATACGGCACAGAAGAAAATGTAGCACGCACTTAACAAAAATCATAAAGTAATAAAACATCCAAGACACAATTTGTGTGTGCAAAGCTTTGTCAAGCATATACACGATGTGAAATGTTCTATGGAGGTCAATTATTAAACAAAAAAAATGCTATCATCCACGGACAGTTTGGATGGAGTTTAAGTTTATGCATATCAGCCAAAGAATCTCAGCTAAACCTACCATTTTTTTTCATTTGATTTCAGGAACAAAAAAGTTTGGCTGTTTTTATGTTGTTTTTATTTCCTTTAAAGGTTCTTCGTGTTCCTGGTTATCGCTGTGCCATGATTAAACCTGGTTTTAGTTATAATCATGACGCACAGCAGCACATTTAATAATTTGAAGAATTTTCCAAACTTTTAAAAGAAATTCTTGTTCTTTTTCTGCATAATTTCCCTCAAAAGGGGTTTGTTTCCACACTATCTTAGTTGTAAAGTTTTTGAAAACTCTGATAGAAGATAGTTGTTTTTGCAAAGCCTATTAAAGCGCAAAAAAAAACTTGTTTTCTAGCCATTTTGAATAATTTGAGCCACACGAAACCTTGCTTTCACAGAAAATATGCTTGACTTTAGAGGACACCTCGGCATACCCACAGAATTTCTAATATTTTTGCTTGCAACAGTCTGCATTTTGGCATCTCTTGTGTGAAGAAAACAGATCAAACTGTTGCTCATGGAGACAGCTTTAGGCAGAGATGTTTTGACAAAACCCGTCTTCATTTTTGAAGAAAGCTTCGAGTGATGGCTTCTGCATAATCGTTTGTAGAAAAACAAAACCTGTAGAAAATGCTGGTTAATTGGATCCCACTGCCTTGGGTGACAGCTTTGTAGCTGGGTGGCAAATACCTCCCTGATGCAGCTTTGTCACCATGCAATTAGCAAAAAGGTGGGGGTGACTTAAAAATGGTAATACTGAAAGAGGACATGTTAAGGTGGCAAGTTTTCTCAGATAAACAACACAAACTTGGTGATAATCGTCCCAAAAAATAAAAAAAATAAAAAAATAAATAAAAAAGCAGGACAGGAGCTAAATTGCAAGTTTGTTTGTGAGGCAGAAGACCACATAAATATGAGAAAAATAAACTGTTCTTTTGGCACCAATGCACACAAACACATTTACTAGCTCAAGGTGAAAAAAGTGTATTAAAATGTTTAAATTATTTAATTATTAAAATTTGTCATTTAAATGTTTCAACTTTTTTTGTCCAACAGCTGAGCAAGCAGATCAGAGCTGACAGTCACTTGTGTCGGACAGATGTTACTGTTACAGTAGGGGGCTATACTGTCAATCTTTTGACACACAGGATGCATAATTGTATAAACCTCTTTTGTGTTTGAGGCGAGATTTTATACTTTATATTGATCATGTTTGTATATATATATATATATATATATATATATATATATATATATATATATATATACACACACGTGGACAAAATTGTTGGTACCCCTCAGTTAAAGAAGGAAAAACCCACAATTCTCACTGAAATCACTTGAAACTTACAAAAGTAACAATAAATAAAAATGTATGGAAAATTAAATAATCAAAATCAGCCATCACTTTTGAATTGCTGATTAACATAATTATTTTAAAAAAAACAAACTAATGAAACAGGCCTGGACAAAAATGATGGTACCCATAACTTCATATTTTGTTGCACAACCTTTTGAGGCAATCACTGCAATGAAGCGATTTCTGTATTTGTCAATGAGCGTTCTGCAGCTGTCAACAGGTATTTTGGCCCACTCCTCATGAGCAAACTGCTCCAGTTGTCTCAGGTTTGATGGGTGTCTTCTCCAAATGGCATGTTTCAGCTCCTTCCACAGATGTTCAATGGGATTCAGATCTGGGCTCATGGAAGGCCACTTTAGAATAGTCCAACGCTTTTCTCTCAGCCATTCTTGGGTGTTTTGGGCTGTGTGTTTTGGATCGTTGTCCTGTTGGAAGACCCATGACCTGCGACTGAGACCAAGCTTTCTGACACAAGGAAGCACATTTCTCTCCAGAATGCCTTGATAGTCTACAGATTACATTGTACTTTGCACACATTCAAGACACCCTGTGCCAGATGCAGCAAAGCAGCCCCAAAACATGACTGAGCCTCCTCCATGTTTCACCGTAGGGACAGTGTTCTTTTCTTCGTATGCTTGGTTTTTGAGTCTATGAACATAGAGTTGATGTGCCTTACCAAAAAGCTCCAGTTTGGTCTCATCTGTCCAAAGGACATTCTCCCAGAAGCTTTGGGGCTTGTCAACATGCATTTTTGCAAATTCCAGTCTGTCTTTTTTAGGATTGTTTTTCAGCAGTGGTGTCCTCCTTGGTCGTCTCCCATGAAGTCCACTTTGGTTCAAACAACGACGAATGGTGCGATCTGACACTGATGTACCTTGGCCTTGGAGTTCACCTTTCATTTCTTTGGAGGTTGTTCTGGGCTCTTTGGATACAATTCGAACGATCCGTCTCTTCAATTTGTCATCAGTTTTCCTCTTGCAGCCACGTCCAGAGAGGTTGGCTACTGTCCCGTGGGTCTTGAACTTCTGACTAATATGAGCCACTGTTGTCACAGGAAGTTCAAGCTGTTTAGAGATGGTCTTATAGCCTTTACCTTTAAGATGTTTATCTATCATTTTTTTTTCGGATGTCCTGGGACAATTCTCTCCTTGGCTTTCTGTTGTCCATGTTCAGTGTGGTACACACCTTTTCACCAAACAGCAGAGTGACTACTTGTCTCCCTTTAAATAGGCAGACTGACTCAAATGTTACAAACATACCTGTCGGCTCCAAAAGCCAAACATGTGAACACGGACAACTAAACAACTACAGCTCACATACATATGCATCCACAGGTAAAGCATTCTGTCACCCGTACTGTTTGTGCAAAGGTGAGCTGACTCCTGTGCTCAGGTGAGTGTTTATGTTCTACTGTGGTGGATGATGGAATGTAAAAGGAGGGAGAGAGCCAAGCAACACCAAGACCCCCGCCGAAGCAGTAGTGGTAGCCAGAGCCCCCCGACACCTGATGAGGAAATGTACCTGTTGGGAAATCCCGTCAGCCACCCAGACCAGGACCTCCACAGGGGCCTCCAACGCCATAGAGAAGGGAGGCACAGGAGCACAGAGAGTGCAAGCTCCAGCCCAGTCAGAAGAATGGCCCTCCCTACGCATCAGGGGCCCAATACAGGGCCCCACCCCTGGACAGCCCCTCCAAGCCTCAGACAAGCAGCCCACCACCATCACCACTACCCTCATCCTAATAAGTGCCCGTACGAGGAAGGAAGAAAATTCCGGGAGAGCTTCCAGACTGACCCGACGGTATTGAGCCCAAATCTCCCCAACCCAGGGGCCCCGTCGCAAGAAGAGCCGACCTCCCACCCCCACCTGACACAAAGAGAGAGGAGCCAAGAAAGAGCTGGTCCCAGGGGCAAGCCCAGGCCCCCAACGCCTCCCCAGTTTGAGATCTGTTTGCCTTATTAACTATTTAAATGTCTTTTTGGGATTTAAACACAACTGAACTAGACTATAAAAGGGTGATTATAATGGTTCCTCTACCAAAAGCTTTAATCCATCAAAGAATGCTAGTGTTCAAGCTCTTAAAACAATGGAACACATCCCTGCAGCAGTATTTCTGATGACTATGGGCACAGAGGGAGGTAACGCACCAGGGTTGGATCTCAGCAAAACGTTCCCTGTGTCCATGGAAACCTTAAAGCGTAACGATGAATCCTCAGGCCAACACACATGTGGAAAGGCAAACGTTGGGATTTATTTTGGTTAGTTTTTAGTTCTTAGTTTTACCTTGTTACAGAAGTCAAAAAGAAGAAAGGTGAAAGATTTCAATGAGACTTTTGTTTCAAGGTGCAAAAACGTTTTTCTATTTGATGTTTGTGAGCTTCTTTTATCAGACTTTCATGTTTCAGCCTGATTACATTCTGTTGTGACAGTATTTATTGATACTATTAATGTTCATTTTGCTCTATTTGTGAAAAATGTTGTGCTCCAGACAAGTAAGAACACATAAATCTCAATCCACCTGCTGGCTCTCATACATCTAAGGTAATGTTTTACAATTAGTTTTTAAAAAAAGGATTTTTAAAGTTTCCATGTCTGATTAAAGACATAACGTAGAATGAGGATAAGGCTGTGAAGCAATAAAAAATAGACATGATTTATGTCTGAAGTAAAGTATGAATTAAATTTGATTAATTTGCTCACAAATCCTTCATTTGTTTTTCCTCTGAAAAAAATCTGCTTTTGTTTTTATAAAAGAGACGTTACATTTATTTTAAAATGGTTTTTTTTTTTTTTTAAATCGGAAGCTACGTGCTTTGAAAAACAGTTCGATATTTTTCACAATTCCAGATTTTTGGAAAGTTTTTTGTGTGTCTGCTTTTCTTCCCCAGACTTCTCATCCCATGGGGAAACGCTTGGGATGAAAATGAACTTTTATGTTTTTATCATGTGCTTTTAGTTTACAACACAGGCGCCTGGAATTTAATGCTTTTCTGCATTTCAACTGCTGGTTTATTTCCCTTCAAAAACAGTTTCCTGTTCTTTGTCATGGTTATAAATTCATCTAAAACAGGGAAGATGTTTGCAGCTGTGAGAAAAGTATCTCAAAAGTTTCTTATAGGGCATTCTTAATCAGTAAATAATCAAGCTATAAAAAAATAAAGATATATCTTGTTAAAACCAACTTTCCAGACTTGAAGAAGCAGCTGCATCTAACAAAAATTGCTAAAAGTTTTATTGTCTCGCAGTGTTCGTCCGATAACAAAGCAGCTGTTGGTTAAGTGCTTCGAGGAGATGTCCAGTTCAAGCCCAGATCCAAGGACGTTTAGAATTCTGCTCCAGTTCTCAAATGCTTGGCTGGAGTTTGAGGGGAAAGCTAATGGAGAGAAATGCGCGCTGCAGCTCTGAGCTTTGTCGAACAGGGACACAAGGTGCAGGAGGACAGAAAAAGACAAAAATAAAGAGAGTTTACTTTCAACTCCATGAAAAAAAACAGTCATATGCAAACATTTACCTAATGATCTGTCAATTCTAAATAGAGCTGTTTGGGGGATAGTAAAAAAACACATGGCAAACAGGTCATTTGAACCCTCTATTCTTTCTTTCAGTACGTGTCCAAAACAGATGAAGTGCTATATCATAAACAGATGTTTTGGGATTTGTCCATCCAATGGATAAAGGGAAAAATAATATAAAAATCCATTTTTGACTCCTCTGTTGAATTTTCTCCACTTATTTTTGGGGCGAAACCAAATAACAATCACAATGCACAGATTGTATGTCCTTGTCTGGACTTTTCTTTTCTACTCAGCATTACTTCTCACTGCATTCTTCATCCCCTTCATCATCAGTGGGTATGATTGGGCCTCACACAAGTGCTACTTGCAGGCAGTCAGGGCACTTCCCGCCCCGATGAACTGCAAATTTTGATGTGATGTGAAATGGTGGCTAAGTCCTTTTTATTGAGCCTTTTTGGGATATTTCATTTGGACTTTGATTCATTTCGACACTTTGACACTACCATTCAAAAGTTTGGGATCACCCAGACAATTTTGTGTTTTCCATGAAAAGCTTGTTTCAATCTTTGGTGTTCTAGCTGTGAGTTTGTTGAGATAATGTGGATAAATTTGACCACACGCTTCTAGAAGTCCCTCCCACAAGTTTGATTGGTTGGATGGACCCTTCTTGCCTGCCACACAATCAAGCTGCTCCCACAACAGCTCAATGGGGTTTAGACTGCGATGGACACTCCTTTACAGATAGAAAATCAGCTGTCTGCTTCTTCTCTAAACAGTTCTTGCACAGTTTAAAATGTAATTGTTTAAAATGATCCTCATTTGAAAAAATACTGCTTTTATTTCAAAAATAGGAACATTTTGATGTGACTTCAAACTTTTGAACAGTATTGTAGATTGATATATCAGAACAACTTTAAAATGTTGAGGCAACCTCCAACTTAACCTACTGCAACAGAGTAAATGCTGCAACAACAACCTGACCTTTTTATCAGGTCTCGATGACTTTGTTCATAGAAGCTCACTCCATCTCTTTCATGACCTCAGTCTCTATTAACTGTGAAAAAATGTATTAGTTTTTATTAATTAGTGTTAAGCATGTATTAGAGGTAAAATGTGGCTATGAGCATTAATCAAATGGGTTAAAATTGAATTGAATCATGCAGAAAATGGGCCAAGTTTGCAACATAATTGTCAGCTGTTATGGGAAAAGTAGAATTTATCAACAGTTTTTAAGTCAAAATTGTTCAGATTTGCATATAAATGCGCTTTTTTCCATCTTGGGTCAGACTTTTTAGGGAAGAAATCTTTTAAAAATTCTTGAAATCTGTGTGGGAAAAAAAATTAAGTTTCCCAATGCAACTGTTTTTTCAGGTTTGGAACACAAACAGCATAAATCAATCAGGATTATAGCCATTTCTTCGTTTTATTGTTTGGGTTCGGACTTGCCCCGAAACGTGCTGCAACAACCCGGTTGATGTCAGGGTGTGGTTTTAGAGTCTTGGAAAAGTTTTCACATGCTTAAGTTGAAGCAGACACAGGGGTGATCACACTGAACATGTTTTTTAAATTTAATCTAATTTAATTAATTATTAGATAATGACAGAACAGAATAATTAGTTATAGAATAAGATTAACTCATGATTGCATTATCTATTTGAACTACTGATCCTACCTATGCAGCTACTTTAACATTATATTCATTGTTTGGGAGGGTCATCATGTGTAGATACCTGTAAGGACATGTTTTTCTTTTTAGTTTTCAGCTTCATCTATTCCTTTTAGAACATCTCTTTAAACTTTTAAGTAAAAAAAATTCATTGAAATGTCCTCTTCAGAGAAGAGTTTATCATTTTGCTTCCCTTTTGCAGTTCATGTTTTGATAAATTTGGAGCATCACTTAAAAAAATAAGGACAGAAAAGATTTTCAATGTCAGTTTATAGCATCTTTATCAGGCTCGGGTGGAAACAAAAAAAAAAAAAAGTTGTGGTTAAATCAGGACAAAAATAGTAAAACAACAAGTTAAAAAAAATTCTATGATATTTTTTTCCTGTCAGTAACGTTCTTCTGATGCTGCACAGACCAATATGTAATCAACATCACAAGTATCTATAAATATTTAAAAGTATTTAAAAAAATGTGTATTAAAATATCTTTTCTAGCTACTTTTCCCGCTCAGAGAAGCAAAGGACTATCTTCATAATTGGCAACAGTGAAAAACAAAACAACTGCAACTTCTTTGGGAAACTTAATGGACTGCAGTGTTGTTTTGGTAATTGGTTACATTCTTTTCTTAAAAAGTTGCCTCAAGCATGAAGGCTCAAAATAGGAAAAAGCATAACCTTGAAACCAAAATTATTTCCCCTTTGTTTCTATATAATCATTTGAGAATTTAATTTTAACTGAATCAATTTTATGATAAAATGTAGGTTCTGCCTGCCCTCTGGTGTAAAGAATGGCTGTCCTCTTGCACACTTTGTTGTTTCTTTTATTTATTTCAGTGGGTCACTTGTCTTTTAAAACACTTTAAATTGTTGTCATGGTTACCTTTATTTTTTTTTTTTGCTACATGTTTGTGTCCTTGAAAACAAGATGAATCTAAAACTTGAATGTAAGAATCCGTAGATAGAATTTGCTTTGCAATTTGCTCAAAATAGTTGCAGTTACAACTATTTTCCAGTAGAGGGTAATGTTGTTTAACCTGTTTTTCTACTGTTCCTGGGTTTTCATAACTACAATGTCAATTTTTTTTTTTATATTTCAGAGGAAAATAGAAGCTATAAACTGTGATATCTTCTTCTACAGCTCTATTTTTTTCTATTTATTACACACAAAGAGCCACTTTTATATCTCAAAATTCAGTTTATTTCTGTACATCAGGTAACGGGAAGACAATCACGGTCACTTTTGTTCATTTACTCTTTTTTTCTTCAATACACTCACTCACAAAGTCAACATTTTTGCTTGTGCTTTTATCTGTTCTTGATTCATTTTCATTTTTATAAATTAAAATAATTTACAGTAAAAAAAAAATAAAATGTTTCTATCTTGGGCACTTGAGAAAGATGACAACCAAACAAGAGAGGTGCATCAAGGCTTCTTTTCTTCCTCACGGATCAAACAGAGCTGCAGGGAGTCTTCAGGGATTTTCCCAAAGGAAGGAGTCATTCTGAAGCACTTTTGCCAGTTTTGCATTGAACGGCGTGTAAAAGTCTCGCAGGATCTCTTTTGTGACGGCCAGCATTGGTCCCAACTTTTTGTCAGCTTGCCTCCTGGTGTTGGATGCTGGACTTTCTGTGATCTCTGACTCTATTTCTTTTGTCAAGGGCCCTAAAAAAACAAATACACAGACAAACTTCTATTACATCTTTGTTTTAGATCGATCTTTGTCTAAAGCACTAAACTAAATTAAAGCCATGACCGGCGAACTATGGCCAGCAGGTGCTACCCTCCCTCCCCGTCCACCTTTGAGCCACTCTCGCTTGCTGGCCCGTGCCAGAATTCTACACACCTGGTCTGTTGCCACCCTTGTCCCACCCTGGTATGTATATATATGGGCCATGTCATCTAGAAGCTTAACTGAACCCCTCCCCTCCCTCCTGCCTCTGCCAGCCTGGTCAGAACTGCACGCAACAAATTAATGGGAAAAACACTTTTTTCAAAATGGCAGCTTTTCTCCTACTTTATCTCCATAGCAACCACTTTCTTTTTTGAGCATCTGGGAGTGATGAACAGATCTATGTAAGTTTTGAATGAATCCACAAAAGTACATTTTTGGATTTCCTTGGGAACGGAGTTTTTTTTGCCAAAGTTATAATGTATGTTATATTGTGTTATTCATCTTGAGTCAATGATTCACGTATTATTTTTTTAAATTATCCTGGTAAAAAATGTGCGAATAACAGGGTAACGCCACTTTTGCGAGCTGGCCACGTGAACGCCATTAATATTTTTCACTCAAACAGCTTCCCAATGACGCTTGAAGAATTAGGACATGATAGATCGAAATCCCTAGAAGGAGTTTTGTTGGAGGAGAATTGTTTTGTTTTGGAAAATTCAAGATGGCAGTCCCTGTCCAAGGTCAAAGGTCAACGAAACTTCAGGTGTGGTTGTAAACTTAAGCTGGCATCAGGTGTGTACGCTAAAATAACTCGAACAAAAGTTTTCTTTTCCCAAATTGTGGGAAAATGTGAAAATTCCCAAATCTTTGGCCATCCCAAAACATTTCAAAACTTCCTTTGAATAACCCCAATCACATGTCTGAGTTCAGTTAGTGGACTTTTCTGACGTGTAAGATTTTGGCCCCATTATATTTTTTCATGGTTTTGCTCGCTGTGATGTCATCTTTTTTTATATGTGTGTGTTTGTCACTATGCCTTAAATTTTTGTGAGTTTTTGCGGATATAGTGGGCGTCAAATTTTTGCTCAAAGAAATGAAAAAACAATCTGGTCCTTGCAATCCAGGAAGGCTAAAAGATTATTATGAAGGTAAAACATTAAATGATGCTCACAAGAAGCCAGACAGTAACCGTGTTATAAACTCAAACAAAGTTTGGCCTCTTTTGACTGAATCATATCTTTATTATTTAGCTGATTGTTCATTTTTTAAACAATCTTTTTTTTTTTCCAGCAGATGCATACCAGTACGCAGCCATACAAAGCACACAAAGCACAGCTGTGGTCGGTTTTGCGGTTGCAGAGCTGCGCAGATCACAGTTTGCACTTCTGCAAAGTGACACAAAAATGCTGTGAAAAAGGCCTCATTGTTCTGCTACGTAACTGTGTATAAAAAAGTTTGGAGATCTGTTATGACCTTCTTTATCCCCCTTTCATCGCCGAAACTGTTTTTAAACAGGATCCATTATTTAGTAGAAAGCAACAATTTTGAAAGAAATGGAAAAAGCAAAGCTACAAATTTCACAAATATGGATTTCTTAAGTCTTCAAATTTGCAGTTTTAACCAAAAAAATTCCTACGTTTGTTGTTTCTATTTTTTTCTCTTACAAATACTTTTCAAAAGATTGCTTACCAAGACCCAGGAAGTCAAAGACTTTGTGCATGGTGTATTTCCTGTTAGAGGCGTGGTCTTCTAGCCTGAGCACCAGCATCTGATCCCTGTGGAAGACCTTTAGCCAGTCCATAAGGTATACGATGTACAAACCGACTTGCAATCTCACCTGCAGAAACCAAGGAAGCTTGTATGAAACAATTACATTTAATCATCCCAATCCTGCACTGTGCAGGTTTCTCATTAATTTTTGAAATGGCAATTTTGTTTATTAATCGAATCATGTTTGTGACTTTGTTCCTTTGCATTTTTATTTCCACCAAAGCTCTTTTTGCATGCATTTTTTATGCAATCAAGGAGATAAAGGATTGAAAGAGACTGGTGCAATGGCAATGGTGATGCTTTCAGCATAAATTAATAACTGCTGTATTAGCGGAGGGCTGTTTCAGCCAGCTGCAGAGAACAAGCACACTCCCACAGGGACATGAAGCTCGTCACAGGCAGAATTTCTGAATACAAGGCCGCCTATGTGTAAAGTCAAAGAGAGCATCAAGCCTCTTACTGCTCTTTTTACTCAGCCTGTATCCTGGCATTATGGGAAAAGCTGGCCAGGAGCCCCACTCTGACGGATAGTAGAAAAGTTGTAAGCTTAAAATAGAGGTTTGGGACACTGAGGAACTCAACAGAAAATGTCAATCTCACTAAAAAAAAAAGTCTGTCCTGCTAGTTTTCTGTTCTTTTCACTCTTTCTTCTCTTCTCTTCTTCTTCTGACTCTCTAATAAACTGGTGGCTAGAAGCAGGTTTAAAGCAGGGAAGGCAGACAAAGCAAGTGGGAGTGGGCACTCACTGGCATGGCATTGTTGACAGTGGTGTTGTACACACAGGAGCGCATTGTGTACTCCATAAGGCATCCCTCAAATAGCTGCAGCGACTCAGAGACCTTCTCCTGGAAATCCTCTGCAGACTTGTTGGCAATACCAAAGTAAAGGTAGTCAGAGTAGAGCCTAGAAAATAATGAAAATGCGATAGAAGTTTATTTTTGGTTTTTAAAAGTCCTAATAAATGTATGCTGCAAAAATGCAATTGCAAAGTCACTCAATTACTAAAAAACATTTTGCAAGCTTAAAGTTCAAAATGAGCAAGAAAAACAGGGATTCTATGAATGTTGCTGCTCTGGAAAATGCTCTAAACATTTTTTTTACTAAAAATCCATGCTTACTTGTGGTTTTGGGCAAATGTGCACCTTTGCTTCATGACTAACAAACAAAATTATAGCATGTGGGTTCTAGTTCTGAATGAAAACACAACATTCAAGCATCCGAAGTGTCTTTTAAAAGCAACCACATGGAACTGAAAAAGAGACGGGATCTTTGCTACAAAAGGCCTTATGTTTCTATTAACCAGAGGTGTAATGGTCCGTGTCAGCAGAGTAAACAGGGGTATGTTTGCGCTCTGAATCATCCCTGGCAGTTTCAAAAACACGTAATGGAGAGCATCGAGGCTGTGATTCCTCTCACCTCTCCACCGGGTCCCTGAGCATGACGATGAAGCGTGCATCAGGCTGCACGGCGTGGATGAAGTCCTGGATGAGAAAGGGGGGCTCTCCGTCTGAGGTGTTATCATAGAAGTACACCCAGGCATTGTTATCCCACATGGTGGAAGCGCTGGCTTCTCCTGGGAAAAACATACACACACACACACACACACACACACACACACACACACACACACACACACACACACACACACACACACACATCTAAAATGTCAGAGCTGCAGCACACTGTTAAAAACTGCTAAATGTTTTTGCCTCTTTCAACTCTAGAGGATTTCTAGCTACATTGATGAAAGAGGACAATTTGACAAATAAGCTTCAGAAAACTCAATAGGCTGCATTAATAAGGCTGTTACAAATTAACAGTTTTATGTTGGTGGAGGACACAATATCCATTTTTAATGATGTTTTTAATTGAAACCACACAGAATGTATCGATACAATAAAAAAACAAAGTGTTTTTTTAAGATTTTTAGACCCAGAAACTAAAATATTAGTTTCTTTAATGACTCACTGATTAAATTTTACATTTTTAACAATTTCTTGTGGCTATTTTCTCATGATGGATTAAGAAAATTAAGCTTAAAATTGCATTTTTGAGTATTTCTTTCTTCAAATTGTTGTGAATCAAGAGCAGACAAAAAAAGTAATTAGAAAAAGCTTGTAGATGTTAAATAAAAACTGCTACGGCAAGCCACAAGCTTCCTGCTCCACTCCATTCTGATGCATCCACTTGCAGACGAATAGATCCATGTACGTCTTTGTTTTCCTCGTCTAAGCTGGTAGCTGGATCAAAACTGTGCAGCTGGATAGCTCTGATATTGTTCGCCATTTTTGTTGCCCTGTAATGTTAGGTTGGGGTGTGAGGCGCTGTAAGCTTGCGGGAGAGCATGTAAACAGATGGATGATGGGAAGTAGGGGAAGGGTTACTCCACACCAACAGTATCGCCCACAGCTTAGAGGTGAATTTCTAATGAACAACTCACCGCTTAATTTACAGTAGTTTAAAAGATGATCGGAGTGAGTCTATTAAACAAAGCAAAAATGCACTTGACATTATAAACAAATGTTTTCCTTCCAGGCAACAAGGAGAACCACTGGCTCACATAGAACAGAGGAATACAGCAAAGTTCTAAAGTAAAAACACACAAATATAGTAGCAGGAACTACAGAACTAGTTGTGGAGTCTAACTGCAGTCGTGCAGTCGATGATGATCAGAATCTTCATCCAGCAGTGCTGGGAAATGATGTTCATGCTTCATTAGTCCATGTGTGCTTTCATTATCCTCTTATCTTTCAAGTGAAGCTAGCGCCAGTTCGTGGCAGCACAGCACGAGCCGTATCTTCCTATTTTCCTCGACAAAGGTGTAATATCAAGGAGCTTTTTTTTCTGCAAAGTGAAACGGGATCACTTCGATGATGATGATGAAGCACTCTGTGATTGAGTCTCTGAGTCTGTTAGAAAAGGTCTATTAGTGCTTTCACAGGGAGAGCCAGAGCAGCATGTTTCCGGTCCTCCATTGTGGATTGGACTTGGCAGAAGAAAATCAGAGGCTTGGGATTCTGGCCGACGGCCTGCACCTTGCTGGGCTCTCCCTGCCTGAGTTTGGAATCAAGAGAGGGCTTCCATGCAAACTCCCTACTTTCCAGGATTACTTGTCTCGAAAAATGAAACAAAACTGGGACACTGTGCTAAACACCCTGAATCTGTTGAAGCAGATTATGGCTGACCATTTTTGTTTTTTCAACAGCTGTGAGGAGAACAGACAGAAGAGCAGACACACTGGAGCAGGGTATGCTCTAGGTTTAGGAGCCTGGGTTTGGGAGATTTGTCCACCCCGCTGGGGACATTATTGCTGTCCTGACAGAGAAAACAAAGATCCTTCTGTGCAGCACTTCCAGTGAAAAGGCTAAATGAGGCATAAGGAAGTCCGGTATTGTTAAACTGTTAGAGCTTCAATTCAGGCCTGAGTCACATAAAAATGACTCTCCTCCAGTGAAGTGAAAGTGGATGGTAACTAGCAGGCCTGTGCTTCGGCCGCTCCACCTGTTACTGTAATGACAGCCTTGAACTGTAAATAGGCTTAGAGGCAAAGACTGAGACGAGAGTCGGCTCATGTTAAGCCAAAATGCTACTGGCAGCAGTCAGCAGACTCTCAGCACATCATGCATCTCGCAGAGCATGACTCAAGTAACAAAGTCAGGATATGGAGGGGAGCCGAGCTGCTCTGACAAAACAGGAAGCCAGAGATTTCGCTGAACAGGAAATGTTTCTGCAGCTCTAACTGCCTGAAGATGTGATATCAGTCACTGAATCTCCTGTGCATCCTCAGCTCTTAACTCCTTTTTGAAATGTCATCTTCAAAAATCTGATCGAATAGATAAGTGGAGCTTCACTGGAACTTTGATAAGCAACTTCCTGAGAGCTGCTTATGGCTTTCCAGAGATTGAAAAAAGATTCTCTTTGCTTACTCAAGCTTTTCATGGACATGAAGTGTATTTTATAGATAATAAAGATGCCTTCACTTTGAACTAAAGTCATCTTTTGTTTGAAATTCAACAGTAATCCAACAAGAAAGGAGGAAAATAAATTAATGTTCAGTAATAAATAAATGCATTTAATAAAAAAAAAAATTGATAAAAATAAAGGACATCATTTCAAAAATAAAATGAGCCACAAGCTTTATAAAATATCTCAAAAGATGCTCAGAGTGGGTCTTTAAACATATTACTGAACCAGTAGCATGTCATATTGCTTACCTATGATGATGTTAGGGTGGCTGGGGTAACCCCTGTTATTTGCTGTGACGTTCCCCTGGATTTGGTAAGCAGCCTGATCAAACAAATCCAGGTAATCTTCTACAGGATATGGATCGTGGACACCCTCGCTGAGACGGATGATCCCTGCCAGAGAGAAGCAGACACACATTAGACCTGTTTTCATCCTCAGGTGAGAAACTAGTGAAGTGAAAATGTCTGAATGCAAATTAATGGCAAAAGGTGGTTATGTTTTCATTTGATCCTGCCCCCTCAAACGCAGGCTGTCTGTAATCACGGGGGTCATTACAGCTTCATTGTTGTTCTATGTGCATTGTGGCCAATTGAAATTGGTGCTCCAAGTCAAACTGAGCTTGGTAAACATGAAAGGTATCAAATCAATCCTCTAAAGGCCAGATCATCAAATTAGATTTTCGTCTCTGCTGTCTTTGTGCCTGAAATAATTCTGATTTATTATGCAATCACGAAAAAGAGTGTTTGCACCCACAGATTAATCAGTACTTTCTGCAAGGCAAGTTTTAGTATTTCAGCAGATAAGCCTTGATAAAAGAAAATAAAAAAAAGACTGAAACAAAACTTTGCTTTTGTGGTCCATTTATGATCACGTGCAAGATTTTCCTCTGCTTTCCCAAGTTAAATATTTAAAACGCCATCTGTGATGGCGAATTTTTAATCTGAATCATCCTCCATGTTGCTGATTCTGCTTTCCTGTTGGGGCTCAGGTGTCTCTGTCCTTCAGAAACTACATTCTACAGCCCCATCAGTGCACCGCAGGGCGGGAAGAAAACTAAACGAGGAGAGAACCATCTGAGACAGCTGCCACTCTCCTCAGAACCAGACTAGCCAGCAATTTCACAGAATGTGCATTAGCAGCAAAAATGAGCAGAAGAAAAAACATTTTTAGAATTACTAGTGTCAGTTATTTCTGGAAAGTTTGTGACAGTTCAATTACAAAAAAGAATGCGCCCGTTTATTGAAACCATCACCAGCATTTTTCCATTCATTTTATTTCAAAAAGGTTTTTCTTAAGCCACAGCTTAATTTAAAATATTTAAGTTTAGTCATTATGAAGAAATTGATTTTATTTTTACAGGTCAAATTTATTTTGAAACTGTTTATGGATCCTATAATAATGAATTCCATACTAATGGGCCAAAAAATATGAAGATAAATGACCCTGAACTGCACAGATTTAGCAGAAAGTATCCAGGATATAGAAAAGAGGAGTTAAAGTCACATTTGGACAAAACATAATATCACTACAGCCGGAGCACATGGAGGGGGTATGCTGACTCAGCTAAAAGTGAGACTCGGCAGAGGAAATAGAAAAAGGCAGTATATCAGCGTTAACACCTCAGATCGATTGTAAAGCATGGTAATCGAGAAGTCTTTTTTTTCATGTAGCCACGCTGCAGCTGAACGTTTCATACTGCCTGCAAAATTGGTTCATGAACATCCAACTAGAAAACTGAATTAAAGCAATGAGATTAAGGCGTTAATCCAGGCAAATCTCAGACTACAGCTGGATAAAAGTGAGAACATCTTATATGAACTGAAGCAAAACTGCAAGGAGTGAAATAAGCTTCCAGACTGACATCCTATTTAAGATACTTTTCCAGATTTTTCCGATTATAAATCGCACCTGAGTATAAGTCGCACCCCTGGCCAAACTATGAAAGGAACCATATATACATCGAGAAACACAGTATCCAAAAACAGTTTAAAAATGTTTATGTTTGATTGTTTTACATGCTAAACATACAGTACTAAATATTCCAGGAGGACCTCGCTGCAGACTAGACTAAAACCGGAAGTACTCCCATAATGCTCTAAAAAAACATAACAAGCCTAACGGGTACGGTTTTCCTGTTTCAAGCTTTAATACAAGTTATTTCTAGAATTCTCAACACTTTTGGGTTAGGATTAGGATTAAGGTAAATTGTATTTCCACGTCCGGCCAATGATGTCAGACGCCACCTTGTCTTATAAAACATTCAAATCCAAAAACTTTATTAGCAATCCAAGATTGAACAATGTTAAGATGATAACAAATTAAGGTTTTCGATAATTCTCTGTTAAGGAAAGTTTTCATCCTAATAACAAAGTCTGACTAAACTGACAGAATTGTCCTTTAGCAGGTAATTGCTTTTTTTTTTAAACCAAATTAACACTAAAGACTGTCAGGCACCTTGTTTTGATTCAGTCTTATGTTCCTGAAATGAATCAGTCACCTTTGTCTATCAGCAACACTTTGCAGCCTCCCACTAAAACGTTTTTTTCACCCTTTCGTAGGAAAACGTGATTAGAAAACTCAAGTTCCTCATCATTCATCCACTGCAGAATTTCAATGTCTCAATGACAGCTACAGTGTCTTGCTTCAAGGCTTTTGTTTTTTTCTTTTCTTTTTTTTTTTTTTACTTTTTCGCATGAATAAAAGCTTCAAGGAGTTCTCAAAAAAAAGTTGTTTCTTAATAGAAACTGTAGTCTGCAGAAACATCTGCTTTAGATTCAGCCCGCTCCTCGGGGAAAGTTATCTGGAGTGGGCTGCGTCGAGTCACCTTTTCTGTGCACAGACTGAGCACAGCCTCGAGGGGAATACAATAAATAAATACAAAACAAGGCCATTAGAATTCATGATGTTTTCAAAGGATGTCTTAAGAAAAAAAAGCACTCATTACCACTGCAGAGCCCGAGGTACATTGTTAGAAAGGATAACGACTAAGTGACAGCAAACATGGAAGCTTGTGAATGTAGGGGGACAGTAACTACACAAAAGCTCTGTCCTTGAGGTACAGCTGCAGAATATAAAAGCAAATACATGTCAACAAAAACATGTCTCTTTGGACTACACTAAAGCACATGAATTAGAAATTCGTGCACACGGATCAGCCCGGAAATTCAGTGGTATCAGATTAGGGGGCAAAATCAACAATTTGAAGAAGTTTAAAGGCATTTGGTTAAGAGGCAACCACTTTCCTGCATTTAATTTAGCAATTTCTTAAAGAATTAAACTACTTCTAAAGTTAGAACTGCTTCTTTCAATTTGTTCTGCAAACCCTTTAAAACCTTTTAGAGGTAAGGAGGCAGAAGAAAATATTTTTGTGGTATTCCAGAGAACAAGGGTCGTCTGAATTCCAAATTTTAATCTTTTTCTTTGTTTGTAGAGTCGACCGATAGTTGAACTACAGATCCAGGAAACAACAGTGAGGTTTCCATCCTGGTGGTGGAACAGTCTGCTGGCTCTACACCCTCTTTAGGGTGCTGGAGGGTTCGTGCTTTCGCTCATCCTGACCATAGGTCAGAAAGCGTTCAACTACGTTCCCCGTGGTGTCTTGTCGAGCATGCTCTAGGATTATGGGGTCTGGGAAGAGTTGTCCAGTCTCTGTATGACCAGAAGTCTGACCTGTTCCCGGTGCATGTTGGACTTAGGCATGGCTGCCCTTTATCACCGGTTCTGTTCATAGTCTTTATGGACTTCCTGGTCCAGCCAGAAGCAGGAGGGGGTCTGGTTTGGGGACCACAGGATTTTCTCTCTGCTCTTTGCAGAAGATGTTATCCTGTCCTCAAAGTAAACTGCTGTTACAGTGCAGCTGTTTAAGCAAAATGATGCGTTTGTATACACAAGTATACCAGTAGATCCTTCATCCAAGCTTTTATTTTTACTTCAAAAGGACCAATCATTTGGATTTAGATCTTAAGCAGAACTTTTTCGAGCATTTCCTTAATTATAAATTTAGCCACTCATGCTGACTTCCATTGAATTATCTTCATTACTCAGAAAAAAAACCTAATTGAACCCAAAGAAACTGTGTTTATTCAAAATAAAAGGTTTATTTAAGTTCAACTGGACAAACAAACTCTCACTACTGGATGTTTTGAGACTTCAAATACCATCTGTATTCCTGCGGTAGTTGATTAAACATCGCAGAAGCTCATTCAGCAGGAAAACCACAATGTCGACAGCACTTTTACACAACAGAGCTGCCATGACCAGATGTCTGCATGCGAGGCGGCGCTCCCTTCTCTGAGCCAAATGTTTTTCTCTTTGTTTGACTAAATTACTTATTTGCCACCTGCTCAAATTCACAGAATGCCAGACGGTGACAAGAGGTTGCATCCTAAGATTGGATCTCTGAATATTAAATATTTGTGGTGTAACTAAATAATGCAAGGCTTACAAATTACCCTTTCCAATGCATGCATGTGTAACAATAGAGCAGCAACTCTAGCAACAAGTACATGGTGAGAAAAGTGCCAGATTTAAAAAAAAAAACCTGCACTTAGAGCTGAAGCCAGTTCCAAAATGGGTTCTTCATGTGTTCTTTTAGGTGGTTTGAGTGCTGGATAAGCAGATGTGTCTCGTTTAACCTTTAAAATTGCTCTAGATCCTTCTACATGTAGTTTGCACAAGAGTCTAATGAGCCACATCACCACAGTTAGCTCCTCCATCTATGCATAAAGATGGAAACTTGCAGCAGACTAATGATGGCGCAAAAGGCCCTAGAAAGTGGGAGGGAGGCGATTAGAATTCAAAATGCTGCACGGAGAAGGCAATTTCAACTGTAAATATACCATTAAGGCCGTGAACTTGGTGCTGACAACCCTCAGGTAGAAAAATAAACTGTCCTTATTCTCATGCACAGCGCACAGCGGGTGTTGAATATTCATTTGTTAGTGAATTGCACTGAAATTACACAGAAGACTGAACTGTAAGTCAGAAAAACATCCTAAATTAAAGCCTGACATCCATCTGAGTTTGATGTTCAGTTTTGGGCTTATATAACCAAATAAATTTGATGATTTATTTGCAAGCTCCACTTGCACCCACTTTGTAATGAGGTAATAGATTAGGTGCACACATAAAACCACTAACGAAGGTACATAAGATGGTGCTTGTGATACTTTTACACTGCAAAAACTGAATCCTAGGAAAGTAAAAAAGATCCTTATTTGAAGTAAACAAAATCTTGTTTTTCATCTTGCAAGAAAAATACTCTTGTTAAAAATGTTTTTTTAATAGCAAAATGTTCTTAGATTGAGAAATCTTGTTTTTGTGAAAATAAGGATTCTCAGTAAGACCTTTTCTTTTGCTTTTTTAAACGCAGTTTATTATAAGTTTTTAAGAATTTTTGACTTATTTCTAGGGGGGCATTTTTGTATTGACCTATTTTCAAAAATCCAAAATTGATTATTACTTGCTAAATGGTAAATGATGTATACTTATGTAGAGCTTTACTGCCTGCTTGGAGGGCCCATGATACGTTTGATATTTTTTCATCACCATTTTCAGCACCAGGATGCCAGAACAAGATCAACTCACCAAACCTCTTGCGAGTCCACCAATGAGGCTCTTTGAAAGTGGTGAACTTGACATCCGGATGTCGTCTCAATCTGTCATACAAGTCTGTTGTGCCACACTTTGGTTGACCAATAATATAGAAGTAAGGAAGGCAGCGCATGCGGTAGACTTTCTTCTTGCGATAAAGCAAATGTTTGTGGAAGAAGCTCCTCAGGTGCTGAAAAACTGTCCGGAAACGCCGCGAATAGCGTCCATACATATTTGTCCTGTACGGGTCTGAAGTTCTGTTTCCAGTGTATTCCTCGTACCAGCAGGGGTTCTTGATACCAGGTAGAAATGTGTGTGGAATCACAGAAAAAATCTGGAAAGACAACAAAAAGGTTTAAAAAAGAGTTAAAAGAGGGGAAAACCAAACTAAACAGCATATTAATTTAGATTTAAAGAACATGACAAACTTGTTATTTGCTGAAACCATAGCAAAACAATAACTTTGTGCTTTACTTTTGATAGCTTGAATCTTTCAACAAAGGTTTGTGTTTTTATAGTAAAAAATAAATCATTGTTTGACTTCAAAAATATATTTTCCTAGTTGGAACACATCCTCAATGTTTTAAAGATTAAAAAACAGGCCTATCATTGAGCCAGTTAAGTTGTACAAACACATTATCTTCAGACCCCCAAATAAAAAAAGATTTTTTGACAACATCCATCATAAAAAAAGAAATTAAGTTCGTTTTAGATGGCTTTGGCACACCTTAAATATTACAACAAAAAACAAAGTCTAGCCAGCGCCGAGGGCGCCGGTTTGTATCTACACAATGTAAAACAGTGTACAATGTGTGAGGACATAAGAGGAAGTTTCTGTCTTTCCCACAAATAAATGTGAAGAAAAACTTAATATTAATTCAACAGATCGCAGAGTAAATAGATGTATTGCATGGCTTAGTTTGACTTACGTGTGGATCAGTTTTGACCAGTGCTTTCCGCTCTGGAATGTGTCTGCTGCTGCCAAACTCCACCTTGGATTTAATGGATTTGACTACAAGTTTAATGTGAGCATAATCCTTCTCTGAGGAAAGGTTGAAGGCGAACAGTCCAGGGTTGACCAGAGTGCTGAAGTGGTAAGGAGATGGAGTGAGGAGGAGGCCCTTTTTATCCCCGTTTAGAACGTACGAAGCCATGATGACAAACATGATGGCCAGCCCAAACAGGAAGCCATAGATCCGGATCTTGCAGAAGCAGCCCGGGTTGTTGGAGCGCTTTTGTGCATCCCGTTTCACCTCCAGGACTGCAAAAGGGTTCATGGGTGTGTTGTCCACCTGCAGGAGCAGCGGCCTCTTACGGTAGTCGTCCAAAGTGGGGCCCAGCAGGGTGTACTTGTAGTCCATCTGTGTCATGGTGTCCGACTGTAGGATGACAACTTTGCAGGAAGGTTTTATGAAGCAGGGACTGACTATGCAGAGCATCCCAGTATTGGGGAACCGTAGCTCATATCCATGATGTACTGTGGACAACAGCTGGCCTCATGCAGACACCTGCATAATAAAAGTAAAAACAAGGTTAGCTGGCAGTTTTATTCCACTTTATTAACCACATATAACCATTTATGTCGTATTTGATACACATTTCTGAGACCTCCATCTCATTAGCATGATCCAAACTTTCCTTAAAAACCCATAGTATTTGCCTTTGTAAGTGTCTTCTACCCGGTAGTGCATTATTAATCCACTAGAGGCAGGATAAGGACTTTTGCTGCTCATTTCAAAATGGCTGCCTCCACGTAATCTCAAGAACACTTTTAGGGAAAAAGTTTAGCTAAAAGCTTTTAAAAGCTTCAAAGTAAAAATAACTCATCTATCGTTTTTCATGAGTTTTAATGACTCATGTATCACTCTGAGAGCATTGACAGAATGCAAAATATGTTTATAATTAATTCATTATAATACAGCTAACTAAAAAATAGGGTAAATAAGGTGCTTTTTCCCCGAAACACAATATATTTTTAGAGCAAATCTTAGCAAATCAGCTAATCAGATCATATTTTTTGGGTGTATTTCATCAAAAACATCTTGATTAAAAAAAAACTTGAATTTTTTGTCAATTCTTTGATGAAGTGGGTTTTAGAGGGTTAAGTTTGAGATTATTACTTTCAGGTATTTCACTTGTCTCCCATGTGTTTTCATTATTTCACAGCATTTTTCAAATATTGCATAAGAGGTGAAGTGCAGAGCTAAAGAAAAGTATAACAGGTTGAGGGCTAATTGAACAAGTTTCCCATGACTCTTCCTGCTTTAATCCAACTGCATAATGATACCCTTCCCAGCCTGAAAGTCTAACCAGCCATTCTCCTCATGCGTCAGTCACAATATGCAGCAAGTGATAAGGATGTGGAAAGCATTTAGCCTGGAAACTATGAAGCATGTTGGACTCTCCTGGGCAGGAGCACCAGTATCTGAGATAGCCAGCCTGACTCGCAGGAGGGATTATATTATCAGAAAATAGTATTCCTCCCCGTGAACTCACGTGGACGAACTGTCACCTGCAGATAAAAACGAAGGCTGGCGCCTTTAAAGGGGGAAAAATAGAGGATCTCTAATGGTGGTGTATCCCTAAACGGCAGTTTTATCCTTCCGGTTGTCTTTGTGTCTGAAGGTGAATCAACGTGTGAGCTTAATTCTGGACAAAAAGCTGCTAAAGCTTACCCAAGGACACTTTTCAAAGCTGGAAATGGACGGTTTACAGCTATACACCTCAAGCTGCATCATTAGAATACAGACTCACGGCACTGACATACTAATCCATGTCTGCAAGAACGCCATGTGGAACCCAGTGTTTTTGTATGTGCAGCAGAGATGGTTGGAATACAAATACTCGCAACTCAAGCGGAGTCATTTGACCCTCAGCTGGCCTGTCAGCATCATCTCCACAGCAACAGTCATTCAAAGAGAGATCAAACGCTGAAGAAACATGCTCAACACTAAAAACCTTACATTTTTTCACAAGAAAATCTCAGAAAAGCAAAATGATTATCATTCCTATCTGGAAAACTAAAGGATTCCCAATGTTTTTTTTTTCTTTTGTTTCAAACTGTACTAAAGAGTAAAATAGAATAAATAACACAAAATAGAAACTTTGACGATGGTTTATTCCAAATTGGAGCACTCCAGTCACAACTCTATAGACAGGGTGGCACTTACAGTTGAGAAGCACTCTTCAATGAAGTTCAAGGTTAAATCAGATGGAAGCAAGGAACAAAAATTAAAACATAAGGACGACAGACAAGTAAAAAAAAGATTAAAGGAAAGAAAAGGGGACGTGTGCCATTTACAAGAAATGATTATTCTCAAGGGTATTCACATCCTAATCAATCTGCTAACAGTAGCAGTGGGTGACTGGCAGCTGGCAGATGTCTTCTCCTCCTAACCTGAAGAAATGACTTAACTCAAATAGAATTAAGTTCAGGGACTACATCACCAACAGCTGACAAACCTCCAAATCCTCTTGAAAGAATCTGAACACAACATATTCTCTGAAATCAGTGTCTTGATTTTGCCTTTGACAGTTTTAAAGTGGAAAATGATGCAATACCATGAGAGACTGAAGAAGGTGAGCAGAAAAAAGGCAGAAAAACATCAATAGATTCAGATTTTCGTTTCCTAAATTATAATAATTGCATGAAGAGGTAACAGCAACTAGAAACGCCTGAACACCATTTTTTGATCAAGCAGAAAATTAGCAAATAAACACAGCGTGATGCTGAACACTCAAAGAGATATTAAATATTTGATCGACCGCTTGTTATTCTGGCAAGCAACTCTTAACAAAAAAAGGTCAAATCAACAAAACAGGACTTGTTTCATACACATCTCACCAACAGCACACCCCTTATGTTCATACTGGGCAAGTTTAGTAGATGGTGTTCACACAAGACAATCAGTCTAGGGACTATTTTAGTTTTTCTTTGATTTGCAGTGTCCTTTAGGCAGTTTGTCCGCCCTGAGACTGGAAGGTCATGGGTTCATGGGTTACCAAAGACTCTAAAAATGTGACCCAGTGGCTACCTGCATGACACTCAAGATTAGGAGTTGGATTGGGGTAACAAACCACCAAGTGGTTCCAGATTGCGGCTGTGTCTGCAGCTCACCATTCCCCCAAGGGATGGGTCAAATGTGGAGGACAAATTTCACAAGACAGTTAATGGTACTTTGACTAATTAGTGCAGGTCCCCCGCCTATTGGTGGAAGAGGCTTGGTGTAAAATGGCTTATTTTAGACGTAGAACCCGAAAACGGACCTAAAAATGTGCGTAGCTACACATAATGAGAGCGTTTTGAGGAAAAAGTCCATTCACGCAGCGCTGCCATCTTTAAAAATACTCAACAGCGTTTTTTTTTAAAAGTACTTTAAAGAATCATGCACATACAAATCGGATGAGTATTTTCTCTCCCTAACAGGTGGTGCTATATGAGCGTGTCTGTAACTTGAGCGCGAGTGGGAAAAGCGTGACGCTACTCCGCGAGCTGTTGCACAAATTTATCACTACGCAGCTGTTTTTTGGTCACGTTTTTGGCGTTGCAGCAGCTGATATTAATGAAATTTTAAGTTCAGTCTGTTGAAAAATAACCAAGCAAAGTTTTAATATTAATACTACAGCTGATCACCACTCCATTTACTGGGGATGAAAAAACTGAATAAAAATCCTGAACAATTGCAGAAACTTCATATTATACACTACCTTATTTTAGCACATGTACCTGCAGTTAGAAAAATCTTGGTGAGAAATATTGAAGCGGTACAAATCTCCTGAATCTTATTGCTCCAAGCGTTTTCTTTTACTGCTTTATTCTGATAAATAAAAGACTTAGTGTCAAATCATTCCAGCCATTCCAGCCAACTACATCTATTAATTTGTCCTTTGTGACAAATTTTCAAACAGCTGGCACTTCTGTGAATTAAAAAGGACGCATCCATTCGTCACAACCAAATCCAAGTCTCTGACTGGTTAAAGTTCAACTGGTTCAACGCACGTGCAGTAGCCGCACGTTTTGCACATAAAGCCAAAAGTTGTCTTAAAAACACACAAAGTCAAGCTCAAATGCAGGAGTTTTAAACGAGGAAGCCCAAAACACCCATTTATGCACGTTTACATAGATTTGTCAATGGTAGTGGTCGCTTCAATATACATTGCAGTGGGCATTGTGGACATCAATCCAGTTTACCACGAGGCTATTTCATGTTTATTCTAATTAACACTTATATCAGATAGTCCCTGCTTCCACAGATTGGGTTTGTCTGGCAGTTGCTTTGGCAGAAAAAGTCGGGGGAGTGAGGCAGATATGAATCAGGCGCTCATCCACATATGCAAAACATATATAACATGCGTGTAACATATCCAAAGGCGTTACAGGATCCACTAGATCCATTTTGAAGTTGCTACTTAGAGGATATTATTTTAACGAGCAGGAAATCCAAACATTTAATACCAGAATTGTAAAAATAAATGACAAGCAACATAAAAATGAGTGAATCACAGTCCCTCACCGGACTGTTAAGATAATACACTAACATATTAGCCCATATTGGAGCCCACTTTGCCATGATTATAACTGACTTCAATCCATCTGTCATAATACCCAGCATGCTGCTCTGATTGCTCCCACCCTGTGCAATCCAAAGGAGTCTGGCCAAGGCTTTAATAACCCATCCATGAAAGACCTCTCCGTGCACAGCCTGCCATGCAGGCACAGATGAGTTAAACATACAATCAGGCTGATTATTTTAGAGTCTGAACACCTGACATAAGATGCATATGAGTGAATAACCTCAAAGAAACTGAAAATGTGTTTTTTCTTTATTTAATTAAATAAATAATATAAGTAGTTACTTTTCTTTTAAAAATAAAACTTAACATTTGAATGCTGTCTTATAAAAATATTAACTTTGTGTGAATATTATTTCCTTGTTGTGTGATAGATGCAGTTTCCAAAGCCCTCGGCACTCTTGTTTAAATAACAACATTCTGCATCCCTTTAATCATTGATTCTTCAACTCACAGCAGGGAATTCCCCTTTTGCCTAGCTGGAAAAACATTCGGCCTAATGGAAATCAACGTCTTACCTCCACAGCTCTCTGTAGAAAATAATAATTTCAGAACTTGCTGATGAGGCCAATTGATTGAAAGCAAACTCTACGGCTGCAGAGAGATCACAGAGAAACCTAAGAATATCTCTGACGTCCTTAGAGATTTCCACCTGGTTTCTCATCTTTAACAGCTCGGGAAGATTAAAAACCTGTATTTTCTTTAAAAAATATTGGCATTGGAAACTTTTGAATCCTCTCTGGATGAGAGTCTAGATGACCAAAACAAGGACATCTTTTTAAATGTTAGCGCAACCGTCTATTATTTAGCGCTGTTTACATTGCACGGCAGCTTAATTTTTATCTGCCACAGCAACCAGCAGATTACAGCCTGAACATGCAGGGCTTTTGCTCAAACAGGTCGATAAGCTGCAGAAAACCTAATCTGTACTGCCATGGGAAGTCAAAGTGAAATTGTTACAACCTCACAGACAACTTAATAACTGGATACAGCATCTCTAATCTCGTGTGAATGGTGGAGGACGAGAAAGAACAACAGCATCATCAAACAGACGAGTACCTGAAAGACTGGATCAAAACAAAATTACCCGAGTGGAACAGAAAACCTGCAGAGAAGGAAGTTAGGAGACGTTACAGAAAGGCAATCTGTTTAAGGAGTCCATGCAGCTGCCTGGAAAATCTTGTTTTTGGAGACACACTGCAATTCAGGTTAAAAACAGCTAAAAGAAAACAAGATTTGCCACATTTTTGAATCACTTTACTGTATAAGAAAAGCTTCTGCGCTGAAGTTCCGGCAATTTCAACAGAAACAGCTGATGATTACAAAAAAAGACAGAAATATTGACAATGTGCTTTGTTAGCAGTTTTCTTTAGGAAATAACTTGTCAGCTCTATTACTTACAGTTTCTGTGCAAGCCTAAAAGTAAAAAAAAAAGGATGATGGTCACTAAAAGTTCACAAAGTGGTGTCAGGAAATGTGCCAGAAGTAGCCGGAAAGAATGACAAAGAGTATATAAGATGTGTTCAGTGCTGTGTCAGCAGAAAAAAATACTTTTTTCCACCAGGTCGCTGACAATTATGGAACTCTATAAGGACAGAAAACAAAAATTTTCTTAAAGCAAATTTAGAAAAAAACCAAAAGACATAACATTTTTTAAAAAAAGGTAGTACTGATATATTTTAAGTTAGTTTCATTATGATTCTGTGGGAAATAACATCAAAAATGGAAAAAAAAAACAGGAAAGATAATGTTATCTTTTTTTAAAGAGAGAATCCATGATAATTTCCATTGAAGTCATCCATTACTTTATTCAAAAGAAGCTGAAGGCAGGAATACTTCTCTTTCCCATTAGACTGAAGAGCCTGCCCTTGACCTCACTGAGTAACAAAGGAGTCAGATCTACACGGCCACTCCAGTGTCTGGTTGCAGTGGAGGAGTGGGACGTGGTTCTGTCGGTCAATTCAGCATCTCTCTCATCAGATCTTATCTTTTCATCTTTTATTGACTGTCTTCGCTTCAGCGGGAGTCTCAAACGGCCAGATGTCCAGATGAGAAAGATGACTGGTTATGAGGCTGTCATTTAAAAACCGGGCATCAGCCGGGCAAATCTGCAAAGAAAAAACCCCTCTCTAAATTGACTGCCCTGTATTTTTTTTAGATGCATTCTTTGCTTCATGTCCTTAGTCTCATAATTTCAAGAAAAAATGTTTTCTTCATTACAGCTGTCTACCATTAAATAGTAAATAAATATAAAATAAATAAACTCAGTGCAATTAAAGGTTGAATGCACGACTGGGTGTTATCACAACATTACATCTCGCCACTTGTGTTTATCCTATGACAACTAAGGGGCTTGCCTATTCATTGACAGTAAGTAGAAACACAGTCTCCCCTAATGATATTACCCATTAACCATATTTACATCCAGCAGAACCTCGCAGAGGAGCGTTGCTGAAATCCAGCAAATGAGTGAAGATTTAGAGAAGATGAAGTGCCAGGTTTACATAGCTTATCCAGCAGAGCTGTGAAGATATGTTTACTTCATTTAGCTAATTTTCTCTTGTTTTTGAAAGCAGACGCATCTGGCATTGCACTTAAAAGTTTTCAGTTGTTGGCCAATAAAAATGATCATTGCAGGCCTTTGGAATTACCACTGACAGAATACACTCATTCCTTGGTAAGGCCTACATATTTTGCATGACCACAGTTATTCTGAATTTTTTTTTTTAGAAGAGGAGGAATGAAAATATTCATACACTCCTAAGTTTTTGTGCATTTCAGATATTTCATATGAAATTTTTAGATCATTCAATCGAAAGCTTTTAGCTGAATTTATGATTTTTTTGGCAGATCTGTTGATGCAATTGTTCCCAAGACAAAAGAAAAAGCCAATAAATACAATTGAAGAAAGACGTGTTTGAAAATGTAAGGATTATGCATGATATTTGTTTAAAAAAACAGACAGGAAATATTCAGAAGGCTTTCTACAGATTCAAATCACAGATAAACAAAGTCTTCAGATTGGCATCTGTGGCTGTTTAGGTCCCGAAGAGGAAGTCTATGATGTTGTCTGTCATTTTTTTAAGTCAAATCTATCTCGCTGACAGTAAAACCACAGGAACTTGTAAGCAAATTTAAGCCTGATAAATGTCACAGAATACTAATTTGTTCACAAAATGTCCATATTGCAGAGAAGGACTTGATCGTCTGGTGGTTTGTTAATGAATTTGCTTCTTCATCTGCTCTGTTTTACCTCAGGAAGTCGTGTCAGCAGTTAATTCAGCCTGTCACATTTTATACCGAGCATCAGCCAGCATTCAGTAACACGCATTTTGCATTTTTCCACAAGAGAAGTTTAAAAACAGAACAATCCAGAGGCAACTACATGTTGGAGTTAAAATGGAATCGCTTCATTCACTTCTCAAGCTCTGTTTTGGCTCCAAACATGATGAAGCCCAGTCTGCTAGCATTTATCATAGCAACGAACGGACAAGAATAGTAGCTCTGAGGATAATACAACCATAAAAGTGTGCAGCAACTCCAGATTTGAGGGTCAAGACTCCACAAATCTTTTATTGATGATCTTTTTAACAAGAGCAAAAGGACAGGGGACTGTGTGCCACTGCAATCCCTGCAACTTACTGCAAAGCATCATTAATCACTCTTATGTTGAGACTCTCAAGCAGATTCAGATAAAGCAAAACAGCACTTCCACAGCAAAGGCACCAGATGTTGCGGGCAGCACTTTCAAGGCTATGTTTAAATGCAAAACAGTGGTCCAGCTGCTGCAAGGCTTTTCCACCAACGGTTCTACTGACTGTTGTGAAATCATACACCAGGTTCAACAAAACCTCCATTTGGTTAACCAAAGTCCAAAAGTCTCTTTGCAGAAATCCTGTCGATGCATAAATTAGCTTCAAGTTTTGGTTGGTGCTCGCCTAGTCTGGCAGGATGACGAAAGCCATAGAATTCAACACAATGTTTGTCTGTCTGCTCCATAAAGTTTTTTCAAACTTCTTTTGGGTCTTAATACACCAAAACAACATATTTTAAAATTTCTATTCCAAGATATTTTGGAGAAAACCTCCTGAAGCTAATTGTTGCAGGGTTCTTTTCAGCAGCTCAGAAGATTCTAGTATCTGCCTTACCTTGGTCTGAACTGACATTAGTAGACTGACGATTGCATCTTCAAGAAAAGCATGAACAGAAATAGTGAAATATTTTTAGATCATGTAGTCAAGCCATTCCAGTCTCATCTGGGACGCACAAATATAAATGTGCAGAAGATGACCCACACTGCAACAAACAGCCCCACTAAAAAAGAAGTGCAAAAAAATCTGCCAATGTGGTAAGAAAAATGCCCTTTCCAAGAATTCTGATGTTAACAAAAAAAATTATAGTCAGACTATGGTCACATATCCCAAAATGCCACAGTGCAGTGACCAAAATGTTTTTCAGCAAATTTGGCAGTTGACCTGCAGCGTTTGCAATGGGAAGGGCAGCAGTCACATTTTTACACGCCGCGCGGAGGTTTGAAGAAAAGGCTACAATTTTATGTCGACCAGACGATTTTTTTTGACATCAGTCAGTGGCCTCAGACATTTGGAGGTTGCGTAATGGCAGTTCAGTGAACGGCAGGTAGCAGGAAGGCAGCAGCGGTCCCCAAAATCGTCTGATGATTGGCCAATTTCAGACGCCAGCCTCCAGCCAACCCCATGCCCCTCCTACTGCAGTCCCACTGCCACTGTCAGATTGTTACGGTAGCAGCACAGTACAGTAGCAGCGCAGGCTCTAGACGAGGACTGTTGACATGAGGGCCTGGCGATGTCAAGAAGTCAATATGGCGATCCCAGCCACTGTGGCTCCAAATGGGGAGACGGCCATGATGCGTTTTTGCAGTGCAGGAGACTGAATATTGTCGACAGAAAGATCTGAGTGAAAGAGTTACGATGTTATATTCACCAGGAACTTATATTTATACTTATAAAGTGTTGAACTGAAAAGCTATAACTGGGATATATGACTAAAAGGAAATTAAAAAGGGACACTCCTGGGTAAAATGATCAAACTCTCATTAAGCAAAGGAGCTAACCTTCAGAAGAAAAGAGGAACAGATGAAGAAGCACAATTTCTAAACTCAAACACCAACTCTCGGTTCCTCATTTAATCTGAAGAATCTTAAGCGAAGGCACACAAAGCAATTTATGGTGACAAATGTGTTTGGATGTTTAAATCACAGGAAGAATGACACAGTGAGTGGGAGGGACGGCCACAGAGAGTTAAGAGCGATGACCCTGGTGGGGCAGAATGGGGACTTTGGATAAGTCAATCTAAGAACCTTGAGAGATCCATATGTGGGTTTAGAAAAAAGAGGAGCGTTTGCCTAATGGATCTACAATGAGTGATGAATGAGCGTGGAGAAAGACATTATCCAAATGTGAGAGCTAATGGATGATTGGCTAGAATGATGTCTTTTAAAACAATGAAATTGAGATTAATGACAACAAAAAAATTATAAATAAACTTCTGCTAAGCTTCATTTCCCATACAGACTGTTTCAACAAGCTGTGACCAGTCATTTAGCTGTTTGATGTAGAGACTTTTTAGTTGGAAAGAGATGCGATCCGTCTTTGTGGTTTTCAGGATAAAAGACGTGAAAATTTGTCATTTTTCTTCCACAAATGACTCATGTTTTCATTTCCTGTAAGGACCAACCACAGGAGATTTGATTTCCAACCTCTCATGGTTTGTATCCACTGACAAACTGCAAATCATTTAGGGTAGAATTAAAAAAACATAAAAAAAAAGAAAAACATACGATGGAACAGCATTATTGAATGGAATATTGAAACCAAATTTTGTGCTTCACAGAAATTCTGTCAATGCACCTAAAAAACCTACCCTGATTATCTTTTGAACGATTACATGGTTCCCAGTGGACTTAATTTCAACATAATTTCTGCAAAACTGCAAGGGCCTGCCCCCTCTTCCCACCATCCATTTGTTTACACACTCTCTTGCTAGCTTCAACCCACTTGCCGGCGCAACAAAAATAGCAAGCAACATTGGTGTTTTGAGCCAAATGTCAGCTCAGACCAGGAAAACGAAGACGCACACAGATCTATTTGTCTGCAAGTGTCCTCTATTATCAGAAAAACGCCACAAGAACATGTTAAAAACGAATTTTCTTAAGTAATTAAATGACCTAACTCTTCCCAATTTAGAGATAAAAACTGTGATTATTCCTCTAAATATAACAAGCACACTCATTTGTAGAATCTCAACTGAGTCGTTGATGCCTTTTCTCCATTTAATAAGGTGTTTTTTTTTCTCTTTTTCTAAATTTAAAGATGCAGGGATTGATTTCTAAGAAAGAAGAATCCAACTTCCATAAGGAGTGGTTGTTCTCCGCTTACTTATAGGGATCTTTTGTACCACAGCTTGCTGGTTTGGTTGGGGATTGTTGCTGTGGTGCTCACCTTTGCTGGGGTGACCGTGGTGGGGAAACGAGGGGGAAAGGGGTGGGTTCTCTTTTTAATATTTTGAGGTCTGTTTTCAATTGTACAGCACTTCGAGCTGGGATGCATGAACAAAAACACCTTCAATAAATAAAGCTTGACTGATTGATTGATTTGTAAAAGCAGGAAAAGTTATATTATCAAAATGTTTTCAAAGCCATTGCCTTAAAACTTCATGATCTTGGAATGTTTTGGAGGCGTTACACAGCAATCCTTTCACACCCAGTCAACAGTCGTCTCCAAATGTGCCTTCTGCATCATGGGAAAATGTGCATGGATTGAGTGTTAGGCCACCACTGCCAAGAAAAAGTGTGATACAAAAGAGTGTGGGCGACAAGAGTCGCCAAAGTTGGATGCCATTTTGGTCCAAACAATTCTTAGTCCTCCAAATGGATTCATAAACTCAAACCGAAAAGTTACAGCTTATAAGATTCTGTATTTTATATTTTGACTGCCATATGAGAATGTAGGCAGACTTCCCAGGCTTAAAAGACAGGCTAATTAACTTTAGAAATTAGCAGTGGGATGTTCATGTTTGCCGTTTTAGTGTCTGTATTATTTATGTTATAATTTGAATGTCAGGTAATCCACAGTAATAAATCTGGGCGTTTTTTTTGCCCCAAAGGATCTATTAAAAGTAGATTACTGCCAAAAAAAAAAATGTCATCTACCTGCTTGGCCAAATTCTGATAAATGGTGCCAGGATGAGAGGTGCACTACAGCTGCACATCCGTCTTGCAAAAGCAGTAAGATTTCACAGCTGGGCTAATGGTTCCTGTTGGAAACAGCTGCCAACACAGATATGAGGCTCCAGCTTCAAAGTTCTTTGGCAGGGATAAGCACACAGAATCAAAGCCGCATTTGTCTGAATTCAAAAGAAATCTCGACCGAGCCAGAGTTGCATCTTACACTTTTACCAGAAATCTCAGAGCCAGCGCAAAGCAGATGTTAACATCTGACCTCAACCAGCCGCATTACCAGCAAAGAGGAAAAACGTTCATAAGGTAAACTTCTCAGCAATGTGATGATTCAGAAGCATGTTGGGGAATATTGCAAGATCCGGCCTCTGTTATTTGTAGGTCATTCGTAAAAAAGAAAAACAGTGCAGCAACAGCTGAGCTCATGAGTGGTTGCTCTATTAAAGATAGTAGCCATGGGGTAATTGGAAAATGAACACATCATTCCATGGCGCTGCTCACTGTTAAAGGTTGCCACAGGTCTGTGCTGCAGCCATTAGAGCACTGTCTGAATAAATATGTTAGAGTGGCACTCACAAGCTGCTTATTTCAGCTCTTTTGGCCATTCAGAAAGAACCTATAGCAGCACATAAGACTGTCAAAGCACTTTTAAGCCATGGGTAGACAAAATATATGACAATGATACACACAAAAAGGAAGTTACATCATCTGAAATGCATTTCTAATTAAGTTAGTTGGGACCATTGTTTAATTTTCCCAGCTTATACATAAAAAAATACTATTTAAATAAAAGAAAAGACCTAAAAGAAAACTAAGATGTGGGTAAATATATCTGTTTGAGTCATTAAGCTCAGTCGTCTGTTCATTCATTTACCAAGGGGTTTTTTTTCTTATCATAAAGGTCATCGTCCATCATTTCTACGTTGTGACCTTTACCAACAAGAACTTGTTGATTGCTAACAAGAAAAGATGTGGACAGGGTCTAAACTACTCTTTAATGTTTCAACTGTACCCAGAAAGTGAAGGAATTGCTTTCTTACCACTCAAATAAAATTCAATTTACTGCCAAAAGTAATACAAATTATTTGAGTTAATTTGTCTAGATGTTTCACCAATTTCCTTGCATTTTTATTGTAGGTATGATACAGAAATTAATGTTTTTAATTTTACTTAGCTTTTAATTTTAAAGCTCATGAGTCTTAGTTTATAGAAGATATTTCAACTGTCATTAGAAGATATATATGGAGTGGAATGTATACATAATAATATATATGGGATGGAAGATATAGATAGATAGATAGATAGATAGATAGATAGATAGATAGATAGATAGATAGATAGATAGATAGATAGATAGATAGATAGATAGATAGATAGATAGATAGATAGATAGATAGATAGATAGATAGATAGATAGATAGATAGATAGATAGATAGATAGATAGATAGATAGATAGATAGATAGATAGATAGATAGATAGATAAATAGACAGACAGACAGATAGACAGGTATTTATTTTTTTAATTTATTCATGTATTCATGTATTTGCTTATTTAATGAACATCTGCCAGTGCAGTAAGAATTGTTGACTTATTTCTAAGTCAAACTTCAACTGTTCAAAGAAGTTTCAAAGCAGCAAACACATTTATATTTTGAAAAATTCATTCAATGTATAGAATAATAAATATGATATGTTGAAAATGCATCTCCTTCAGAATGCACAGCGTTGTATTTTGTTACAACTCCTCACAGCAATCATCTTTGTCTCTGTCCTTGGCTTAACATACTTTTTTCAAGCTTAAGTTGAAGTAAGTGTGTTAAGTGATTGTATCGTAATGTTTTTTTGTGTATTATTACCAACTATGATGTTTGTTTTTATCTCTATAATGCGCAGGTATGGAGGTCAAGACCTTAAAAGTAGCAATTCTGCATAAGCTTCTCAGCTCATCTCAGCCTATAGCCGATAGAGTCACACAGGAAAATGACAAGAGCTGTGAAGGTAGTAATAAGAGACAAAAAATTCCATGAAGCGACGCATTTGATGAGAATAGGCCAAAAGCAATTAAGCTCAACAAGTCATGAATCTGCCGCCAGAAGAGTTTCTGGAGTAGAGAAATATGGCTTTGCACTGCCATGCAACACTTTAAAATGGTGAAGTCTTTATGCAATAAACATAAATCACCTGATTCTGATGCGCGGAAAAGCAGATTTGCGCCATTATACAACACTTTAGGTGATGCAAACCAGTGCATAGTCAGAATCAGCTGACTCACTGTACTTGCATAAACGATCAAAGATTTACATTATGTGTTATGTAAGTGTCGCCGGCGACATCTCTGCTGTTACAGGGTAAAGATTACTTCTAAAGTATTAAGAATAAACCCACACACACTGAAGGAAGCTGTAGTCAGTCAACTCAAAGCAGTGATGGATGAGGAAATCCAGTCACTAAAACAAAACAACACTTTTACCTCAACTTGTGTGCCGAAGGCCAAGAAAGCAGAAGGCGGGAGGGACCTGTTGAAAGTGAAATTGAAGGTACTGGTATAAACAAAGCCAAGAATGTAGCTGAGGAATTCATCCAGAAAATAGGAACAGATTATGGTGAAACCTTCTCCCCAACAGCTAACTTAACAAGTACTTTAGAAAAAAAGCAGCACAGGAGATGTTCTATTTGTTGGTTGTGTAAATAACAGAAAAACGTGTCAACAAAGACAATAAAAAAGGTTCAATAAACAGAAATGTAGCAGAGAGACTTCCTGTGATCATCAGTTCTGTTAGAGAAGATGCTATGGAGATGAAAGATGTGTAAAGAGAGAGCAGTAGACTATTTGACGTGTGCTCAACGGAAGTTTTGTGGTAAGCAAATGATCAGAATACTTGTATGAGCCAACAGAAGAACAATGGGTGACAGCTGATTGTGTGTTAAGATACGGCATTTCAGAGGAACTGCTTATGAGGAGCTGTGATTCAGGAGAAACAGCAAGAAAATTGGTCAAGTAGCCTTATGCCTTGTTTCCACTGAGCGGAAAAAGAGTGAGAGGAACGGGAGTTGAATGGAACGGGCCAGTTAATTCTGGCGAGCGTGGTGTAGACTGCTAGCGTGCTTGCGTCATTGCTAGCGTGTAGCCATCATCATGTTTGAGTCTTCATCACTTCCCACCAATCATCAGGTGGCTACAGCGGCTCCGCCCCAACCATTCCATTCCGGTCTCCAATGGACCTACGATCGGAAGGCCTCCAAAAGGGGTGGGTGGTGAAATCAATATAAGGCCATAAAGATTCTGAACTGAATGGATTCACAACCGCAAGTGCATGTTCACGCATAAATCAAGTTTCATCATACCGCAGAATAAATCTGTAAATGTAAATGTAAATATAATTGATGATTCTATATTGTCCCTTGGTGCCAATGTGAGGTCCTACATCAGTCTGGCAACCTGATTTTGACTGATTTTGCCAGTGATGCCGCGTTCACACTGGCTAGGAAAACCATGTTCAAACCACCTATTTTCAATTAAATACTCTACATAAACGAGCCCATACAGTATGAGCATTTTGAGCTTCCAACTTCAAAAGCTACATGTCGCTAAGCAAGTTTTAAAGTCCTTTTTCAGGCTCTGAGTCCAAAAATCAACTGAACGCAGGCTGAAAGTTAAACCAGTTGAACTTTGACCAGGGACTCAGCTTTGGTAGTGATGTATGGATAGCGTCCATTTGAATACACGGAAGAGAGAACTGGTAGAACGTTAATCATGGAGGAGAAATTAATAATTGCAGTTTGTGTCCGCCTGGAATTACATGACATCAAGTCTTTCATATATCGGAATAGAGGTGAGAAAGAAAAACCCTGAAGCAAGATTTGCACCTCTTTGACATGCACCCAGCCTCTTTCAACTCTGAGTAGGTCCAGTGTGAACCCCGTATGCTACAAGAACGTTCAAGAACATCCGAGTCCAAACTTCTACATTATAAAATGACCCATCAAGCAGATGGTGAGGTGAATACAAGCCAGAAAAGTCTGACATGCATCCCTAATGCAAACAATCACCCTTGACTTTGGCAGAGGCAACCAGTCACTGTGGGTTCTTTAGTAAGCACCTAATGTTACCCCGATGACAGATCGTTTTTTGGATTTGATCATACATTTAAAAATGTTGCATTTTTATTATTATTTAATAGGTTACGCAATAAAACAAGAATTGTTTCTAACTCTTTGACTTGAATCTCCACATAGAAGATACATGGTTTCCCCTCCTTAATGGTTTACACATTAGTGCATTGTTTTTTAGACCCTATCAAAAGAAATAAACATTTCTTTGTTAGAAATGTCAAGGACAATGTGAATTTTAAAGAAATCTTTTACATCAGAAAAGAAATAGTGCACCCAAAATGTCACCCTTTTTTTACAACAAGGGCTGGACACTGGAAAAATGACTTAACAGTGCAAGTCACTCACTCAAGTCAGTGATGCAGATGAATGTCTGTCAGCAGTGTGGCTTAATTATGGACGCTCATCGGTCACAATGACAAGTAGACTTGGGTCGCCACTTTCTGCAGACGTCCCCTTCTAAAGCAAATGTTCATCCAGGACATCATAAATCTTTATCAGTGATTCATGACCCACGTCAGGAACATATACCTTCATCACAGAATCCATCCCTCATTGGAAGTTGTGCGTGTCCCGTTACTGTTGGAGTCCTGAGTCTGTGCTTAAAGAGAGACAAAGCCAGACACTGTATCCACTTCATATCAGTCATTCCATTAAGCAGGATCCATTTCTACGCTTTAACAGTGCGTCGAATGTAAAACCCTGATCCATAAATAATTGTTATCTTAGAAACAATTATTTGTGATTCTGATAAAAGTTTCTTTGCATTCAAAAAGATAGAAGTTGAAAACTTTTTTTTCTTCATTTTCTTAAACAAAAAACAAAAGTGAGAAGTGCTGAAATCTGGCTCAACAGAGCAAGTTGCACATCGCCTTTAATGAGAAATCACAATGACTTTTTAAGATAATGCAATTTATTTCTTAAGCCTGACATCAAAGTTGCAAGTCCTTTTGTCACAGGAATATGTCACAGGAGACATGCTGAACACAAAAGTGTCAAAGATTGTCAGTAGTGATGAAACCTCATACTAGAATAGTGGGCTGCTGACTCAGAGCTGGTGTTTTTCCACTGCGTACAGAGAAAAGTTATGCAACTTGATGATACAGTATTTGCAAGAAAAGCACAAAGGTTTCAACATGTAGAACTTTGTAACTCTTTGCAGCTGTTTTGCAATTATAAGGATTTTCACAATTCAGCCAAGGAGATAAAATAAATGAAAAAACATTAGGCAAACAATTGTTTCATCAACCACCAGTCCAGAATATGAACTGTATCCACTGGAAACCAATCGAAAACCCATTGCTCAGTTTCAACCCATAAACAGGAAAGCTCTGGAGGACATTCTAAGTCAACTGAACTCCTCCTCCTGCTGTCTGACTATCCTACCCACAAGTTTTTTCAAACAAGTTTCAAAGATCCTGGAGTCGGTCCTGCTCCAGATTGTGAACTTGTCTTTAACATCTGGTATTATCCCAGAACCACTGAAAACAGCTGTAATCAAAAGGACAGTTTGGACAAAACACAAATGAGCATCTACAGACCGATATTAAACCTGCCATTTTTAGGTAAGATCATTGAAAAAGCTGTTTTTCATCAGTTAAATTAGCTCTTAATAAGAAACAACTGCTATGATGTCTTCAGGTCAGGCTCCAGACACCACCACAGCACTGAGACAGCTTTTACTGAGACAGCTATACGTTTGAATACATGCTCCCACTGGCCCACAACATAAAAAACAACAACATCAGTTACCATAGCTATGCAGATGACACACAGATGTGTATTACAATGACACCAGAGGACAGAGGCCCAGTACAGGCTCTTGGTAAATGCATTGAGGACATTAATGACTGGATGTGTCACAACTTACTTCAATTAAACAAAAACAAAACTGAGGTTATTGTCTTTGGGGCTAAAGAGAAACGGTTGGACGTCACTACAGAGCTTTAATCTATTCATCTCAACGCCACCAACCAGGCCAGGAACTTGGGTGTAGTGATAGACACGGACCTACATTTTGATAAACACATTAAGGCAGTGATAAAAAATATTTCAAGGATTAAAGATCTGATGTCCAAGCAGGACCTGGGAAAACTAGTTCATGCTTTCATCTTAAGTCGACTTGACTACTGTTACAGTGTTTTGACAGGACTACCAAAAAATCCATCAGGAAACTACAGATTATTCAGAACTCTAAAGGCAGAATTTGGGGGTTTTTAGTGAGCAAATTGAAAAGTATAAAAGTCAAAAGTGCTCCTAAAAAAGCATCCAAAAGAATTAAACAAGAATCTCAAGTTTTGTGAATGCTCTTCGGATAAATCTACTCAGAAGTAGAATCTCTCAAAACAAAAAAATTCTTCCATCTACAACAAATATTACATGAATTTGTCAATTTAAATCCTGTTTTGTCAGAAATGAAATATGCAGTGAAACAAAAGAGAAGACCCCTTAAAAATGAACAAGAACACTCCTCTTTACCCACTAGGGGGCTACCCTGAAGCTGGAAGCCAAACAAGCAGGAACAGTTAATGACAGACTAAACCGTCTGACTGCAAAGCATCATTTGCAATCATGGTGATCCCTCTGAGTTTGGTCACAGCTGTGCTGCCACAAATGTTGGTAGTTGCAACAACTGAGTGCATGTTAATTCTGGTGCAAAGACCACATGTTTCATGGGTTTTTATGTGTATTTTCTTGCTTTTTAAGCTAAAAGAATGCTGGAAGTGGATTGTCTGCATGTAACTGAACACACAACATGCATTAGTCAACTAAACATAATTCTAAATTGAACCCAAAAACAACCAGGATGAGTTTTCTGATGCTGGACTGCACTTCACAAGTTCTTATGCCCAACAGATGGTTATGGAGGGTGGGCATGGTGCTTCTTGTGAAGGATCTGTAGTTTGGAGAACTGAATAGCTATCTCAGTTCGCAGCTCGTGGAGATTTTCTCCTTGCAGGCTGTAAGTGGAAAGTCTTTCAATGCCTACAGCTGTCTGCGTTAATACTGGCTACCAAATGGTAAAAGACCCATACCCTCACTCAGCTACGTTACAGCATTACTGTTCAACAGAAGGTAAAATCTGCACACAAACTGCAGTTTTCTCTTCGATCACGAGCTTCCAATGGTAGCGAGGCTGCTGTGGACGACCTGTCATGGTGCAGCTGATTCAGGCCAACCTGGGTTAACTGGAAAGCCAAGTCAGAAATGTGCACAGGTCAGGAGGGAGTGGCACGTATGGCTTGTCAAGATGCTGATGCATTCTTGACTGCGTTGTGCCCTGCAGCAGAGACTGAAATAAAAGACCTCTAAATGGGAGGTCAGACGCTTCATTAGAGAAATGCAGAGTACTGCTTCAGGCAGGCTGAAAAAGGTCATGTAAAAAGGCGGTAAAAAGCTGTCAGACTTAAAGAAACCGCAATGGTTACTCAGATTCTAGAGATGTGGCGCACAGCCTCAGCTGTTCCAAATGGAGCAAAGCGTCCCAAACAAGCCTGTGATGTCACAAAAAGGAAAGAGATGTGGAGCAAGAGGATTTTGACAGAAATTCAGGCCATGAAACTCTGTATTACAGCTTGCTCAGAATTTTGCTAAATAAGTTTTATGAAAAGCTTGCAAAAATAAAAGGCCAGCAAGCTGTAAGTGCAGGAATCATTGCTTAAATAATAATTTTTAATATGCGCATTTGCTGGCCAAAAACAAATTCCTTGAAATCGGTGCGTACAGTTCAAACATACGTCATTCTCTGCCGACCTTAAACTATGAATCTGAAAAGGGCACTGCCCTCCTTGTGTTTGCTGCCAAACACTTCCCAGCTTTCCCTGACAAAGTGACCTTAGAGGCAGCCGTGTGAAATCCAACTCACATAGATTTGGTCTGTGATTTTCTCACGAGAACTGTCCAAAAGCAATAATGTTTCAGTAACAAAGCCTTCCCGTCTTTGTGCGGCCATAATTAAAAGTCAGCAGCTGCTTTGTTATTGGAAGAAGCATCGCCGTAGCAATTTCTGGTGGAAAGATTTGAAAAAGAAAAGTTCATCCCGAAAGGCGAGCTTCCTGCTGTGATCCCATTTCAACAAAATCAAAGTCTGACAGAAAGCCTCCCTTTCATAAATGGGAGAAGAGTTATGGCGTGAACTTTTTTCCATTCGTAACTCGGTGTCCTATTTTTTTTTTGTAAATGAATACTTCATTGAATCATTACGGACAATAAAGCCAACAGAAAGGCTGGGTGGAGGGAAGCTCTGCAGCTCCACTCGTGTCGGACAGAGCAATCCATCATAATGACTCAGCCACTCCACAGAAATCTGCTGTGGGAGAGATGAAATGAGTACAAGCAAAACAAAGCGTGCCTGCTGGAGGCCACGCACACTACACCCTGTGTAAATCATCCTAATCAGCTATCCCACCATCTGGATAATAATATATTGCAACAAGACACACAATCCTAGCCACATTCAAAGCGCCCACTGTGTGTCTCAGCTGCCCACATAGACTTAGATGAGTTGGAAAACGCTCCACATTTTGGTCAGGAGATGCATAGCGTATGTTCATGTCCACAGAATAACTATGAAATAAATCTTTTATCAAATGTCAGGTTTGACTCCACAAAAGTCCGTCTCCGATTATCTTTTGATCTATTGTAAAAGCCTTCTCAATGGTCTTTTGACAATGATGATGCCGCTTTTAGGCTAAAACAAAACACTTTTCTAGGACGTAGTTTCTGCAGAGCGGCCAGAGTTCATTCGTTCATTAGAAATTCGCCTCTGAGTTGTAGGAAGGACCGTAGGTGCGGAGTAAGCCTGCCCCCACTTCCCATCCATTCGTTGACATGCTCTCCCGCCAGTTTACAGCCCCAACCTAACATTACCAACGCAACATTTGAGAGCAATACCGAAGCGATCCAGCCGTTCAGTTTTTGAGCCGGATACCTGCTCAGACAAGGAAAACAAAAACGTACATGAATCTAGGAGCAGGGAGCTTGTGGCCTTCCGAAATAGGTTCTTCGTAACACCTACAATTTTTAGTCCAACAACGCTTTTCCGTCTGCTCCTGATTCACAAACATTTGAATAAAGATATACAACGATACACAACTTACGGCCCACATCATGAGAAAAATGCCACAAGAACAGCCAAGAAAAAACTGGTTTTCATTAGAGTGAGTCTTTAAACTTTTTTGTACAGAAATCTTTTGAATAAAGAATAAGCTAGAATTAAAAACTATGTTGTTTTAACTCCAAGTCTGCGTCAACGTGCACCAGTTCACTTAGTGGCAATACACTCCCACTTTCACTCAGAAATCTGTGTCAACAACCATTTCCTATTTGCTTCTTCATCACTCACTTTTTGTCTTCTCACTGCTTATCTGCGGCAGAGGAAAAGGGTGGCAGCATGAACGTCTTTCCTGTGTTTACTAAGCTGCAAAGTAGATTAATTGCAGCTAAAATGATACTTTCACATCACTTTTATCAAAAAAGTAATGAGAATACATGTTGGGGAGGAATTAAAGGAACAACTTACAGCTTTACTGCAATTGCTTGGTAAAGAGATTTGAAGTGATTTAAATGTAAAGATTTCATTGGAAAATGCAAGTTTTTAAAATTCTTTCATTCTTCTTTTTCTAGAAAAACCTAATTATTTTTCTGTATTGTTTTAAATTTTGTGTTTACTGACCAAAATACACAAATTTAAAGCTATGTGCTGTATATTTTAGGACATTTCAAGTTTAGGATGTGAGGTGCATGATGTCTTCATCAGATGTGTCATCATTCCAGTATGATAGTGAGATGTTGTCATACCAGATTCAATTATTTTAAACTAAAAGAAAGAGCCTCAGATTAAAACAAAAGTGGACCATTGCCTTCCTCTGGGGGGCTTTTCCTGCTTTCATTGGTCAGAACAAAATCCTTTTGTTTTGACTGAAAATCGTGGAGAAGCTGAAACATTTTTTGCTTGATCCCATTTAAACTCAAAATGTGTTCAAATATGTATAGAGAAATATGTATAGAGAGTGTGATGTCTGTGTGACTTTTGCTAAAATTAAAAATAAAAAAAGTTAGATTTGAATACATAGCGAGCTATTCATTCCCTATGAGAGCAGCAGGCGTCTCTTCCCTGAAAGGAGTCCGTTATGTCAGTGATGTCTCCGCGCTGGGGTTTTGGAGGGGACGCACACAGACGCGCGCATCCAAAAACGAGCCACAAACTTTTCCATGTGCGCGCACGCTCCCCCCGGTCCAGAGACCCGCAGGAACGCAGAGCCCGGGGCTCGAACCTTCACCCAAACGAGCTTGACAGCAGCAGACAGGATTCAAACCTACCGTGAGTTTCGTTCCCTGAAAGCGCTCACAACCGGATTACAGAACTTCCCGCCGGCGCCGGTGTTTCCGTCATCATCCATTGGAATCCGCGTGAACCCCCTTCATCGGATGCGCATCAGTATTCCTCCGCGTCCGGCGGCGGGGACCGCTCACTGTCTCTGCCGTGGAGGGCTCGGTGTGAGCAGCGGAAGCGTCCGCCGCGTCTCCGGCTTCGCTGGTGGACGGAGCGAGGGGTGCGAACGGGGGGGGGAAGCTGCGCCACCCCCCACGATCATCATCAGCATCATCATCATCATCATCGCAAGATTCACGCATCCTGTCGACAAAAAGGCAGAAGTCTCCCGCAAGGGGTTTCAAAATCAATCTGAATTCAAGTCCTAAAGAGAACAAAATCTGAATGTGATTTAAACGGATTACTTTTGTTCATTTAATACACTTCTATATCGAAAACAATGAAGTCATGGTAAATCTGATGCTTGTTTTTTATCTGCATTATTTTACTATAAAAAAGAAACATTTTTTTAAATTATATTATATTTCATATATTTTGTAAATAAATACGTTTGACTTTGTGCGTTTGAAGTCAAGCCAGGTATTTTGTGTTTGTTACAGAGGCAAATCACTCATTAGCAGACTCTAGTTTGTGCAGAAGTTTATAGATACTGTATTAAATTGGCTTTAAGGAGCAGAAGTTTGGAGGGACGTATTTACAAGAGGGTTAAATTATAAAAAATTTACAGATATATATGTTAATAGCGTTTACCTAATTATTACGGGGGGTTTGTACTCATGCTACCCTTTTATCAAAACTAGTATTTACAATCTAAAAAAAAAAAAAATAGATTTACCCCAAAAAGTTTGTTGTTCATTCAAAAAATGACAGAAATGTCCCCAATCTCCCAGACTTTAAGGGACAAAAAAAAAAAAAGATTTACACATAGTGCAATGTATTTTAATCATAATATTTTACTTTTATTTCAGTTTTACATTTGAATGTTACCAAATCGTTCAAAACGTTTATTTCCGTGAAGATTGTGTGCTCTAGTTTGCTTTTCCAGTGATTCATCTCGGTGTTCATGTTCTGATATGAGTTGTCCTCCTGTTACAGTCACACAAGGATCAAGCAAACTATCCACAGCTGTTTTATGTTCATTATCTTCAGTGTTTGTAAGTGTCTGTTTCGTTGTCAGGATCAACTGTTTTATCACTCTTTATTTGGGTCCTTAGTGTATTATTTATTTATTTTTTTATTTTTTGTCATGGTAAAAAAAAAAAAAATAATTAATGCACACACCACCAAACTAGGTCTTCTGTATTTTGGGTCCAGCAATTTATTTGTATTTTATTTTTATCTTCCCTTTTTGCATCTCTGTACAGCGCTGCCATTTTGAAATCGGCTGTGCACTGGTTAATGGATGCTTCATTTAAAAAAAAAAAGAACTTTATATTCATAAAACTCCATTAAAAAAAGTTGGAGTACTGCTTTTCAACATAAAAATTACAGGGGATCTCAAATAAACTGAAGCATTCAAGTTCGTAATTTTAACCTCTTCTATCAAATCACTCACTTTCAAATGGAAGCAGAAGAAAGTGATGAAGAAAAAAACTCATCTGTTGTTTTCAGTTTCAAAGATAACGCAACACTTTATGACAAATGTCCAAATTAGGCATTAAAATTGACATCTCCCTCCTCTGTTGTTCTGGATGTGTCCACTGAGATTGACTTTTTTTTAAATCAGAGTTTCTGCTTCCAGTCAACATCAGTGCCTTCTAATCTGTTTATTGCAGCCATCTGCATCTACGCCAGTTCTGCCACATTTTGACAGCGTTCCCAAACCTAATTTATTTTCCTCGATCCGAGCTAATAGGCCATGCCAGTTCCTACTTTTATTTTAGCAACTATTCCAACGTTCTCTGGGCATCAGAATGGAAACAGCTGTGGAGAGCCCAAGATGAACCCAACTGCTTCAAACAACAACTAAAAATACACATCAGATACTTTCCTAAAGACTGAAAAAAATATGGAAGAATTTATTTTAAAGGATGCTTGATAAATACTTCTTAAAGTGAGCTTTCTGGGTAGAAAACAGCTATGCAGATTGAAGTTTACCAATCCTTCCAGGTGTTCTTTTATATGTGCTTTAATATGGGATCAAAAACTTCCCCTCTTTCAAAAAATGACAATCGAAGTGATGTTTCATATGCAACTATTTGCCTCCATGGATCTTTGTTTGTAACTAAACTAACAGGTCAAATTGACCATTTCTGAGGCAACTGCTTAAATGTTGTTTAATCCACACACTGCACAACAATTTTGAACAGGGAACAAACTAGTTTGGAATCAAAAAGGAGTCGTCTGTGATGCACATTTGTGACTATTACATAGACTCCAGAGGCTGAAGGGGAAAACCTGTTTTTTTCAGTTAAACTTTGAACTTCTCTGTCAGAGATAAAAATGTGCTCTTCCAGAATTTGAATTCTTGCTTGATGCAAGTGAATCAATATTCTTCCTGACACAACCAGGCTGGGATGTTATCAGGGTTTGAGCTTTAAACTTCATGTCCCACAAAATAAGCAGGAGCTGTATGTGGAGTCAACAGAATAAGAAAAATTGAATATTATTGAGACTCAAGGAAAATCGCGGAACTTTTTCCGGCTACTGGTCCTTTTTTGGTCCTCCCAGTTTCCGGTTGTGTTCGATCTCCTGTGTTTAGCACTATCTAATTCTCACTAAAGTCTATCAAGTCGCCAGTACTTTGTAGTTAACCTGCACCTTTGAGCATATTCCTCAAGTCAAGCTCTTGTTTTGTTCAACCTAGTTTCTGTCATCAATCAAATATGACTCTGGCCATATGTGTAGACATTGGATTCTCTAAACCTCCCTTGGATAATTTATTATCTCTATTTATAATCTACATTTTTTTTCTTCCCTCTTTTCCAGTCAAAACATTCAGATTATACTTTTACCGTCAAACAATTCATTAGCACTTCTCAGCTACTCTTCTTTCGCTCTGGTTTTGCTTCCACAACTCTTTCATTTCCACCTGGAGATTCAGATTAAGACATAATGTCATTTCTTCTCATTTCTTTCATCACTTTTTTTTACCCCCGAGCTACAGGGCAGCTCTCGGCCGGTGGCACTTGACATGGACGACCACCGTCGGGAGACATTCACACGTCGTCCAGTCAGAGCTACTGCCAGCCGGCGATTCCAGCTGTCACCGAAGTGTGGCCACCAAGCTGTGGCCCCATTCCATAATTGGTGTTATCTCCGCCTGCCACTACACTGCCACCGCCACACCTCGAAATGAGCCTGGCCGACCACTGACAGATGCCAGCTTTTAAAGAAAAATGCCCTGGTTCCCGTAACTTTGAACTTTTCCTTAAAACCTCTGTGGCCTTCATGCAGTGTATGAACATGTAACTGCCGCCTCCAGATTACAAATGCCGCCGCACGCCCACCTTCTGAATTTGCTGAAAAACTCACATTTACGTCGCAGCGCGGTGGTATTTTGGGATAAGTGATCATGGCCAAAGTTAGACTTAGCATTGCAGGAAGGAAAAACAAAGTGACATCATAAGAGGAGACTATTCAAAGATTCCTAACACAAGCTCTGACAAAAAAAAAGAAAACAGAGCCTCCTTACCTACTCCTGCACCACATTTATTCACAAAACACTGTGAACATTTTTGTTTTTTGAGCTACCTTTAATTTTGACTTTTTTTTTCTCTCTTCAATTGGCCCACCACTTACACAGCAAAAAATGGGATCCTGAAAAATAGGGGCAAAAAAACAAAACACTAAACCTAAAAAGGAAATCACTAGAAATCAGTAAAATGAATTTTAATTAACAAGTACTCCTATAAAAGGATAAAAAAATCTAGGAGTTCCACACAAGCAACCAAAAAGGGAAAAATAAGCTAAAAAGCATAACTGTTGGATAGAATTGCTTCAAATTGAATGTTCTAAAGTCCAATAATATTTTTTTTGATAGTATTGAATAAATGGTTTGTATTTTTTTTTTAATTAGGGCTGTCAAGATTGACACATTAACACATGCGATTATTTTTTTAAAATTACGCGTTAATATATATTGACAGTGATTAATAACACTCCGTGAAGCAACCGTCCTCTGCCAGTTCAGGCAGTTGTGGGGTGTGTCAAATTCTGAATACACACTTCATCAGGCACTATCTCGCTTCTAACATGGTCACTTACAAAAGAAACATTGGTTCTTAGTAATTGATTCTTGTTATTTTTTATTTTTTAGATTGCTTTTCTACAAAAGGCGGTCTATTTGATACATAATGTGGGCCGTTGTCACACAATGCGCTGCATAACCGCAGACCTCGACTCCAGCAGCAAAGGAAAGCGATATATGTGCTGGTCGTCACGATAGGTTCAATATATTATCAGTTCAGAGAGAAATTATACCTCTTACCGCTTGTTTTTGTCCAGATCATGAAGGAAACATTTGTTTTGAAAAAAAAAACCATGTGTAGAACTTTGTGACCGGAACTTCTCCAGGGAACACACAGCAGCCAATCAGAATAGAGTATTCACCCGGACCATTAAAAATACAGAAACGTTTGTTTCTTATGGCTGTATCTCAGCATCTTTGTTTTATTGGAGTAATACTGCAGACATTAAAGTTTTCACAGTTCTGTTTATCTTAATATTGATGTGTTTGGTGAACACAAATTAAACTTCTGACTTAACATTTTATAATTTTAAATATTTGAGACAAGAAAAAGGAAGAAAAATATTCCCTCTGGCCTTTTTTTTTTTGTTCAAAAGCTGAATATTGTTAAAGAAAATTTAACTTAAACATCCTGATTAATCATGATTAATCTCAAGCCAAAAGTGTGATTATTCTGCATTTTTTTAATGGATTGACAGCATTCGTTTTTATGTACCTGATCGTTGTTCATTCTGACAAAAAACTAGTGCAATAAGTGGAAATGTGAACAAAATTAGTATAACTTGGCTCATCTTGATAAATTCTCTCAAACTGGCACTTTCTGTATTCTGAGAACATAAATCTACATTTTTATTTTCAACATAATGACAGTGAATGCCAGTCTAACTTGACAACATTTATTGAACTTTCAAAATAATTATTAAAATTGAACCCAAAGTTTGAGTTTTTATGAGTCTTAAGTCAAGTTTTCATTTGCCAAGAGTGTGGGGCAAAAGGACTTTCACTCATTTGAATAATAACTAAGTTCAAAGAAATTTTATTGGTCTCTGTAGTTGCTGACAACATTTTAAAAAATCTAATAAGCTGATCAAGTACACTGTCTCTGGAGGAAGAAATACAAAGAACCTTACATCTGCTGTTGTCAAGACTCTAAAGGATTAGACTAAAGTGGCACCAGAGACAAAAGGGAGTGAAAACGGTCAACAACGTGGTTAATTTCAACAAAAGCTATTTTTGCTCTTTCACCACTGATTCTTGCATAATGACGTCCAGTGGAAACATGGGGCATGATTCATCCTGATGTATTTGGACTGTTGGGAGGAAAACTAATCAAAATGTGACTGTGCAGCCTGTGGTCACCCCTGTGCCTGCCAAAGGGGGTTTCACTAACATATTTCCCAGCTGAGCGAGCTCTTGCCTCACATTTTGTTTCTGTGATGTTGCTGTAATTCTCTTCCTGCTGCCTGCATGCTTGGTAATTGCAATCACAATCATTGTGCTGCGCCTGGAGTTTTTCACATTTTACTTTTCCACGTCTTTTACATCTCTTATTGCCAATAAAAGTTTTTGTGATTTGGGTTTATTATAATAAATAGATGACCTGAAGGACCCTATAGATTTTCAACAATTGCTTTTCCCCACAGTATGGATTTGACTGCTTTGGGCCACTTTTCATCCAAGCATCATCTCTGTTTGATCAACCAGCCAGACCGATAGTTTGATTGAGGAGCTGAGCGTTTATTGGCAAGTTGTCTCTTCAGTTATTCATGGATTGAGGACTGTTTATGAGTCCGTCCCACCTCTGTAGTCACTTATGCCCACTGGCCACAGGCATTCTTGGGCTCATTTTCCATCAAAATTTAGAAAAATCGCCCAAAAAAATCTTGTGAAGACTGTTTTATGTATTTAATGTTTCTAGAACACTATACTTAAGTGAAATTTCCACTGTTGAAGGACAAGTTATGTTTTGGCTGAGCCACATCCAGGGTGATGAGTGAACATAGAAATCTAGCATCATGTTTAACATACTTGCTCATTTTATCTTAAGCAAAGCAAGGTACACATAAACATAGATACATATCATTAATAAGGGCTGAAGTCAAGGCCGTAGTATAGTTTATGCAAAAGACTTTTCTACATAAGAGCAGCTTTTGACCTCAGAATGATTCACATTTCCAAAAACCGACTACAGAAAGTTTCCATTAGCAACGGTCATAAAAGCTGGAGGAAGTAACAGAGTTTTTGTCCTGCTGTGTGCAAATGTATTCATTGAGAAATCATCTCCTTAGAGCACAGAAGGCTGCTGCTGCCGTGCACTTTTTTCAGTCTGAGAGTTAGTCATCTTTTCACTTCGTGTTGCATGCTTGTCTCAAGGTTTTTTTCTCTTTTCAGAGCTAAACTAAAGACTTGCGTCAACTTGTTCAGGTTCTAAAATTTGGCCAGTTTTTTTGCTTCTTTCTGTTTGAGATATAAGTAGATTTCATAGAATTCATAGCTTTATTGTGCACTTTGCCTTTGACTTGCTGAATGTTTTGTTTATTCTGCTTTATTGGCATATTAGTGCGCGTTCTCATAAGAGAGTGTTGTTTGTGTTACCAACAATTTGAAGTTATGAACAGTGTTTTTGCAGGGATAACCTGTTATTTTTCTTCAGAAAAAACTAAATTTACCTGCAGGAATCCAAAATATTTTTTAACTTTTAGCAAAAAACATGTTTAGACAAAGTACATTTAACACTATGTTTGAGTCCAATAATTTAGTTTAGGAAAAACTTTACTGTCAATATTTTCCAGTGGTTTAGCAGATTCTCTCGAGGGCAAAAGGAGCCTTGTCCTGATGTGCAACGCTTTACGCTTGTAAGGTGTTGCAGGTCCAAAACTAAAATGAAAAGCCATTATTTTCCACATCAGAATAAACTGATTCACAAGGCCCGCCTGATCGGTTGAGGAGTTACAGTATACCAAAAAGCATTTGTCATTTAAGTGCTTTCTCCAGTGTTCAAGGGTGCTTAAGAGAAAGAAAAGAAATGTCATTTTATAAGTATTTAGAAAAGTATACACAAATCAAACAGGTATAAAAATAAACAATTAAATGTTGTAAAACCAAATGTCATCCATTTTCTGAAACTGCTGTATCCTTTCAGGGGTCACGGGGTTGGCGGGGTACATCCTGGACGTAAATAAAGTTAAACAGTGTGTAAAAGGTTGCATTTAAAGCTTTAACTTGAAAAAAAAAGTGAAATACACAAAAAAAAAAAAATACTGAGAGGAGATGCTTTTATTTTGAAAAAAAAAATTGCACCAACCATATCTTTCTGTATCTAAACAAAGCTCTTTGTAAAGGTCAAAGTTGTTTGTTCAATAAAAAAAGACTTTTGAATATTCTATATCAAAGCATTACACCTACTAGGTTCAGGTGTTTTTTTTAATTGCTTTAAAGACAAAGTTTGTAATTGCATAAGACAGTCAAATTTGTTTGTTTTCCACTAAAAGCAAAATGAAAATTGGCAAATATAATTATTTTTGATTAACCTGGAGGACGTTTAGATGCACTTATTTTCCTCCAAGGGCAGTTCTGTTTTAGTGCAACTATGTAGAAAATACACCAGAAGACAAATTCAATGGGTGTGACTTCTGTAGTTGCTGGGAGACAAACAGACAGCAATAAAAAAACAGCAAACATAAGTGTTTGCCTTGGCAGAAGACTTAATTGGGGCAGCTCTCCGACAGTCTGTAATTTTCTTATCACCTCTGTGTTCTTTTCAGCTGCCGCGCATACATTATGCTCATCCTTTGTGCTGTTTTTGCAAAGTGCCAGGAATGTGTGTTTGTGTTTGTACTGTTGTTGGTTGTTGATTCTGCTTTCTAAACCAATGTATGACATCCGATTTAGCACGGCAAAATCTAGCTGTGTTGTTTCTCCCCTGAGACAGAACCTCTCCAGGAATATAAAAAAAAGCTGTTTTAAAAGGACATGAAAGGGGGGCATTCCATAAATCCAATGGGAATTCCAATGAGAAAACCTTTCTTTTCCTTTTCCACTGGCTCATTTAGCTCAGCTCGACCAACATGTGATCTGCTTTATTGATTCTATCGACTCTTGCAAGATAAAAAAAAAAAGTTTTTTTCCTCCCTAATAGTTAGTTAGTCCTCCAATGTATGGTACGGCATGAAAAAGATAATAGAGAGAGACATGTTCAATCCAATGGGAAGCGCTGAGCTTGCATTGTTCGCCATGGCGTCCGCAGTGTCTCCCTCCGACTGTCCAGCCCAATTATCTCAGGGAGATTAAAGCCAATTAACACATGCAATAATGGTTTCCCCCTTGATCTACGTTCATCAACTCAAGTCATCAAAGGCATCCAGTCCAGGCGTAAACCACCTTCCCTGATACTGAGGAAAACAAAGTCTGCTTTGCCCCACTATTTCTATCTTGTGTTTATTAGTCATTTATACAGGAACTTGAGAAAAATAAGGTAAAAATGTGGAGTTTTCAGATCAGGACCTGTCAGTAATGAAATCACCAAAGCTATTTTGGAAATAATTCAGGGAAATTATTCTTATCCCCAGTAAGTAAAAAAGGCACAACTTCTTCACAGTGCTTTCTCCTCATTCAGGAGTTCAGTCAATCCAAAATGTCTCAAAATGATTTTATTTTGACTGAATCTTTCGTCATTGTTTTCCACGTCTGAGCTGGTATCTGGCTCAAAACTGTACGGCTGGATAGCTTCGATATTGCACTTCATTTTTGCTGCACCACTAATGTTAGAGATGTGAGGGGCTGTAAGCTAGCAATATAAACAGAGAGCTCTCAGGAAGGGGAAGAAGGGGCAGAGTTGCCCCTCTGTGTTTGTGTGCGTGTGTCTGTAGCTGTTTGTTTTTGTGTGATCTGTTTCACTTCACAGCGCTTCCGCGTCCAGTGTGAACCAGACGTTAGGGGAAAATTTCTAATGCACTCCTGCCACTCTGCAGAAACAAAATCATAATTGAAAGAACACTTGAAACACTTCAACAATAGATAAACAAAAATAATCAGAACCTTAAACTATAATTCTTCATTTTTGATTAATGATGTCTTTATAATCTCTTGCAACAAGAGTGTCTTCTAAAATTAGTTTTTGAGTGATAACTGAAAAGACATTAACTTTTACTGTTTTTGGTGCAAAATATTAATCCTTCAGGACATACATATTTTCTTAAGCAGAAATTCAAGCTGCAGAAAACTACAATACATATTTAACTTCTACAGCATATTTTATTCAAAGGACAATGCATATTTAAATAAGAACCGGGACAAACATAACCTGAGAAATAGCCGGGCCCACAGACCTTCTATTCTCACTGTTATTTGGAGATTCGGATATTTTTAACATGACTAAGGGAGTTCTGTACTAGATTTATTTCTATTTTTTTTTAATTTATAGAAAGCTGTCAGCCAGAACAGGATTATTTTCAACCTTTGGCTTGGCCTTTTAAATTACTTGCTTGACAAGAAGCCACCAATCTTGTGCTGCTGGCTGAGTGGCCACAGACGAGTGGATTTTTCTGACGCTTATGTTTGTACTGAGCAAGAGGTACAGGTTTTATCACAGAAGCTGAGTTATTAATTCCACACTTTAATTTCTGTCATCTAGATTCTTCATTCTGCTCCCTTCAAACCTTCTCCACACTACCGGAACCACGTGGAAAAACTCTTGATCCCAGCTTTCCATGCTTTTATTGAGGAAGAACTGAAGTGTCTTTCTCTTGTGTTTGATCGCCTGAGACAACAGAACCGATTCTCAATGAGAAACACTCTCAGTCGAGGGCAGTGTGGCCACTTTGACCGATCAATATCAATTTCCATGTAGATAAGTGTGATTACAGCTGATTATGGCAGCACAAGGCCCCATCAATGTTCCGGCCATGGATCAAATTTTGATAATTAGCTTACCTCAAAACATTTGCTTTGCGTTTACATTAACAGCTTGTTCGCATGCTTCATCTCCACGTTTGACCGAAGAGGAAACAGCTTTGTTGGAAAAAATGTTTCTCTCAACCTACAGACATCTGTTTTTTACACAGAATGAAACACACAAGAAGAAGAGGGTTTGTGTGACAGGATGAGGTGGAAAGTTTTTTTTCTCTGAAGACTGAATGTAAAAGACGTCCTTTTGTGTCTCTAAAGCCAAAAAAAAAAAGGACACCAGCCTCAAAAAGGCAAAATCAAATCTTGGTCTTTGATTTTTTCTAAACAAAACAAATTTTTGTCTCCAGTGAACAAAAGAATACATCCAGTCAGTCGGACTTCATATAGATCTACATCAGGTAGAACATTTTTCATTTTTCTCTAAAGTTCTAAAAATTCAAGAAAGATAAACAAAATAGATACACATCTATGCATAGACATATCAAGCTGGAGATGATTAGTCAATATTGGATTAAAAATAAATTTAAAAGTAAAAGAGAGCATATCGGTATATACATCCACATTCATGTAAATGATGCCATTATAAATACTCTATACATAAATAGACATATTTTCAACGATGCATACAATGCATGACACAATGAGCCTCTTAAATGGGAAGTTTGTCAAAAACTGTTTTAAAACATTTGCATGAAAAGGAGTATAGGAGGACGTGAAGTCATACAATCCCACCCATTTTACGGTTTACTTAGCAATTTTACTTGGTTTTTTTACTTATTTTTCAAATTACAGTTTGGTGTTTGGATTAATACAGTTAATCACTTTTTTTAAGTTTTACCCATGACATGTCCAGTCATTCATTCCAGTCATGTCTTAAAACAGACTTTCTGCCAAAAAGCCAGAAACAATGAGGTATAAATGATTTTGAATGCCACAAACGAAATATTTTTGGTGCAAAATATAGATTTTAAAAGGTGAACTCATTTACTTTTTTGGTGGAAGTTTTTCTTTTAGTCTTGCTTATCTTAATGTGAAAAATCATAAATAACCGTTTACAGTGGGTATAGAAAGTATTAAGACCGCTTAAAATTAGCACACTTTGGTATACTGCAGCCATTTGCTAAAATCATTTAAGTTAATTTTTTTCCTCATTCATGTACACACAGCACCCCATACTGACAAAAAACACAAATGTCAAAAATTCTGTGTTTTTTTTTTTTTGTCAATATGGGGTGCTGTCTGTACATTAATTAGGACAAAAATTAACTTAGCAAATGGCTGCAATATACCAAAGTGTGAACATTTTAAAGGGGTCTTAATACTTTCCTTACTCACTGTATGAATAGGGTAAAACCCTTTTCTGACTTTGGCAAATATTCAGTTGTTTACTCAATAATTGATTTAAAAAGCCATTTATGAATAAAGTATCTGTTTATTTAATATTTCTGCTCTCTATAAAGTAGTTTAAATGTCAGCGAGGGTCATCATTCACATTTAGTATTTAAATACATTTGCCAGAAGTGAAATAAATTGAACCAGCAGATCATCAGTCTGAGCATGCACTCATGCAGACTTGCAGAAGAACTTCAAACTGTGGGCAGTCTGCATGTTGGTCAAGCACAGCCAAAATCAACTCCTGCGCAAAAGATTATTCTATCAAATTACGACTGAAATTCATGCAGACTGACATGAATTATGTGGCCCGAGTTTCGTTTCAGATGGAAAAGGACGGGGGAGTCTGGTGCAACTGTTTGGGAGCACAGGTGAGTAAATCTGCTCCAAAGTAGAGACTGATTTATAATGGCTGTGAGGTTGATGGTGTCGAAGATTAATTGAATGGCTTGTTTCCAGGGTTCTGCCTTCTGCCTGGCAGGATTTCTGCCCGTCCCAGGCTCCCAAACTGCAATCTGTCCGTCCCAAACAGTGAGGCAGCTGCTTCACACAGGTGCCAACCTGCATTTTTAGACTACGGGTGTGAGTTCACATCTACCGTTCCTTCACTTGGTACTAGAGGAATAAAAGATTGAGGATCAGGAGCTGAAAGTGACAAAAAACATAAACAAGTAAAGACAATCACCTCTTTCTGCGAGATGCTCAACTGTTGGCATCACTCATTAATCTTAGGAGTTAAAAAGATTAGAGCTGTGGCTAATTATTAGTTTGAGTGATGACTCATCTGTTGACAGTTTTACTAAAGGTTTCAGATAAAGGAAACACACAAAGATTAAAAACACTGATTGGTGTTAGGATTGTGACAAATTTAGAAGGTATGCAATGTAACAACACATTTGTGCATCCATTCATTACACTTTTTCCACACTGATGCATGTATAATTCAGCTACAAATTTAGTTTAAAAGCACAAATGTAAAACCTAAAGACATGTTATAAATAACTATTTATCAATGTCAATACAGTACTTAGGGGATTGCAGTATACATACATAAAATAAAAAACACATATATATATATATATATATATATATATATATATATGTGTGTGTTTTTTATTAAAAAAAAAATAAAAAAGCATGTATATTTTGGAAGGTAATTTTTATTTAAGGTGATGCTTATGTACCACTTGTGAGTAATGTGAGATGATGGATCGACAAAAGAGTGGGACTTTAACCTTAATATGTTAATGTAATCCAATAAAACAGAGGAATGTTGTGGATATTCTAAATTAAAATTATACAAATACAAAACTAACCCAGAAGTCAGAGACACTGTATTTAAAACAGGTTTAGTTACTGTTCTTTCTCAGTAAGTGACATTAATACGAGAATAATTTTTTGCAGCTCTATAATACAAAGCTTAAAGAAAAAATGTCAATATCTAAAAAACATTTTTTATATCAGTCCTTTGAAAGACTCCTGTAGGCAGGCGGATCGCTTTATGTCAGTCATTTTTATTTCATAGCCTCGAGCAGCTTTTCAGCCACTCTCTGCAAGTGGCAATATTCAATGTGAACAGAGAGGAAGACAAGTGAAAAATATATTTACAGCTTTGAGAGCAGTGTCTGCCCACATAGCTTTCGCCTCCCCGGGGTTCAGGCCACCAAACAGCAAAGCTAAATGCTTTTCTTGATAGATGATTCAGTTTCTTTTCTATGTTTTTTGTGGGGGGAACATTGAGATCATCATGTCTGCGTCCCACAGTGAGAAACTAGGCCACAAAGTTCAAAGTGGGCTCTGATGTATGTCCCTCAGAACAGACCAAGTGGGTTCAAACAGTCCATGACTTCCTCACATTTTCCATTCCACACTCAAGTTTACACAAAATGCACATTTAAGCAATTTTTCAGCACTGTTGTGGCTTCAAAGAGCGAAGTTTCTCTCCTACTGGATTTGCTTCAAATAAATCTGAGGAAATGTCCTCTAACATCTGGTTCGTGTCCCAACTCTGTTTTTTTCTTTCTTTCGTTTTTATGTGTTTAGAGCAAAACACTTAGTTTAGAACATATGCACAATGTTTGGCAGGTTTTTTTTTTGTTTGTTTTTTTTTAAATAAAATGCAAAATGTCTAAGAAAAAACAGGTTGCAGTGGTGATCTTCCCAAAGGAGTGGAGGATGACCTTTTTGATATCAAGCCACAAAAAAAGTCATTTTTTGCACACTTGGTGAAGAAAATCTTTCTTTTTATTAGTCTTTCTCCACCTTTTCTTCTCCAAATTATCCTTGTTTTGTTACATTTCTCTGTCTGCAGCACCTTATAGAACCAACTGTGATGCTTTAATTTTTCAGCTCTAATCTTTGAGAGGGGCTAATGCCAAAAACAGCACAGTCGGGGCGCCTAAAAAAAGCCACCTACTAATTTTGGCTAAATACAAAAAACCTGCAAATAAATTAAAACTGAAATCTACTTTAAAAGGAGACAGCTGTGGTTCAAGAGGCTGTCATTACAATAGATTCTCTATTGCCTCATGAAAACACAGATTTTTAACATATGTTGTTCCTTTAAAGTACGTGGGAATGGTACAGGACTACAAAGAGTGGAAGAGAAGCGAAGTAAAGCAGAATATTAACAAAATAAATGGTAAAAATGGCTACTTGAGCATTGGTGTCACACAAATACAGCATTAGTCTCACACCGCTGCGTCTGCTTTTGTTTACTCTTCCATTAATAACACACTTCTCACAATATAAGAGCAATTTTATAAAAGAACCCTGACTGTGTTCTTTACTCTATGAATGAGCAGTGTAGTATCAGACACTAATGCATTAATACCCATCAACCGGAAACCAACGCCATGTGCAGGACACTAATGCACAAGTAGGCTTCCTAAAAGGGTAAACTGAAGTAAAACAGTAGATAAACAAAGTCACAATTGAAGCTCAAAGAAAACTGAGTGCAAAATCTATTATAAGTTTTAAATGAAAAACAAGACACAGGTATTGTGACAACTAAATAATTACAGACCTGAAACAGGAATCAAAGACAGTTTTCTCCACTTCTTTTCTTGCTTTATTTTTAATTTCTTCTCTTGATCTAACAGCCTTTTTCATAACTTTGGGGGAAAAGAGCATGTCTGGGTGTTGAAAGGCACAATATATTTTATGACAAGATGCATGACCAAGGTTGTTAATGCTTTTGAACTAAGTCTATGCCTGTGGAAACCTGCCACACCCTAAAATACTACATTTTTGGTTTCAAAGGGAAAATTAGGATTAAAACCAATCACTTAAGGCTATAAATTTTGTGTACGTACATTTCCTGTTTATTAAATACACCGTAATTAAATTGTATATCATTCTATCTATAGGCTATAGACTTTTTGCTGTTTCTGTAACATAATCACATTTAAATAAAATTGGTAATTTGTAGACGTTTATTGATGTCTCTGAAACTGAATTGTGACACCTGGATTTACATTTTATTGTACATGGAGAAAAAAATGATCACATCAGTTCTGAAACTGCTTCCTGCTAATCAAACTTTTTGATCAGTCTGTTTTAAAGACAGTCGCCACATGTGTGAACATTTTCCTCCTCCTTCCTTCAAGAAAACGCTAGCTTGAGCATCTCAGTTAAAAGACAAAGCAGCTTGATGCAATGAAAACAGGGCATATGAGGCGAGAACAACTGCAGGATTTATGTTCTTCCATTTATATAGATGAATTAGTGTGTTTTTCTAGTTTATGTTTCAGCTTGCACACACAGCTTTGGTTTGAATGTAAAATGTTTAAATGCAGCCACACAACAGATCAGAGGAAAGCAGACGTTGATATATTTCTTGCTCTTAAAAATGAGCAAAAGTCTGGTTAAGACCAATTTTTGGGTTATTTAGGAAATGTAGGCCCACAAAGTAGATTTATGTTTCCACAATAAGAGTCTTTAGTAATCCTGTGTGTTTTCGACTCTATGCATATTTATGAGTGAAAGTGTAATGTAAACCTTCTCTGGTAATCTTTTTTGTTTGGAACGCTCTATTTCTGGCTAACTATCACACATGGGACTGCAGATCCCTGCTTCATCCATCACCCACAAAGTCCTTGCAGCCAGTTTTTGTTTCACAATATGTATGTTCTTGCTTGACCACATTTTTTTTGTAATTTTCTTGCAACTGGTCTTTCAATAGGGACTAACCAACATCATTAAAATATGATTTTCAAGCTTTTATCTAACAGAAAATTATCTTTTTTTAAATGGCCTTATTGAAAGAAGCTTGATTCTTTTTAGATGTTTCTAATGTTGCTTCCTCATTTTTGGAAAGTGACTGCGTTTTAGCGCATCTTTGCTGAGTCATTATTTGCAAAGAAAAACACATTACCATGTGCTTTTACGAAGATGTGTTTTCTTTTCTCATTGAAGGCAAACAGATTTCTTTTCAGACCTTTACAGTTATTTGTCTGAGTTTTGTGCACTCTTCTAAAAAAAAACTCTTGTTTTTGACATAATCTTGTGGTTTTTTTGATGATGGAGGACAGATATAAAGCAAATTGAACCTAAAATTGCATTTCTGTGTACAGTGGCTTGAGACAGTGGTACCCCAAAAGACTTGCAACTGTAATTGCAGCAAAAAAGAGGGTTCCACAAAGTATTACTCAGGGGGGATGAATACCTTTGCACTGTGAACTTTTCAGTTTTTTTTTGTAAAAAAAATTGAACTCTAGTATAATTTTCTTTCCACTGCACAAATGTTTGTCACTTTGTGTTGGTCTTTCACGTAAAATTCCAATAAAATCTATTTGTTTGTAATCATAATGTGAGAACTTATTTTCTTTTCTCAGTTCAAAAGATAATCAGAGTGGGTCTTCAATGCACTGCTGCAAAAAGGTCTTTGAGGTTACAAAGATTAAAAAAATAAAAGAAATGAAAAAATTAAGATAATATTTTAAAGTAATTCGTTGAAAATGTTAAATATCTTCTAAACTATAAATTTTGTGATTATAATCTATTTGGCAAGAAAAAAGTTAACCCTGTTTTCTATGTTGCTGTTCAGGAAGAGTTCAAGCAATTTCTCTTTGATTTTTTTCCTCCAACATTATTTTAACAGAACAAACAATGAGGGATCGACCTTGTCTCCTTTAGGGCTGCACAACTCAATCTCATCTGAAACTGGAACACATTTGTGGGTCGGGACAGACAAAGTAAGATACTGTAAAGGAATCCAAAATGGCTCCAGCATGCAAATGTCTTCTGGGGAGGCGCAAGTGTGATTACTGGAGGCATCTGCTCAGGGACCTCTGGCTAACATGTGATTGTTTTTCAGCCTGGACGCCTCTGCAGAGGTACTTTGAGCTGGAACCCACCCAGAAGAACAATGAAGTTTTCTAAGTGCCATTTCCTCTGGCAGCAGATGAAAGCTAAGACAATCAACACTTTGTCAAAAGTTGTAAGCAAAACCGTATTCCATTCAAAAAGGGATACATTGGTAAATGTTCATCATTCTAACCAATTTTTCCATTGCCAGAAATATGTGCTGGATGATTATTAAAACTCACTTGCTTAGGAAGAATCCGAGTGCTGCAGCAGCTGACACACCGAAACAGTAGAGTGGAGAGGTGGGGCTGAAATGCTAGTTGCTCCAGAGCTTGCTCAGTTATAAAATACGCGCCCTTCGATTAATGGCAGAGATGTGACGCCATATTGACTGCACTTGCCTTGCTGATGCTGAAGTAGTTTCAGTTGTTTCATTACTGCTTGTGCTATCTCTTTTAGCCAAGTTTTAATGTCTCTTATCAGTAATCTTAGGGTACAGCAATACCAAGCACAAAACTGAGAAGATACTGTAGTGTGGTTCCACCCTCTGGCCCCATCCATATTACAAATCCACCTTATGACTCCAAATTTAATTTTTAAACCCCAAACTGGTTTTCATACATGTTGAGATTGTTACATTATGTATATAAAATCCTAAAAGAAAAGAATATTAGCATCAGCTAAAAGCTTTTCATACATGCAGTTTGATGCATTGTCTTGATTTTCTCACAAAACTTCCAAAATTTGAGGCAGGTGATTTTCTTTTCCTTCTTTATTCTTCAAGACTAATTTTTTTCACTTGGCTGTAAAACTGTCCAGAATAACCTAAGAAGACACGACATGGATATCATGCTTGTTTTTACACATTTAATGATCAAGCTCAGACCTCTTCACTGGCACTGAGAAGAGCGCTGTTGCGCATTAAGAGGGCTGCAGTCTGTGTTCTGCTCAACCCATGCAAACACAAAGGTACTTCGGGGTAATTGGTGCCCTTCCAGCGCATGATGATCTGTATAATTGCTGTCTCCGTGCCGCCTTGGAGCAATTCTTTATGTCCAAAGTGTGTGGGGGAGTGTGTGTGTGGGGGGTGGGGGGGTTTGAAGAGTCCAATCAGGGCAATGGCTTGGCAGGGAAATGCACTGTTCCAGAACTCTGCAGGAAACTGTTTCAGTCTGTTACAATTCGGGTGCTGTCTGATACATCCTCCAACACCATCACACTAAAGGGTCACATGCCTGGAACACCGAGTCACTCTGACCCTGCTGAGAAGAGACATAAAAGAGAAACTTGTGACTTTCCTGACCCAAAACAACAGCAACCATCACTTTTATGGATTTTTTTTTTTTACTTCATCAGATGTCATAAACCTAATCTTACACGCAGTCTTAGACGCGCCCTGGAAAGTGCAGTGCTTTATTACAATAATATTCGAGAAGCTCTCCACGCTTATTCAAAGTCTTTTCCTGAATAATGCAGCTGCAGCCTTTGATGCTATAATTCACTTTTAGCCTTTAGATTTTGCTGGCTTTTTAAAGCCTCATTGGAAATGCAGAGAGACGGCTGACATTCATTGAAGCTGTCGTTCCACACTCGTCTGAGACAGAGAGAATTTCAGGGGCACGCTCTCTGGAGATTTTGCTCTGTTTATGTCACAGAACATCCAGAACCGAGCCAACCAGGAAGTTAAACCTTTGGTGGTGACAACTGATAGTGAACGTAACTCTAGTTGTTTTTTTGTTTGTTCTTTTTATCAGAGCTGCAAGGATTCCTTTAGGAGTGATTTGGCTGACCTGTTCGAGAATTATTAGACATCACTGGACGTTTGATTCCAGGTTACATTAAAATACCAACCTCCAATCCATGCACAGTGCTGTGTTAATGCAGTTTTGACAATCTAAGGTCTGATGGACCCCTGAGTGGCAACTTTTTTCAATTCAATTAAATTCAATTTTATTTATATAGCCCAATATCACAGCCACAGCCGTCTCATTGGACTGATGTCAGAATATTGCAAGTAACAACAAAAAAAACAATCATGTAAAAGTAAACACTGGCTGGTTGTTAAACAGACTAAGCTGAACAAACATCTCTGTCCTTACACCCTCCTTCGCAGTGAGGAAAAACTCATAAAAAAACCCTACCTTTTAACCAGCGGTCAAATGATGAAAAGCGGCTGTACATTTCATCACTGACTAGGTTTGGGAGGAGACCAGAGAAAATGACAGTGTCCGACATCGACTTAGCAAGTTTACACACAGACTGAACGTTTCATTTAAGAGCTTCTGATTGTCTCCTTCGGGCGTCATTACTGCCTGCGTGAATCACAACTTGATGGAACCTGGGTTTACTTTAAGCTAACATTCTATGGTTTCCTTCTATGTCACCAACTCTGGCTCCCGGATAACACCTGACTGCTGCTGTCGGGAGTTTCGCGTGTCTGGCTTCGGGGGGGCCGATGGCTGGGGTTGGCGGGTTGCTCGGGGGCGCCCAGACGCCCACTCATTCACACTGACACATTCACTCTGACGTACTAGGTGTACTATCATTTCATTGCTGTTGCAGACTTACCCAAAGCATACGAACCAACTACTGTAGATGACATTTTCAACGAGTGTCTTATAAAGCAGTCGTTTTTCAACACTTACAAAGTAAAGGTTTTCAAACTATTGAGCTTTTGACAAATTTGAATTACATACAATATGGTGTTTCTAAATATATTGTGAAGAAACGTGTGACTCACACCAGGAAGAAGAGGAAGTAATCGCAGGCAATTGTGGCACTAAGCAGCCCTGGGCTGCATTGCGCCCTCGACAAAAAATTAATTTTGTGACCAAGAGCTAAGCCTGGCACAGCTAACTAGCACGGAGGCTAGCGGGGCTGCAGCGGCTACAGCTGAGAGCGTGGAGAGTCATGTTGGATCATTCCTCATTTCTAAAAGAATTTCCATGGATTTGAACAAAATCGACATCTGCCATCCGCTTCCCAGGAGAAAGGAGTCAGACAATCAAAAGCACAAAATAGCTCTGATGAAGCAAAGAAAACGGCTGAAAGGGACCCCTGTTTCTTTTAATGATGATCTCACCAAAATTAATGCTGGACTGGAAAAGCACTCCAGGCTCCTGCAGGGAAAAAAGCAGATCCAGAGCACATGGTTGCTTCATGACAAAGGATTTTCTAATGAAAACAACCGGCACTGATTGAATCTTTACATGTGATTTAGGTAAATGGTCTTTTGAACAAAAATGATTTGTTTTTGCTTCTTTTTATGCTTGATTTTTTCTGCATTTGTCTGATTTTTGTAGACTTAGTCACATCACTGATTCTTTTGATGAAACTATTCTGCAAAAATTTGATCTCCATACTGACTTATTTTAGAGACTTATTCACATCACAGATTTTTTTCTTGCAAATGCTACAATCAAGTTTAAAATTGTGTTGTATCCACATACATAGCAGTATGACTTATTGTTACTTAAGGATGTGTGATGACCTGAATTGCTTTCAGTATGGTATAAAAATATGATTATTAGTTACAGACTGGTTGATATCTAAAGTAAAATAAATGGTAAAGTCGAGTCAGGGTGGGATTAAATAAGTTTGCTTCCTCCCACTTCCTTTCAAGCAGTCTATCTTTTGATGCCTAGTTATCCTGTGTTTGACACGTTTACGGATGTAAATCTTTGATTGACGGACTTTATTCAAATGTCTCCCCCCAAACTATTTTAAGTGCCTTCCAACAGCCCGTAAACACAGCTAAATATAGGCTGCTCTGTTACTATGGACTTGGCAGGAGCTCTGAACAGTTGGAGCACTGTGCAACAAGCCCTCAGGAATGTCTGATGTTGTAATATGAAAATCTAGGGCCTCTCATAGATGTAAACTCAGGCTTGGCAGGTCACCAAGGTGAAAGCAAGCTGAGTGGAACGGCAAAGCTCTCAGAGGTTTCTCTGAGCCGCAGGAAAATTGCAGGGAGGCATCACGGCCCTGTACTGTATACAAAGAGGGGAGGAGCTTTCATTCCAGCAGTCACACTGTTTACATTGTTCAGCCCTAGGTCACACACCAGATGTACTATACATAAACGTTTTTAGTGCAACAAAACCTTAAAGACCCGTTGCAGCTCGCAAAAACCTGATATTGGTTATTTAATGTCTGTCTGAAGCATTTCTATGATCTTGATACTCAGAAAACCGGTCAGGATCTGGTGTGATCACTATTTGCTCCACGTAGAGTAAAACATTTCCTTCGCATAGAGTTGATCAGGTCTTCGCCTGTGGCCTGTTGTCCACTCCTCCTCATTGGCTGTGCGAAGTTTCTGGATTTTGCCAGATATTGGAAGTGGAGCACATAGTTGTAAATGCCAATCCAGAACATCCCAAACATGCTCAACAGGTGACATGTCCGGTGAGTATGCTGGCTGTGCAAGAACTGGGATGTTTTCAGCTTCCAAGAATTTTGTACAGATCCTTGAAACACAGGGCCGTGTATTATCATGCTGCAACATGAGGCGATGTTCCTGAATGTTTGGCACAACAGTGAACCTCAGGATCTCAGGATCTCGTATCTCTGTGCATTCAAAATGCCAGCAACAAAATGCACCTGTGTTCCCGTTCATAACATTTGCCTCCTCGTGCCATTGCAATGTATCGCTCCCTCAAGTGAAGAAACTGAACCCATTTGTTGCAACTGATGACTTTGTTCTTCTTATGTCTATGACGTCACAAAGTCACCGCCAAACTAACACACAAATAAATAACTTCAATACAGAGTTCCGACTTGACTGATGTGTCTTGCTGATTGCCTATTGTTTCCACATGTTCCACTGGCACAAAAACATGTGACTGATAGTTAAAAGCGGAGCATTAACTTGCTGAGTTGAGCTGATGATGAAGTTATGAGAACCTGCATTATCTTACATTCAAAGGTAAATCCCATGAGCCTTCACTCACGGCAGAGAGTGTGGAGTGCAAAAGGAGCAGTCCATGCGTCTCTGGCTACATTGTAACCTCCTTCCTTTAAATCCATAAAGACACCATGCAAAATCCTCCACTGATGTTTTATTCATTAACGAGATTATTCGGGTCTGGTTGTGCGTTTTTATTTTTTCGCTCCAGAACCTTGTTTGTTGTTTTTCACTGGAACAGAATAATGCAATGTGTCTCCACAAAGCTTGCACTGTGGTGCAGATGCTCATTAGGAAAGGTATTCAACCCTGGTGATCTATTTGAAGTGAAAGCTGGTGCAGCCCCTTAATGACCTAAAGTCAATAAATAGGTTGGAGTCGGATGCCTCTGTGCTGTCAGGTCGTGGGCTGCTTTTCAAGGTAACCTGATGACATCCGACATTAAAACCCATTTCTTAAAAGGTGAATTTGAAATAAATATTTTAAGCTTCGTCACAGAAGTGCTGGGATCTTTCTCAAGATTGGAGAATATGAGTCCCTTTTTCTTTATTGACACAAGGGTTGCTCGTCCACCACCCATGATGACTCACGGTGGGATGAACTCCCCTTCATCTTTCACTCTACATCGACCGCTTCCTCCAGGTCAACTTCTCACTCTCCACGGACTCATTTCGCACAGACGTGTCATCCAGATGTTCATTTTTGTTTTACCTCTGTCAAGTCCAGTGTCACAGACAGAAAATGATCTCTGAACTCTCTGGAACTGATTAAGAACTCTGTATTCACGCAGTTTTTTCTACATTCTGTGCATGGAAATATATTATTTTGACTTTGCATTTATGTTTGTCTTAAGAAACTATAAACTTCTTAAAATAAATATGTTTTTCCATTTTTATGCTTAAATAATAAATACATTTTGGTTCTTGTGACAAAGTGATCCAAAACCCTGTACACAGGGCTACAGAACACAAACACTTTTTTATTTTTTATTGACAAATACTTTTTTTAAAAAGTGCAGTTTTATCAATTGGAAATAATGGGATTTTGCAGTGAATTTAATTTATCGCTTACTTTACTTAAATTAATCTTGAACTATTTACCTTTTTCCACTTGTTATGCTTTCCACTTCCTCCCTTTAACCTTATTGATTGAGTTTTCTTGCTTAACAAAGCTAATCAGGCAGAAATGGCAAAAGGTGATGGGAAACTCTTCCATGTGTGTTCCCACTTCAGCAGGCAGCGCAGCAGGAGGCTCCACTCCTCGATTCCATTGTCTGAAATGTTCCTGTGCAGTCAAATCTAACATAGTAGCTTCTGGGAGAGAAGTTCTCTGTATGGTTCCTGCACTGTAAAGATGGGCCAGTCTGTTTTTGTTAATACTGACATCGTGGTGGGGGGAGGCTGTATGACTGATGGTCACTCCATGGTTGTTCAGTAACATCTCTGGCTTCATTTGATGGGCTGATGGTGCTCTAGTATCTGCATGGTGCCGGATTCACGTGCTTTCGAGTTTCCTGTAAAAATGCAAAAAATGTAAAACACATTTTACACTGCTCAAAAAATAAAGCAACTCAGTCACACCTCTGTGTAACCAAACTGTTTAAATAGGAAGCAACAAAGCGGTTTAAATAGGAAGCAAGTGGAACAGACAACAGGAGGATATAATTGGCAATCTGCAAGACACCTCTAATAAAGGAGTGGTTCTGCAAGTGGTGACCACAGATAACTTCTCTACATCAGGAGATGTAGAGGAGGCCGTAAGAGGGGCAACAACCCTGCATCAGAACAACTACCTCCTTCTTTGTGCAAGGAGTAACTGGAGGAGCACTGCCAGAGTCCTGCAAGACGACTTCCAGCGAGTTTCAGAGGTACATGTATCTGCTCAAACTTTTAGGCTGAATCTGAATTCTTCCCTTATCCCTCCTGCTTCTCCCTAACCCTCCAATTGTAGGTTACATTTAAAAGGAGAGGGGCATCAGAAATGGTTTTATTAGGGGTAATCTTCGCAGCGGAGGGACACAGAGTCCCCCTGCGAAGGTAACCGCATCGCACTGTGCTGTGGCCACACCCACAACTGAGCCTTATTTTGACTTGTTACAAAGACATTACAAGTTAGATCAGCCAGTGTTGTGTTTTTCCATTTTAGTTTTGAGTATGATTTCACATCCTGACCTCCATAGGCCGATAAACATAATTTCCATAAAAAAAATATTGTGCTTTTGTGGAGTTCCCTGTATTTTTTTTAACAGTATATATATATATATATATATATATATATATATATATATATATATATATATATATATATATATATATATATATATATATACACATATATACATATATACATATATATATATAATTACATTTTAGCCATCATTTTGCTCCTAAATTACACACCAAAAACGCAAACTGTCATCTTCGGTCACTGACTATATGTAACCACTCTGTATTTGCTCTAGCTTCAGTTGAAGTTTGATAGGTGTAGCATTGAAAGTACAGCTGAAGGTTAGTGATTGAAAAGTTTGGACAGGTTTGAGTTGAATGTAGACTTACACACCTTTACCATCTGCTGCAGGTCAACACAAAGGCAGAAGCTTCCCTTGAGCCATCACTTCTGTAGACACTGATCCATCATGAACGCTAAACACGCACAGACAGTGTGCGAGTGAATGAAGACGTGGAAAAACTACAGATTCAATTTTATCACAGTGTCACACGATTTAATTATTGAATTGCAACTCCATTAACCCGCAAATGACAAATTTAGACGAGGTAAAAGGCCTGAAGTCTGTTCATCAGTGCATGGTTCATTTCACAGCTGATGGTAATTGCGTCCATGCATCAATGTTTGTGGTCAAGCTAAATGGGAAAATGAAAACACAACAAGCATTCCTCAAGAACTGCAGCAAGAATGAAAAAGCTGCAAACAATTGTTCAACCTCCACTGTGGCATGCAGAGGTTTGAGATAAACACTTCTGAAAGACACCAGGAGCTGCTTTCTTCACAAACTTGAAAGGGCAAAAATGGTTTAAAGAACAATACAAAATGACATCTTTTTATGGTCTCACACTTTAAACAAGTATCACATAAAATTATCATGTTTGATTTTAAGCTGAAGTATGATGCACAAAACTACATTTATGATTTGGCAGCTTATAAAAACTAATATAAAGTAAAAACGTGACGAAAGTGACATTTTCTTAATTTCTCACAAACTGTTAATGAGTTTTACCCATCCCTCTTTATTATGTCACCTCACTTTATAGAGATATTTAGTTATGCACAGCTCTCTAAATGTTTCTACCTTTAAATTAACTTCTCTTTCTATCCCAGCCTGACCATTTAGTGGTATGAAGCATGATCTAATTTTAAATAAGTTCCATCAAACTGTAGATTTCATTCAAACTGAATCTCTGAACAGGAGCTACAACACAGGGTTTTTTAAAGAGACCCCATATCATTCCCCTTCCACCACTGTGTCAGCCATTCTGTGTGTGTGTTGATATGTTGTGTTTGTTTACACTTAATGAAGCATTATGTACAAGCATTACTTTTTTCACTTGTGTGTTTTCATAAACAAGAACTGAAAAACATGTTTTTCATTTTTTTTAAGCACAGCAAAATAAAGTCATTCACAGCTTTTATTTTGTTAAAAAATATATTTTCTGTCCATAGAATGATAGATTTAAAATATCTGTGGAGAAAAAATGCCTTTGACCAAACAAGGTTTAGAGTCGTAGGCTGCTTTAGACTCGAATGCATTCTTCTTGTAGTTTTGGTCAAAACGTGAACATTCTAGAAAATGAAAGGAGGCACAAATTCTTTTCTCACAAATGTCCTTCAGCCTTATTTTGGCTCTTTATTCTTTTCAATCACTTGGAGGTGTGTTCCCGCTCAGCTCAGAAACAACAAAGCAGAAGCACAAAAACTTCATTCCTTTCTCAAACAGGCTCAGGATTTCTTTCCTATTTAGTTTTTTCTCCAAGACATCTTTATTCTTATCTCCTTGTTCTTCCGTTTGAAACACATTTCTGTGGCATTCATTTGCTAAACTAAAAAAAATCCCTTACTTTTTGAGTGTGATACATATCTATAAATATTACACTCTGTCTAATTAATCTAATTAATCTAATTTCAGTTTTTTAAAAAAATATCTTTAACTTTCTTGCAAAGTCACTACACAGCAGTCCAATTTCACATCATGAGTTGGTTTTTTTGCAGGTTTTCCAGCTTCCCACAGCACCAAACTACTGCAGGAAATGTGTGTAGATGGGTGTTCCAACATTTGTGCGAGCAATTTCTATGGGATCTTAAACCTCGGTTGCTGGAAAAGGCTCCAGCAACTGCAGATCCATTAGGGTAAAGCAGATGTAGATATGCGCTGTATGGAGCAAGTTCTGGAAGAAAAATGTTGTCTTTTTAGGTTTTCTGTTTTTGATCTATAAAAAGGCTGCCATTTTCCACAGACGTTTTACCTACGTTCACGTGAAACCCCTTTATGTCTATGTTTTTTCATCAGCACTTCATCTGACAGCACGTTGTTCCATATCATTTTATGCCATTCTATTTCAGGCCTCCTCCAGAGCTTTGAATGGCTTCGTCTGCAGCTCGCGCACAATTACGATCCAATTCTTAGCAGCCCGGGGCTGTTTTTAAGGGATTGTATAAAAAAATTCTTTGAAGTGGGGTTGTACAATGTAAGGTATTTATCCATGCTTGGTGTGCTACCTGCAGCGGATTGCATCAGCACTCCCCAAAAAGCAAGCGAGGTTGCCAGAACACATGCCAGGCTTTATGCTTCTGTCAGCAGGGTCAGCAGCAAAACATATGTTAGCAGCGACAGAAACAAGTCAGCATCATTACATGCTATATTTAGCATCTAGTCAACGTTTACTTTGTTTTCAAACAGTAATTTCTGCAAACCTCTTCAAAAACCGTCTGTCTTTTTTGAACTTTTGAAACGTTGCTGTTCCATCAGGCAGATTTACGCTCAGACAAGGTCAATTTGCGTTCTCTGAGGTGACAAATCACGCCAGATGAGTTTATTTTAAGGCAGCTCCCACGTAATATTGGATATCGGTGCTTCCTGGGATTTGTCAAAGTCGAGACCAGGTTGTGCAGACGTCTCATCATAAATCAGGAATCCTGCAAGTCAGGAGGCGTTTAAATCAGGCTCCAGATTAGATCTGAGATGTAATGGTGCCAAATTTGGAATTTATTATCAAATATCAGAAAATAACAGTAAGGTTGATTCAGTGTCAGGTAGATGTGACAACAAACAAATTTGAGTTGAAACTGTGATTGTTGGTAAAATGAAAAAAAAATGCTTTATTTTCTGTTGGTTTTTATAGTTTTTTTAGCTTTATATAAAAGATCCACGGCTCACTGAATGCTTACACTTTTTCCTGCATTGAGGGTGCAGTAGGTACAGGAGTAGCCCCTCGGGCCCTCCTCAGCATGGTGCAGAAGGTGGGAGGTTTAATTCATAAAGGATCTCAGCTTAGCTTTCCACCACCTCCTCAATAGAGTTCAGTGTGCAGCTCAAGACAGAATCTCTTCATGGGATTTTGTTCCAGCTGATTATTTCTTTGTTTGGAAGCTGTTCTGCTGTGCTTTGCTGTCTTTTGTAGACAGAAGCGGCTTATTCACGGCAACCCTCTGAGACAAACTGGTCCAGTCCTAACTGTGCTGTTGCATGTGTACTTTATCGTGCTCTGACAGGCCTTCGGTGTTTAAGCTTGTGGATTCTTTGCTTTTCTTTGTTTCTCACAGTATGACCTCAAAATAACATCTTATGCAGAAAATGACTGACATCTGTCACAAAGGCTTCCCAGCTGTCGATCATTTTTCTCACTGCATGGCAAACCCTAAAACATGGAATTCTTTCCAGATTGATGTGTGTCGAATAAAATGCCTTTTTGAGACCATCACAAAAACATTTCTCCATTTTTATGGGGTGTTAAAAACCAACTCATCATATTTTGATCTATTAAAAAGTGTTCCTAGTGGTCTTTTAGTTATGATTATGCCGATTTTAGGCAAAATCGAAAAACCTGTTTCGTTTTCAAGGACATCATTTCTGTGACCCGACAATAATTCATTTACCTCTGAGTTGAGGCCAGGATTGTTGCCACAAAGTAACCCCGCCCCCCCTTCCCATCAGTTCCCATTGTGACCCGCTCAGCGTATTTTCTATTAAAGAAATTAGTTCTTTTTCAAACACCCTTTTTTCATCTGCTTCTTATTCACAAGGATGTGAATAAAGAAATACTTAGAAATGGAATTTTAAACGTAATTTTCATAATAGACGTCCTCCATTGTCAGAAAAAGATCACAAGAACATGGTGAAAACACGATTTTTCATCAAATTGGGTCTCTAATAAGCACGTCTGATGGCTTCTGATGAAAGAAACTATTTTTGAACAGGTCCACACCTGCTTCCCAAACCTCTTCTTGTCATTTCAGACACCAAAAACAATAAATAAATGAATAAAATGGAAGTAGTAGCATGTGTTTAAAATGTAAATGACATTTAAATCACATGCAAAATTATGTGAAACGAAGACAAAAAAAAGAAAAGTGGGCAATAAGTATCCTTTTACTTTTTTTTTTTTTTAAGAAAATTTTAATTAAATTCCAGATTAATATAAGGTTGACATTGATATCCTGCTAGTTGAACAAAAGCACATTTAGAAATACAAATCAGGAGGAGCAGTTAGAGTAAATTAAATTTTAATCAACTAAAATTCTCCACATCTTGGACATTTAAAACCACATTCAGATGCATTTTAATTTCTGTAGGACAGGTTTGCAATATTCATGCGGAGAAAGGGGAAAGTCAATGCTGAGAAAGGTGAGGCTGACAGAAAAAAGAAGGGGATGGGGGCCAGTCAGGGCAAAATCTTTGAGAGACCCCAGCAAAAAAGGAATAATTGTGACAGGTTTTGGCAGTCTCTTGAAGCCAGCCACAGCATGCCTCCTGCTCCCAGCACATAGTCGCGGCATTGTCAGTCTTTCACGTCCAAACAAAGAGCTGAGGTCTTTTGTGGTCTAACCCTCCACCCTTCTTCTCCAGGGATGAATGCTGGACTAATTCTGCCCACACGAGTTCCACAGATTTCTTTTTTCTCTCCCTCTAAAGACCTTGACAAGTGTATCTATATTTTTTATGCCTGCACCCTTTAAACTGAAAAAAGGGAAGATAAACTTCAGTGCAAGCAATCTTTAAAATATATTTTCTGTAAAATGCATTCCTGTCTAACATAAATCATTATTTTCGGGGCAGAAATGAAAGATTTTCTTTGCCTTTTTTCATTGAGACAACAGTGAGTGACAAAAATTCTGGCAACAGCTTTTCTGTTTATTTCTGCACGTCACCCTTTGCAGACCGTGATGTTCATTTAGTTACTGACCCCTTCCTTTCTCTGTCACTCAGCCTTCCCCTCATTTGGAGATCAACAACAAAGAATACAGTGCTGTGTTGAGGTGGAAAGCCTCCCTAAATGCAGTCCATTTATGTCCTGTCGCCATAAATCTGTATCCAACACGGGGAGAACATGTTTCCGAAAGGCTTTCGCCCTTCTCCATCCTGGCCTTTACCGTTCCCGTCTCAGTATTAAATCGATTCAAAAAGGGAGAGACGGGGAACACTGTCTCTGAAGAAATGTGGCTTGAATTCCACAGATTAAATTTTACTGGGAAAATGTCAAGGTGGATAACATTACTTGCTTTCTATCAGGGGTTCAGTACCAAACTTGGCAACCCATGAATTCCCTTTTAATGGATGGACAAGAGGAGTAAGAGCTAGAGGAAAAGAAAGGCTTTTCACTGCATTGCCCCTTTGCTGCAGTGTTTTACTTCTGCATTTTAAAGTTGAAAGAGTCAGCATTGTCACATTTTTTTTGTCCACACAAATTAGACTGTGTTTGCCAGAGCTGCTAACGAACAATGAGCTTTAAAGCCCCACTCCAATCATCTTTTGATCTATTTTAAAATGTTTCCAGTGGTCTTTGTATGATGATGCTGATGATGCAGTTTTTTTGCCCAAACCAAAAAAACCTGAGTAGTTTTCCAGGACATAGTTTCTGCAGAAGTTCATGAAATATTCGCCTCTGACTTGTGGGTGGAACTGTTGTCGCGGAGTGAGTCCGCCTTCATTTCCCATCATCCCTTTGTTACAGTCTCTACCGCTAGCTCACAGCCGCTCACAACCCCAACCTAACATTACTGGTGCATCAAAAACGGCAAGCAACATTGTAGCTATGCAGCCGTACAGTACAGTAAAAACGCGTACGTAAAAACGTTACAGTGCAACCCCACACCAAATGTTCCAGTCAAACCCAGCTGCTGTTGTTTCTATCATCTCCCTTTCATCTGATCATAAACAGTTCCTTTTATTTGAAACTTAGCACTTGACTTGGATCAAGTAACCATTAATTCAAGACTTGAGTGCTGAATTTCATTGACCTTTCTAAGGCTGGAAAATTAGCCTAGAGCAGGGGTCTCAAACTCAATTTACCTTGGGATCACTGAAGAGTCTGCAGGAGGCTGGGCCACACATGCATGCTTCTGCAGCTCGTGGGTGTCTGGGAGTCAATGCCAATTTAAACCAGAATTTTTTTTTTTTATCTTTTTTTTTTTTTTTTTTTTTTATTTATAACGCAAAAAATGATGAACAAGGACCCTGGTGTAAACAAGTTGTTTATTCCTCAGTTATATCCCTCATGTGGTAGTAAATTAGTATGGAACGTGTACTGTGCTATTAACTGCACTGTATTATTAACTGTAAAAAAAAAAAAAAATCAACAAATACATCAATCAAAGATAAATAAGTAAATAAAGCAGTAATACATTTTTGTTTTCTATATCTGCTTTGTTCAGATTTAAACACAGTTCAATTAACCCTGTCAGATTTTAACTGTTAAACACAAAATAAGACTTCTATTTGACAGTTTTTCAGCCTCCACCAGTGGCTTCTTCTGAGCATGGTTTCTTACTTCTTACTGGACACTTGGCAGCGCTTCCGTTCTCATAGCTGAGCCACATTTGGTTTGAGGGAGGAAGCAGAGACCCTCAGTATGGCGTCAAGATGACTTTGACTTATTGAGTTTAGTGTAATGTGAATTATTACGTGAAAAGTAGTGTGCTGCCCAGTGAGACATTATGCGACAAATAAGTTTCTCTCTGAATAAATCACAGTGATGCAGATGTAACCCGATGGGTTTTTTATGGGAAAAAAAGTCACAAAATTACAATTTCAAATACTATTTCTTTTTTTTCTTTTTCACATTTCCAAAATAAGGGTAGGCTATTTTATATATTTTATTTTTGCAGTTTTTTTTCCATGTATTCTACTTAAAACAAGGAGTTAAAAAATGACCTTTGTTAACAACCTTTTTTAACAACCTTTGTTAACCTTAATTAACAAAAGCAATTTATGAAAATGACTTTGTTATGGAAGCATGTAACCACGGACAATTATGAAATAGTTGTTGCTTCTACTGCAAATCATTGGGGGTCACAGATTCTGGCGGGCTGGGGCCTGACAGAATGCGTGACCCCTCTTGTTGTTTTACTTAGCATGTGTGGGGAAACAGTCAAATTTGACTATAAACTCCCAAAAGCCCTAAAATAAAATGCAGTATTTCCACCTTATTCATGGGGGTTAGAGACTGAAGACACCGCGAGGACGCCAAATCCACAAATACGGAGAACACCCAACCACCACCGTAGTCAAAGAATACATGCTACCAATCCATCCTGATCATGCTTTAGGCTAAAACATTTATTAAAGTACATTGGAGTATTGCTCAACATAAAGAGTTTTTTTTATTCATAGCAGTAGACTGCATACTTTTCATGAGTGTCAGTCTGTCTGTCTGTGCCTTAAAACCAGGAGCGTGTGCTTCCTCCTTCATCAGTTAAGTACGAGAAGAACCAGAATTTGGTTTCATCCAGAATAAACACCTGCTTTGGATGACAATTATCCTCTGCGATTATCAGGATACTTTTGATCTCATAAGTCCGCTGATGCCAGTTCTCCATGCAGACCGGCAGTGTGTGTGTGGGGGGGGGGGGTGTAACTGACAGACTGGCATGCTCCTCATCTCCTCCCCTGACTTTTCATTGAAAGTAGCCGCTTGCACACGAGTCGACGCAGCAGGTGAGTAAGCACCTTGAGCAGCTTCAGGTTTTCTGCCCTAAATGTTTCCCTGCTTGCATCTATCAAGCCCGGTCAATGTCCTGCCCCCAAGAGCCATAGACCCCACTGTGATTGGTCGGATTGTTAGCTCCGCACACAACACCTAAAGTGCCATTCACACAACATTAAACTTTCATTTTAAGGTACTGGCCGCAAACTATCTACCTGGGGGGCGCAAATTGCCCGCGGGCCTCCAGGTTGAGACCCCTGGCCTAGAGACTTGTGATTTGTGGAACTTGAAGAAATAAGAAGTGATCGAGGTTGTGTGTGAGGTTCTAAATAATTAACCTTTTCAGAATATCAATTAAGATTCAGTTTAATAAACCCCAGTGGCACATAAACAAGTGTGCCAAAGTCCATTTGAAGAAAGAAATTTAGACTATGAGTAAGTTCAGATCCAAATTTGGTGAAAAAAAAAAGCTATTGTAGAAAAAAAAGCCAGAAATGTAAAGGATTTCAAATGCGATGAGTATGAATGTTTGAAAATGTAAAGCTGATTCAAAACAATGTCAGCAGTTGGCAGTAGTCACCTCTATCAGAAATTGCACATTGTGGAATGGCAGTATCACACAAGTTGGATTTATCACAGCCATTCAAATTCTGCATGGAGGGATTTAAAATCCCAACACAATTGTCAAATATTTTCCAAGATTTTAAGCTGATTTTGCAAAAAAAAAAGACAAAAACTGACGTTTTTTTTAACTAAACATGCTTTTTAATGGAATGTTTCACCTTATTTTCTTATTGGACTTAAAAGGTCTTCCAAAGGGATAAAAGCTCACGTTTGCCAGAGAGCGCCAGTACATTTCTGTCACGCAAAAAGTCTACAACTGAAACCAGGCAATGAGGCAGAAAGGAAGAGAGAGTAAGCTCCAGCTTCTGTTTCTGAGCTGCACCCACAGCATACTAATACCAGCTCAGTCCAGCCATTTTACACACTAAAATGCAAAAGCTTGATGGGGAAATATTTTGGAGCTGACAGACTGAACTGTTGGTGAAGGTGAAGCGGCCAAAGAGCAGGCCTCGAAGAGAAATCAGCCTCTTGGTTGTATTATTCAGCCTGAAAAATGGCTCAAGGTGCAGGCACAGCTCTTTCGGACAAATTTAAATTGGTTGTTTTTTAATGCAACCTATGAATTGATTATTCCAGCTATTTTCATAAATTTAGTATTTGACAGGTTCACTCAGATCATTTTTGTTGAACATGGGGGAAGCATCTCAGCTGATTTTTTTATAAACTTCAGGAAAAAAAGTAGTTCGACTTTTTAAAATGTACTTTTGTTGTCCTTTTTTGTTTTTTTTACTGTTATCTTTTAATACTTGTATCCCCAAATACTAGACATTAAAACAGTCAATAAAAACTCAAAACTATTTAGAAAACAAATGTATGCATCTGTTTAACTTAGGGGAACAACAATGTTAGAAGACGTTTTCGTATCCAGAGTGAAAAACTAAAAACGCTGAACTTGGGATGACTGGAAAGATTTTTAGCACAAGCCTGTAATGTGTTCATGCCACTTTAAACTAATTAAATGATGATGTAGATGTTTGCATAGCTTCTCTTTCTGAGAACTCTCCCTTCATCAGATTACTATTTGTCTGCTAAACTAATCATCTGTTCAGCAGGTTAAACAACAAGTATCCTTTTTAGTAAAAAATGCTTTAAAATCAATAAATGTGTATTTTAATTCTATTGCAGAATAAATAAATTTATATTAAAAGACACTCTTGTAGCAGCTTATAATCTTTATGCCAGTAAGTATTCTGCTGTTATTGCTGTTATTTGTTCATCAGTGTGACAAGAAAAAAAACCTTTAGAATTCTCATTTTTTTGTTTTAAAAGGACTTGGTTGACAAGCAAACAAATACTTAGCAGTAGGAAAGCATCCCTGTAATCAATTAAGGTCTTAAAATCAATCATTCTGATCTCTTGAATGGAAAACAATGATGTCTTGGATTTAAAAAAAAAAACACACAAAAACTTTGTATGTACTACAAAATGTGAACTAATAGAACAGAAAAAAAGGAACTGTTACATCACCGGTCTGGACTGACAGTCATCTGGTAAAAACATAATCACTGCTGTATGAGTTGGCTTTAAAAACCCTGATCTAAGAGTTAAAAAACCCTTCTGTATGTTTTGTCTTGTCAAGCAGGTCAAAACATAGTCTCACTGTGGGGTATCTGGAAGGCCGGTGTCAAACAAAGTGTGTGAACCTCCTGAAGTAGTGATTGCTGATTGCTGTACAGAAAAAAAGATGAACATTTTTTTAAAATAATACTTAGCAACCTTAGAATGATGCACATTTTAAAAATACTTCAATGAAATTTTACTGGATTCAAGATGAGGTAATGGTGACTGATTGATTAAAATCGGCATCTTGAAAGTAAATCTTTTGTTTTTAAAAAGGAAAGTACTGTCCTTCAAAAGGAAAGCTTTTGTTTCATGGTGTATGACTACCTCCACTGCCTGGCTGTCAGATGTCAAACCACTCTGGGCTCAACCTGGATGGAGTCGGATGTGAGGCTCCTTTAACATATCCCTGCGGAAAAAGTGTTGGAAAAAGCATGCTGTGTTTTGAAAGTGAAGCATAAAAGCGTGCAGGAAGACACGAAACAATTACACCATGTCTGACTTTGTTCATCGACGTCTCCCTATGGTGCATTTGCATGCAGGCAAAGATCAGACTTCTCCAATCTGCTGGACTGTACTTCAATCAAGCAATTTGCTGATTAGGTGTTTGTATCAGGTCTGATAGGTTTGCTCACACGAGGAGGGAAGCTTGTCTGTCGAACTGTTAGCTGCTTTGTACTTCACCATGTGGGCATTTGTGTGTATATGATGTCCTTTGTGTCAGGAGAAAAAAAAAAAGGAATCCAGCTTTTAATTAAAGCTTCAGCTTTTGGCTGTGCTTCTGTCAGGCACTGATGTCACCGCATGGAGCGCTGAAGGTAACCCCTGACTAGTGTAACATTTCATCAGCATTACAATGTGGCAGAATAATCTATGATAGCATTTCCAACAAAAGGAAATCAGGAATAAAACAGGTTACTGAGAACCACTTTGTTGAGCTCCTCACATTTGGAAATGGAGCTGATTCAGGAGTTTTAGACTGTAATTGGTGGAATTATAAATGTATTAGGCAAGGCCGAGCTGAGAGAAGAAACCCTGAGGTTGAAGCAAGTAGGAAGAAGGAAGGGATGGATTGATAGAAAATGAAATGATAAAAGGGATTGATCATGTTGAGCTACGTGCACAAAAACGCTAATTATTCATTTCTCCTCCGTGATCAATTTTCAAAAGGTTGCTACTTCCATGAATTAAAAGGGACTGCCAAATCAGACTTCCTGATTGGTCAAAGTAATTTTAACTTTCAACGTGCATTCCACGTCTTGTGTACATAGAGCCTGAAAAGAGTCGTAAAAACTTTCGTAGCTACACGTGTACGTGAGAGCGTTGAACACGAAAGCCCAAAACGCACGTTGTCACTGGAAGTGGTTGCATGAACGAGGAGGGTGTGGAAGTAACTTTTGCCGTTTAAAATAAAGCCAAATAAAGTCACGTTAGCTTAAAGATTTTTTTTGGCTTTAAAATGTTTTTTCTGCTAAACTTTGCACACACCCATTTTCTCCACTAATGAAATAAATAAACATGATTCGTAGATCATTAAATAATCGTAACTTCATTTTTTTTTTAGTTTTAGTTTTTAAATGATTCTCTACCAAAAATAATTTTAAGCTTTTGTAAATGTTCATAAAGGCTTATTTATAAATTCCTGTCCTGAAAAGCATTTATATTCTTGCAACCTTCAAATCCTTTTTTTTTTTTTTTATCCTTTAGACGATAGCGTTAATAATATTAGCTTTGACATCTCTCATTAGCAGTTAATTAGATCAGACAATGAACAAGAACAACAAAAATGACTGACTTCCTTTCAAGCTGATTAAAAGCAAATGTTCACCCTTGGGGCAAGGACGTCCGTCTTTATTAACTGCCACCTTTCAAATTATTGCACCTATGTGAGGCAAACATGAGGACTTCTATTGTGAAAGGCTTACAAGTATGCGCAAAATAAAAAACTAAAAAAAACTAAAGGAAAAGGCACATTAAAGGCTTGCAGAGCTCGGCTGTTCAGAAAGAGGAGGCTTCAAACAGAAGGCTACGCTGATGCTTGAAGTCATGATGTCTTTCTGAGGCTGAAAGCTTCGGTGGCAGCTCGCCAGGATGAGCTTGTACTGTCCTTGTCACTGCAAGTCTTGCTGTAATCCTTTCAGTTGCCAGTCTTCTTCTGCCCCACAAGCTAACACTTTGGATTCACCACCTTGGATTCCAACTACACAGAGCCTTCCACCTCAAACGTTGTCTGAGCCCTCTCATTGGACATGCTAAATGACCTGCTCTTGGTTTCAAGACTGTGGTTCTACTTAGTTTAATTTCCCTGCAGACATTTCAAGCCCACATCTCCTCTCTGTTGCCTCTAGCTTCCATCACTAAACTAGGTAAACATTCAGGCTTTGTCTGCAGCTGCTGCGGTCAGTCTGCGGTGTTGAACCATCATGACACATCAAACTGTGCAAGGCCTCTAATGAGTCACTCAACAAGCACTGCCACTGACCTTAAAAGAAAAGGACAGCGGGTGCTGATGCTGGCTGCAGCTCAAGTGTCTTTTAAAGAGTCACTGGTGTATATTGAAGCCTCAAATGGAGGGATAGGTTCATGTGAACGTGGCCTCAGCATCTTGGGTATTGCACACGAACCTTAAGAGCCTCTTGACTGAGCTGGATTGTGACAGTGAAACCTTTAATCCAGAGATCCTTTGGGAATGACTGGCTTAACATTATGCTTGTGCATAACTCAACTGTACAAATTTTAAAGTTGTTTATCCACATCAAACTCAGGCTATGTCAGAATTCACTCATCACTCCCTAACCCATTTACTGTACTGCAAAAAGAGTTCGTCTAAAAATAGGAAAAACACTAATCTTAAAAAGAAAATCACTAGTAACGTATCTGTCCATGCAGCAAGTCATTTTACTTCAAAAATAAATTTTATGATAAGAAGTCAATATCTTTAAACATGGAACTGCACTGCTTTTAAAAAAGTAAAAATAGGGTAAAAAAGCAAAATAATGACTTCAAACTGAATGTCTCAATAATAGGTATTTATTGCTCATTCTGATGAAATGGTTTGCTTTTTTTAGGTTTTGTTTACCTAATTGTTGTTCAATTTATTGAAAGTGACACATTTCTAGTGTAAGTGGAAATTACTCATTTTAGAATAAAATATAAAAAATACTTCTATCATTGTATAAGTTGGCCAATCTTCATAAATTGCTATGTTATCTACGTTATGAAGTAATTCTGTTTAAATAAATGTATTCAGACGTCTAATGACCAATTCTTAAATCAAGCACTTTGACTGTTTTTTTGGTCATAAATTGAGTTTTTCTCCATTGTCATGTTAATGGAGTAAAAAGATTTGACTAATTTTAATGATAATTTCATTATTTTTAAATCATAGCTCTGAATGAAACCAAATATTTGTGACTGCTGGTTTTGAGGAAAGGTGCATAGAGAAGCTAAAACTATTTAAAACCTAGTAAAATATCTCGAATGTCCAAAAGCAAGGTTATCTTTACAAGAATCAAAGAGCAGTGACGTCCATATCCTTCTGGATTTTAGTGTAATTCAGACACAACCTCAATAATTATCTTTTTTTTAGCGCCACATAAACTCGGATGGTTTTTCAAAATAAAATTACTAACTTTTTTTTTCCCAAATGAAAATGGTTTAAAAGCAATGCATTGTAGTTAATGTTTGTCAAGCTAGTGAGCATCAATGCTCTCTGGTTTTTCCCAGAGGCTGCTGGTAAATTTCCTGGCCACTAGGATTTGGGAATTGTAGGTCTGGACACCTCAGTGGCCGTGAGTTCAGCTTTCACTATTTTCCAGCTGAATCTGTCCATCAAAAGACAGATTATTTACAGCTTCTTATTCGCGCGTCCCCTTTAATTCCTTTGGTGTTCTACCCACCATCAATTTGACTTTAAAGTGCCCTTTTCACCGCTCTTTCTTCTTTAGTTTTTCATGCATCATCTTAAATCAGACCAGAGGTCAAACTGCTTTGCAGATATTTCTGTTTTGTTCGGCTTTGGTTGAATGTAGGATTACTACCACTAAGGATTTCCTTTATTGCAAATTCAGTTTAGCAATAATTCTTTCATTTCTGCCCATGAATCCACAGTCCTGCTTTTTCTCACCTCCTGATTTGATCATCTATCCACAGACTGCTTTTTGATACCGCCCAGCTATATTCTTCTCCCACTCCACCCACCAAAGTCTGTTCTAGTTGTATTTCCTTTATATTAGGTACTAGCTCCCTGTACCCCTATTTCTTGCTCCTTTCCTTCCTTAAAATATGTGACTTTCTGTTCCTTTTCTCCAACTTTTCCCAAAATGCAATAACATCTGCCCTTTCATGTTCCTCTCCGTGACATTATACCTCATCATCTCTGTTTTCTCTTAGATAAATGAACACTGAAGGCTTCTCCAATCACCACTGCTTCCACTGTAGCGGAAAATACTGTCCAGGACTTTAAACTTAGTCCAAGATGTTTGAACTCAAGTTTATCTCCTAAGGGATACGTTTGTGAAACCATACAGCCACGTTTTCCACTGCAAAGAGAGATAAATCTTTGGTGGTTTTACTATTTTTCTCATCCTGTTTGAATAGTTTTATCCTGTCATGTGTTATGTTTCTCTTCCGAGACAGTACGTCTTTTGTGATCCACGTTTATTTTATTTTTGGACTCAAATGCCTTAAAATTAACTTTAAATGGCTTTTAATTTGAGTTCTATAAAAAGAGTGCAACATTTACTAAAAAAAATGTTTGTGGCGTTTGTAGAAATAGTGGAAATCTTAACCTTTCCACTGTTCATATATGCATTTGGACTAATCTATGTCTCAGTATTTTGATGACATTGCTGCTGCTTATCAGATTTATCCCCCAAACAGGAACAAAAATAATTGGGAATCTTGCTGAGATGAAGACAAAAGGAACAGAGAGAGCAGAACTTTGGGGGAAAAATGAAAATGAGGAGAAAATAGAAAGGATACAGACCAGATGAAGAACAAGGAAATGACAACAGAAGCTACTCAGTCTCGATGATCCTCTCTTGACCTCCTTTGATTTGACGAATTGTGACGCACGATTGCAATCCAGTTTTGGCCCTAAGCTTTCAAAGGACCAGCCGGACGCTTGGCAGCCCGGCAGTGGAGAGATGAGTGGCAAGTGGTTTTGCAGGAGCATCATTAGGTCTGTCTGAGGCAGTCGGAGTCTTACTGAAGCCCCACATTCTCACAGAAACCCAATGCCTGTCACTCCCCTGCCAAAACTGGAGCTTATTTGTGGAATAAAGTCTATTCCCACCGTGGAGGATCAGGATTCAAGTCCCAGCAGAGTGTAGGATCAAAGTCTGCCCATTTCTCAGTGATGACTCCTATTTCTTGTGCCAAACTAGATTCCACTCATTTTTCACAAGCAAACTCCAGACCTCCTTCATCTGAAATTATCACTGTTCATAGAACTGTGCTTGCTTTGTCTCAGAATAACAGCCCTATGACCTTTACCTTAATCTTTTTAATCATTAAGGCAGAATGAACATTAATGACCAGACATTTAGCATTGGAATTTATTATTTTAAAATCATGAGATTTTAAAAAATATCTATTTAAAAACAAAATATTTCACTTGATTAAAATGGTAAATGGCTTATACTGATAGCTTTTTTAAGGCCCAAAGTACTTTACTGCCCAAGGACACCTCGACACACGGGCAGGCAAGGCAGGAACTGAACCTACGATCCACTACCAGAAGTCAAACTGCTCGCCTGTGCTGCAACTATTGAAGATTACATCAAACTATAGAGGAAAAGAAGGGCCCCACAGGTGCTCATCCCAATAACAAAGCATGGTGCTGGTAGCATGATGATGTGGAGCTGTAGAGGCATGAGGAAAAAATGGAGAATCCCTTCAATAAAATGACATTCTAAGCAATGTGGGCCTTAAAATTCACAAATGTACCCATTTTCAAATTAACATTTTTTATTGTGTGCTGAGCTAATTATTTTAATTTGATCCTTTTAAAGTTTTAGTTGTAAAATGCTCTAAAAATAAGTGTACAGTAACGAAAAAAAGGCTTCCACTTTAAGAATAATAGACATAACTTATTTCAATTCTAGATTGCATTAAAGGAAATATAAATCTTACACTGAGCAATGATCTAATGTTCTTTACAGAGAAGGTTTAGATGCCAAAAATGTCAAAGTTTCACATTGAAGGACGGCTTTGATGAATCTAGTTTGACCACAAGGGAATGTTGCCATCTAGTGGTTATTTCTATTAACTTGAAACAATTTTTAAGAGTGATTTGCATACCTTTCTGTAATGTTGGCTCTATGTTGCAATATTGATTAGATTCAAACACATGCACACACACAAGGACCCGCTTTTGTTTCAGACCACGTGACTGGAAGTATTTATTTGACCATGAATGAGTTACAGTTACAGCGAGAGATGACCTTTGAAGATGACCTTGAGATTATTGTACATACAGCAAATTCTGAAAACCCCACTCTTATACAGCACCATGTGCTCACAAAGCGTTCTTCAATCCTTACAGTTTGTCATTTCCTTTCAACAAAATAGATATATTTACTAAATTACTCGCAGCACAATTTTTTTTTCCTGGTGAAGTCCAGCTACAATTGTTTTTTTATCTGTAACAACACAAGTTGACAAAAATAAAATTGAGTTTGTGCAAACAATGAGGTTAGTTAATAAATTAAAGCAGCTAGACTCTTAGAGATTACAAAAAAAGTGCAATTTTGCTAATTCCTTTTAAACATTTTAAAGACATAAAAATTAAAAGTATACTTTAATATCCTGACTTTTTGCTCTTGTAACCTCTCTCAAATGACAACAGCTCAGCTGAATGCAGTCAACAAGACAAGCAAGTCTAAATATTTTGTAGTAAAATCTGTTAATATGACAAATAGGAGAAAGAATCTCTTGTCTGCAAGTTTCAAATCCATTTCAATCCTCTCAGGTTTGTTTTCAAGTCTTTGCTAAAGTAAATTGAAACCCATCTTGAATGCAATGATGCATGCTCGAGTGGTAAACATATTCTCTCGTCGTTGGTCGCCTGGTGATATCGAACAGATCAATATAAGTTTCAGAAGAATCAGCAAAAGTAAACTTTTAAAATTATTTGCTAGCAACGCCCACATTCCTGATAAGTTTGTATCCGGTCTTATAATATTTTGTCTGGCTTTAGTCAGGGATTAATATATTACATTTTGACAATATTCTGTTCAAAAATGTGCGAGTAACAGGAGGATGCCACTTTTGCGAGCTCGCCATCCTACTACTACAACTTTTAAATCTACAACTTCTAATTCCAAGATTTTTTCGCAATTGCTTTCCAATGATGTGCAAGAAGTTTTTTTTGGTGCTTATTCAGCAGTTTGTCTTTTTTTTTGCGAAGGTTTTTTTTGTTTACCACGAACACACTTTTAACGTTGTTAGATAGTATGTTATACTGTTTTGTTTAGCTTGAGCCGCCGAACTCATGGATAACCTTTTTACGACATTCAGATAAAATGTGGGAGCCAGCCGTTCAAAATCTACAACTTCTACTTCCGACATTTTTCCCACAGTACCTTGCCGATGATATCTGAGAAGTTACAAGACGATCAATAAAAATCCCTAAGACAAATTTTCATTTGTAGCTGGTACTGAAGCTGGTGGCACGTGTGTAAAATTTCATGAAAATCGGAAGAACAAAACTGTCGTTTTCCTAGATTGTGGAAAAACGTGAAATTTGCCCAATCTCACATTTTGCGCAAAATGGCCACCAATCAGCAGGTTGTGTGGCCATCGCATAAACATTTTTAAAGCTCTATTGGATATTCCCGACACATGTGTCGTGGTGTCGTTTGTGAATTCCGAAATATTTTTCCCGCTCCAAAAGCGATTTTCGGCCCATTTACATTCATCCTTTTTAACGGTTTTGCTTTCTGTGATGTCATCGTCTTGGGGGGGGGGGGGGGGGGGGGGGGGGGGGGGGGGGGGGGGGGGGGGGGGGGGCGTTCACAATGCCGAAAATTTATTTTCAATATTTACTAGATGTGTGCAAATTTCGGTGACTTTTCGTTCATGTGGCGGGGGTCAAATTGTGACTCAAAGGCGCAGAAATGTTTACAACTGCTAAAACAATATGGTCCTTGCAGTGAGGGACTGCTGCTGCGGGGCCATAATTAACGGACATGCTAAAGCAAAAATGTAAATTCCACACTCAAAGAAGAAAAAAGAAAATATTCTGTTAGCAGCCTGTGAAAACTCTGTTCCTGTACAACTGCTGTCTGTATTTAAGAGTCAGCATCGACATATTTCCTAACTCTGCACTACTTTTTCAGATAAAAACTGGAACAAAAAAAAAAGAAAATACTCTAAACTAGCTTTAGCTAAAGCAAAAGTGGATTGTTTTTACTTTAATGATAACGAATTATCATTTAAAAGGACATGATGGTCCGCTGAATGATATCGATGCATTCCTGCAGCTCCTCTTCATTGATGATGAGAGGAGGGGCCAAGCGGATGATGTCACCGTGGGTGGGTTTGGCCAGCAATCCGTTATCACGAAGGCGTAGGCAGACTTTCATGGCGTCGTAGTCTGGTGAGGAATGTCATGAAGGAGAAAATAAAAATCATTTTCAGTTTTATTCAACAGACTAGAATCATCGAAAATGCAACATATTTAGTTCCTTAATTGACCTGGAAGTCATCGACAAAGCTACTTTTACCTTTGGTCTCTCTGATGACAACAGCGTTGAGGAGGCCTTTCCCCCTGACTGTTGTCACAATATCTTTGGGCAGCTTGTTCAGCTCCGACCGCAGCACCTCTCCCATCTTCTGAGCATTTTCTGCCAGTTTCTCTTCTTCCATCACCTGCAGAGGAAACGGTGATCCCACAAGCACAAGTTCAAACTGTTTCCATTTTTACTGAACCACACAAAACGACAAAAGCCAGCAAACACTGAGGAAAATGTGGAGAAAAAGATGCTTATTTTAGTAAGTAAATTGTGATATTTTACAGACTCATATGTAAAAGAACAGAAAAACACTTTTCTTTTGAAATACTTTGGTGCAAAAATGCACTAGACTTTAGGGACTTTAGGGACAAATGGAGAATTGTTGGATTCTTGTCAAAGCTCCAACACATTACAGCTTTAAGATTTTCAAAGAACTTAAACCTTTTTACTTTTAAGAACAAGAAACTCCGTTTTTAAATTATCATTGCAGAGAAAGGTCAGAAAAAGAAACAGATTTCACAGCTTTCACTGCTAAAAAGGGAATGTCAGTGGCTTCACTGTAGCAAGAATGAACGTTCACGAAGTTAACAAACAAAAGCTAACACCAACCTCCAGAGCTGCGATAGCAACGCGACAGGCTATGGGATTTCCTCCATACGTGGAGCCGTGCTCCCCGGGCTTGATGGTTAGCATCACCTCATCATCACACAGTACAGCAGACACCTGAAACAAAGCCACAAATTTGTTCAAACATTAACCACATTGTCTAAGAATGTATTCATTTATCCCCCAAACATGCAAGTGGTGAGTGAGTAGAAGATTGGAATGCTTACAGGGTAAACTCCTCCAGAGAGCGCTTTTCCTAGAATGACTATATCTGGACGAACTCCCTCATGATCCACAGCCAGACGCCGACCGGTTCGTGCCAAGCCCGTCTGGACCTCATCAGCTATCCACAACACCTGGACAGCAGCAGGGAAGTCTGTTAAAAAAGAACTTCAAAAACCTATCATAAAACGGCAGTAATATAGCAGTAACTCAGAGCTTTGATAACATTTGATTAGAAGACTTCTAAGGTCATTTCTGAGGACTTGGATACACCGAATTGAGAAACACTTCACAATAACATTTATTGGAAAAAGATCCAATCAAAATTCCCAATGCCATAAAAAATGTTATAAACTACATCAATCATTTACTAACATTATATTTATCGATGTGCAGTTACTGGAGCTGTCTCAACCTGTACCAACAATGTTGACATTTTAATAAAGAAATGTAAACATTACATAACGGCTAAAACCTGCCCAGGTTGACATATTTGTTGGTCCTTACATAAATCCAAATGTCTGAAATGTTCAGCACCTGTTTACACTCTGGCTTTTAACCTCCTTAAACTGTTCATTTGACAGCCTTCAATTCACAGGATTGGTTGTTAAATCCAGTTTGATCAGATGAGGAATGCCTACAAAACATCCAAAAACATCAAATGTACGTACATTTCTACTTATGGGGACTTACGTTGTGTTTTGTGCAAAGTTCTCTGACTTTAGTCAGGTAGCCAGAATCGGGCACCACCACACCTGCTTCCCCCTGGATGGGCTCAACCATAAAGGCTGCAACATTTTTGTCTTGAAGAGCTTTCTGAAAATGACAAATGTGGCATTTTACTTTCCATAAATTCAGAAAACAGACTAAATGATGCAATCATCCAGTTAAACTAAACACTGTTTAAGCTTACAAGAGTCCATAATGTCTGCAATATTTGCCAGACTAGTTAATGTTCCTCTAAAATGCAAAGGACAAAACATTAACCTTTAAGAAATGAGTAAACAATGAGCGTCTCAATTCATGAACATGTTCTTTTCACGTTTTGCCCATTAAGTTGTACCTCCAAAGCAGGAACGTCGTTGTAGGGAACAAGTTCAAAGCCAGGCATGTAGGGACCGAAACCCTCATAACTGCTGGGGTCAGTGGAGCTGGAGATGGCAGCCATGGTGCGGCCCCAGAAGTTTCCCTCTTCACAAAAACAAATAAATAATACAAAGAAGTAGCTTCCATATCCACTTCACAAGATACAATTTGTGACATCACAGATTTTGTTCATTTTGAGAGCTTTACTTGAAAGAGGAATTCCTAGAAGACCTTGTGTTCACTGAATGGTCACTTACTTGCAAATATTATCTTGGCCTTATTTCTAGGAACTCCCTTTACACTGTAAGCCCATTTTCGTGCAATCTTGCAAGCAGTTTCTCCCCCTTCCACTCCTGAGTTTGAAATTAAAAGCAAAAAACACACGAAAAGGTCATTTTTATCCAACTATTAACAACATTCATAAATCAGATTTTTTGTCCTCACCTGTATTCATGGGTAAGACTTTGACGTAGCCAAACATGCTGGTGATAAACTCTGCATAGGCCCCCAACACATCGTTGTAGAACGCTCTAGAGGTCAGGGCGAGTCTGGACGCCTGTTCGGTGAGTGCGGCAATGATCTTTGGGTGACAGTGCCCCTGGTTCACGGCACTGTAAGCACTGAGGAAATCGTAATACCGGTTCCCCACCACATCCCAAACATAAATGCCTGAAAATTTAAAATGGAATACAAAGTTTGACAATGTTGATGAATGATTTCTACATGAATCCGATTAAAAATCAAGAACTCACCCTTTCCCCGTTCGAGGGCAACAGGCAGAGGACTGTAGTTATGTGCGCCATACTTCTCCTCCCGCGCATATATGTCCTCTGAGGTTACTGGACGCTCTGCCTTCCGCGTGGAGGTCGCTGTGGAAGCTGGGCGCCTTCCAGAGTGGATGCTGCGGCGGAGAAGAGGGGCGGCACGGCCCAAACTGCGGCTGACTTGAACCATCAGTCCCTTCATGTTGTGTGTTTTGTCTGCGTGGATCAGCAGACAGAAAAATTAGATTTTCTCTGAAGTTTGACTAAACCACACGTCTGCAGCCTGAGTCTCCAGAGCCTCTTTTAACTCTCCATAGTGTCTGTCTGACTAAAGAAAATAAATCAGTGTTTTTTTGTTTTTTTTAAAGGGTTACTGAATTAACATCCATGTTATCTAGATTAGCAATTAGAGATTAGAGATTTAAAAAAAATGCGAGGATTTAAATCCTTAGAGGTCTGTCTGAGGTGCACCTAGAAGATAAATTATGAAAAGATTTTTTACATCTCTGCTGACATCAAGAGGCCTTGTTCGCTCTACGCTTCCTCCATAACGTACAGATTTCAAACAATAAGGTAAAATGTCTGATCTTCTCTTATCACTCACTTTATTTCATGAGTTTAAAACACATATCTTATGCTGCACAATAATGGTTAGTAATTGTCCAGCTACTGTTGAAAAAAATATATAGATTTGTACATTTTAATATTGAATCAAAAACCAATGAATTCACATTTATGTTTAGATTAACAGCAGCAGTAAGTAGGAAAAAGGATGACAGCTCAACAAAGTGGTACAACAAAAGAAAATGCGTTGTTTTCGTGGAAGCACATTACATGCACGCAGGAGATCCTGTTCGGGACTGGGCTTCTTTTATTTTGTAAGGAAGTCAAACGAGCTTCTGTCAAAAGTCAAAAACAATTTCACAATTTAAGAACATGCTACTTTATCTTTAACATCTCTGTTTGTAATTCATGCCAAAAAGGAAATACAATTCCTATTAATTATAAAAAATATTGCAAATTTTTCTAAAGGGTCATTTAAGACTTTGTGGCTCCTAATAGGTTTTGATAGCAAGAAAACAAGCTCAAATGGCTGTTTTACTGTAAACTGTTGCAGACAGTTGGGCTTAGCTGTCACCATCCTCAACCGGTTTACGCATGCGCATTCGGCGTTCCAATATGGCTGACACAGGCTGGCCCGAATCTGCAAAGTGTTTGAAAGGTGTCATTTTGGACTTGTGTGGAGTGTTGTATGACAGCGGTGAGGGGGGTGGAGTTGCTATTCCGGGCTCCGTTGCTGCTGTGAAGAAGTGAGTGATTTGTTTAATGCATTTTCAATGTCATTTTTTTTTTTTTACTTTAAAGTTAAAGTAAAATAATTGTTTGTTTACACTGACGTTCCTGCTATTATCAGGCTTAAAGAATCTGACCTGCAGTTGTGTTTTTGCACCAATGAGACACCAGCAACCAGGGAGAAGTTTGTTGCTAAACTTCAGAGTCTGGGTTTCGACATTTCAGTGTCTGAGGTTTTTCCTCCTGCTCCTGCAGCCATAGCAGTCCTCAAGAAAAGAGGTTTACGACCCCACCTGCTGGTGCATGACGGTACTGCAGCTTCTATTTATAACCTAATCCCAGTATGTAGTGACACCATTAAATGATGCATTTCTTTTCTACAGGACTCCTCAATGAGTTTGATGGAGTTGACAAAGCAAACCCAAACTGTGTAATCATCGGCGATGCGGCTGAAAACTTTTCCTACAGGAACCTAAATGAGGCGTCCTGATAGGCTTGGAAAAGCCAGTGCTGTTCTCTCTCGGCCAAGGGTGAGTTTGTAATGATGAAGGGTGATCTTTAGTCTTAGTATGCCTAGATTACAAATGGTGTCTTAACGGTTCAGTAAACACATTAAAATATTTAAAATTTGTTGTTGTTTTTCTCTTTCAGGCGGTACTACAAAGAGACGGATGGGTTGAAATTAGATGTTGGTGTTTACATGAAAGCCCTGGAGGTACTGTAGGTTCACTCATTGTAGAAGAGTTGTGCACACTTAAATATTCATTATCTAATTTTTTTTTTTCACTTTTCAGTATGCAAGTGATTTAAAGGCAGAAGTCATCGGTCAACATTCTTTCAGTGTTCTTAATGACATGGGGCTTCAACCACATGAAGTATGTTGCAATGATTAACAAGAATATGTAATGTTTTTTTTTTGCACAATTCCTGCCTGTAAGATATAAGTCAATAAAAATCAGTTTTACTTTAATGTATTAGCAATAATATTTTTTCCAGTATAGTAGATCATTTGCAAAATAAAATGTATTTGTTACATAAGAATAAACTTTCTTTTGTTGTCAATTTCAGGTTCTGATGATCGGAGACGATCTTGTAAATGATGCAGGTGGACCCCAACATTGTGGAATGAAAGGCGTGCAAGTTAGAACAGGAAAATACAGGTCAGTCTTCCACTAAGTTAAAAAAAACAACTTTATTGTATTTTATTGCTTCTCAGTACAGTCTGTTGTTGAGAGAAATGCATGAATGTCTTACTATCGATGGATAAAAAGTTATGTATGCAAACATTAGAATGCATTTAAAATAGTAAATTACTCCTGATGTTAGGGATCATCTTGGCTTTGTTACTTAAAAAAGATTCACTTCAGCGATAATGGAGCCTCAGAGTTGAAGTTCTCCATCCTGTTGGTAAAACTTTAGCCAGCGTTTGACCCTTCATGCTTGTCTTTTGTGGGACATCCTCGTTCTAGAGTGGAGTTTGAACAGAAACCTCCTGCAAACTGTAACCACGGGCACTCCAGGGTTTTTTTCTGTTCGTTGGACTCCAACTGCACTTAAAGTTTGGTAAAAGACACTTCTCATTTCCCTCTGTTATGCAATGATTTGTTTTGTTGTTGTAAATGTGGACACGTTGAGTTCCTCTTCTCCTTCAGAAAGCGTTAGGTCACCACATTGAATTGTTCAGTATTTCTGAATGAGGGCCAGGAGCCTTTTTCTTTATTGCCGTTTGAATCCGTCAGGGAGCTCTGCAAACGCTTTCACAGCAGCGAGACTCTCCACAATGTAAACCTTCGCCTGTTGTTGTACTGCTAACGTGACTGTTGGGAAAACAAGCAGCGCCGAGCCAGATCAAGGCTGTCTGTGGAGAACTGGTCCCTGAAGGAACGATCCATGAGGCAGCTCAAACCACACCCCGCTTCGTGCCTTTTCTGTCTGGGGCCGGCACTGTGGGACACAACGGGAAACGAGCTCCACAGGCCGAGTCAGGGGTCATGTGATCATCGGGCAGATTAGTTTCCTGTCAGTAATTCTACAGAGCCATAACTTATACTTGAGGCTCAGTTTTTTTTACTCTAAAAGGAGAAAGAAACAATCTAAAATATATATAAACAAACACTGCATCATTACAGTAAACGTTGCTATTCCTAAGGTTAACAAACCAGTGAAGAAACAACTTTTATACAATTAGATTTTATTTTAGGGGCTAATCATATAACTCTTTGCACAGCAACCTGCCTCAACGGATCAGAGCTGTGCAAAAAATCCATCATTGTAAATCCCAGTTGAGAACTCATCTCTCTTCACCGACTTAAGCTTAAGTTCTATAGTCTAACCCTGTTAATACAGTAAAAATGCATTTAAATCAATATGTTTATGCTAAAGTATACCCAGAGTCTATAAACCTGATTTAGGATTGTTGAATTTAGGATTGTTACTTTCCATCTTTTTAGGTCTATTTTCAAAAATAAAAGTACTCTGATTGACTTTATCATCAATAAAAATATCTGCTATCCTTTCATACTATATAAAGAATAGAAGACACAAATGTCTGCATAATTATGCGTGCACATGTTGGACTTTTTCCTAAAAAATGATTTGTTTGCTTGCAAAGAAACGGAACAAACCTGTTGATGAGGCAGATAACTCTGTGTAATATACAGTAAACTAACAATGCACTACTTTTTCCATTGCATTAATGCTGTAAGGTGTGTAGACGTCCACAAGCCTTATCAGTTGGGCTGTTATACCTATGCAAAAACACACAAATGCACTTGGGAAATGAATAGCATCTGTTGGAACATGAACTTCCTTCCATGATGGGGGGATCACTATGCAAATATTCACTGTAACTGTTGACTCTATAATCAAAGACAGAGCCAGCAAGACTGAGAAGGATGTGCAACCAGAGTGCAGAGGATGTGGCTCCATGCCATTCAGAGTATTTTTATTTTAATGCTGAAGTTCAACTTGTTGAGAAGACAGCAAAAAAGATGCTCCAGATGATCAGCGCACTACCCCCCCCCCCCCAAAAAAAAAAAAAACTACTAATGACTCAATAATCCAAAAGTGAGGAGAATTTGCTTGTTTCTCCTGGTTTTACAACAAAAAAGTAGACATTAGAAGGAAAACAATGCATGGAAATACTGATTCAACTCGTTAGAGAAATGTAATAATGTTTAAATTCAGAAGAAGAAAATATCAAATGCTTCCATAGAATTATCCACATTTTGTCTGTCTAAATTTGACAAAATAAAACATGTAGTCTACTTTTGTTTGATGTCGCTGCTTCTAATGTCCAGTAGGGGGCAGTGTATGAGCATAATTGTAAATTAGTATTTATTTCCAAGTTTGTTTGTTTTTTATCTTGTACTTGAAAGCTCTTTTTTCTTCCTTTCACATAATCTTACATTGTGAAAGTTTTTTCTGGTTGTTGTTTATGAATGATACCAACTATTTTTTTAACTATCTGTACATCTGTGTTTTTTTTTAAAGAGAAGTTGATGTAAAATGTTCATTTTATTTATTAAACAATGAACATTTATTGCTTATACAAAGTTAAAAATTATTTTTTTGCACAGATATACACATTTACAAGAGACATCTTATTTCAAATGACATTGTCACAATGTAAAGCACATCAAATGTATCTGGAACTGGTACATGTACAACAATTTGTGCCATGTAACATTGTGACATGCTAAGCCCTTCCAGAAAGAGTTTGATTCGTACTGTATGTACATAGATATTTACAGCAATACAAACAGTGGTCATCTGTCAAAATCAAACATCTACATATATACATATTTAAAAATGAGATCATAAGTCCCTTTTGGCCGCCATTTTTTCTCGTCTTCCTCCCATCGCTGTCTCTTCAGTGGTTCCAGGACATTTCCCTCTCCATCTCTCTGCAAAGGGAGAAAGCTTTAGCAGGGCAGTAAACGTATTTCCCTGCTACTCCTGGGAAGCCGGTGTGGATGTGGGGGCTGTCTGGGCCTTGTTACAGAACTGACACTTGCGGCCAGCAGGTGCAGCTGTTTCTGTCCATTTTCTTTTCAGTTGTTCTTTTTCTTCCACCCTCTTTGTGGCCTGAAGTTCCTGCTGGAAAACGGCATTTTAGGGTTCGTTTGAAATACTTGAAGGACTTTAGCAGAGCAGTAAAAGTACCTGACAGGTCCTTGCTGATAGAAGAAGTGGATGGAGGAACCGTCGTTCTCGTACCTTGACCTGGGCTGGCCACAGGACAGACATTATTGGTTTGGGGCTTTTTTTGTACGTCCAGTTGTTCATGCTGCTGCTGCCGCCTCTCAAGCATGCTTTGGACTATTTTTTCCACAGCTTCATGGGTCAGAGTTGTGGTGGGAGCCTGAGCAGGTGGAGTAGTGACAGGACCAGACATCTGCACAACTGGGCCACTCGTGGTCTCACTTCCTGAAGTGAGAGACTGCCAAAGCTTTGGTCGTTCCTGGAGCTTTTCTGGGCTGCTGTTCAGGGATGTGACAGTGTTAAGGACTTTGGCGAGGTGTTTAATGTACCGGGACATGTGGAGTTTTGTTGTGGGGTGGAGCATGCTGTTTGGGTCTTGGCAGGAGCTTTGAACCAGAGCTGCATAGTCCTGGTCCACCAGCTTCAGCTTGTCCTCTTGTCCCCGGTATTTGCCAGGAGGCGATCGATGACCTCCTTCATGGGAGCTGGCCAGCGTGGATGATCGAACACAAAGACCCTCCCTCCAGTCTGAATGGGTCCAGTGCGTGCAGAAGACGGTCTAAACAGAAGCGGCAAAGGTGATGGAGCTTCATCTTCTGAAACAACCAAACACAAAGTTAAGTAAATGTTACAAAAATAATCTACAGTATGTAGAAGGAAAAAGAAAAACACCAACCTAACACAGCTAATCATTTGTCCTTGTCTAAACAAACAGGAGAGCTAAGAGGAGAACAGAAAGATCCTGCCTGGAGTCTCCGGTGTGGGAAGAGGAAGCTCTGAGCTCGGAGTGAATGGACTGGAGGGAGGATGTGGACTCTCAGTTGGAGCAGGCTCGGACTTGTCCCAGTTAGGTGGTACTGGCTGGGTCTCTGGTTCAGCATACTCCAGCCCAAACATCTCGCCGGTGTCTGTGGCGTTTTTGGTGATGATTGTGTTTGAATGTGGTAAAGTTCAAGTGTTGTCACAAAATATTTGTGCAGAGCATTCTGGCATTTGGAACAATGAAAGTACATTTGAAATTTGGATCTTCTGCGTGAATGTCTCACCTGTCCACCCACTGGACCCTTGCCTTCTCCACACCCGCGTTGTTCTAACGTGTTGCCAGTCCCTCATACGTGGGCCGCAGGGACTCGTCACTCTCAGATTGCAGCATCACCCATGACACGATCATCCAGGTTTCATTCATCACGGCGTATGATGACATGGTCCCAGATGGAAAGGTGACCTTTTTGATGGGCACTTCCTGGAGTTTATGCTCTAGGAGCAGACAGTCCATGCGGCAGCGGGAAGACACAGAGATCCTGTTCCATCCATCTCCATCCCTGTACTCTTACAGCACACCCTGCAGTACAGTCTGGAGGACAGCAGATAGTTCTGCCCAGTGAGCCCAACCATCACCCTTGGTCTACCAATACCTGCAGATAAAACATGAGGCCGGATACAAGTGCTAAGGCATGGAAAACAGTCATTCTGCCCATCATTTGGTCATTTCCGCCTTCCAGATGAAGAATGGGTGGAGCTGGAAGTACTTTGGGGATGGTAGATTATGGATGCTGTCAATCAGCTCTGGTTGTGGCGGCTGATGCCAGAATGACCACATCCTCATGGTGTTCCTGACAGGCACAGAAGCTGGCCATAGACCCATGGACTCCAGCTCTGTCTTCATCCATATCTTCTGCTGTGGCGAGCAATCCCAGTGACGGATGTGGTCTTCATATGCAGGAGGTACTGGGGGTGGATTGTGGTGGATGTTAGCTGGCGGCTCACCTGGAAGGAGAGAGTGTTGATCTGAAAGTTGTTCACTTTTGGACTTTCTGCATTTTTCCTACTGCATCACTCACTTTGTGTTTTCTGAGCAGGTGTCATCTCCTGCTGTGACTGGACGCTCACAGCGAGTGAATCAGAGCCAGCTGGTTCTGAAAGAAAAGGAGACAGTGTTCATCCTTCAGTCTGGAAATCTCTCTGCACAGCTCACATGATTAGAAGCAGCAGATGAGGCTGAAGTTGTTCTGGTTTTCACCTGACACCGTGGCTGCACTTGTGGGTGGGGGTGTTTCTGTCTGTGGCAGGAGGAACATCAGCTCAGGGGGCACAGGGAGCGCTTTCTTCAGGGCTGGGAGGAAAGAGGTCACTGTTGGCTAGTTTAAGAACCAAAAAAAGAAACGGCAGAAATGTTTGTGTTTTCAGGGGCAGCAAACCTTTTGGCTGCACATCTGATCTCACAAGGACGGAATGAGCTGCGGACTGCAAAAAAAGAAGAGGAAAAAAAGTCACTCCTCTCTCTAGTACAAAGTTAAAAACATGTTAGTATTCACACAATGTTGATAATTCACCTGCTGCTGCTGCTGTTGTTGTTGTTAAAAACAATAAATCAACAAGAATGACAATCAACCCTTGTTGTCCCTCTAACATTCATAACTTGGTGTAACTAATTAACTAGTTATTTGTTTGTGGAGCAGCAGAATTCCCACCTCACACTGCAAACACATGCATTGGTTTAGTCATCCATGCATCTGTTTCCTCTCATAAAAGTAAGAGAAAAAATACAAGACGTGCCCTCTCCACCAGCATTTTCAATGTCAGTAAAGCATTAGGAAAACCAAAACAGGACCAGAACGTGGTCAATGCACGAAAGAAACTCATGCTGGAACTTCAGAAAACAGGTCACATCACAGGTCAAGTGAGCAGATATAGTTATAGTTTTTATTATTCATTAATAACATTTATAAATCCTAAAATGGGGTGATCATCATTTTTATAGAAAACGGAGAGGACTAACCCAAACTCTGCCATGATTCCTTGGGAGATGCAGAGTCCTGCTGCTGCCTCTTCTGCAGATATGTTTGCAACGTGTGCATCCTTGTTCCTGCAGCACTTCTTCTGTTCAGGATGAAAGCTGCGTAGCCATCACTCCTGCTCTACCACATTTGTCTCTCCAAGTGCTGCTGGCTCGAGAGCCAAAGCCAACCAGCTGCTCATCCTCCGATGCAGCGGCTGAAGCATCTCTGCCTGCACGTCTTGACTCAAAGTTAGTGAGAGACTGGATCTCGCTGAAGCTGATAAAGCGTATTTGATAAAGGACATCAGACTGTCCTTATAGTGTCCTTGGGACTGGACCTGTCCCTCTGCTTCTTCTCTTTATTGGCTCTTGATTTTGTAAACTGCAAAGCCCAGATCATTTTCAAGAAGCAACGAAAACACTTGGCCTTGTACTTGCAACTGCCAAATTGCAGTGTGTATTCTGCCAGAACCTCCACTTGGTCAGAGGCGTCTTCTCCTCTCTGCCGGACAACGGTGAGGGTATTTTCCCTGACCACCTTCTTTAACAGGAAGAGATTTGTCCTGGAGGGACAGGTTGTCCTTGATTCGTTTGGCTTCATCAGTGGGATCCCGCCGGAGAAAACCCAGCCAGCGGTCCTCTACGAAAAACCACAGTGATCTTTCCAGAAAAAAAAAACAAGTTTCTGCATTTTTTTCTGTAAAAGAAAAAACAAACGTTCAGTTTGTGAAAGTTAAACAATAAAGAGACAGACTTTGATTTATTTTTCCATTTAAAAAGGCAAATATGGAAATTCACAACTGCTTTGCCCATGGAGCAAGTGACAGAATCCCAATTGTAAAAATAAAATCTGTCCAGAAAAAGAGGCTCTCGGTTTCCATCTGTTTGCTCAGCTGCTGAACAAGGACAAAAACGAAAGAAAAAAAACACATGCGAGCTGAGAAGCTGAAACTATGGAAAACTCTTGTCCCCAGATGCAGCTGTGTTTTTTCTTTCCTTTCACCCCTCCTTCAGAGCTATATCTGATTGTAACTGGGACAATCCCAGAATTTAATAAATAGTAAGAGTCCGGAAGGGGGTGCTCAGAGGCGGGCGGGGCATCTCCTCTCCGTCTGTCCTTGCAAGTAAAATGAACCTAACTGTCTGTGTCTTCCTTCTTTTGCAGAATAAAATGTTTTAGGTTGTTACAGCCTTACAAAAAGAAATCAGATGACATTTTTCTGATCATGATTTACAATTTTTTACATGTTTGCTTCCTAAATATTAGTCTAGAACAAGACATACATTTTCTATACTTTCTTAAAGACCCATTCTGATAAAAATGGTGCTTTTGCTGTTTTGAACATATTTGTGAGGCATTTTTCTGATGATGAAGGTCATCTATGGAGAACAATTAAGTACAAATTTCATTTCTGAGTATTTAAAAAAAATTAAAATCAATGTGAATCAAGAGGAGACAAAAATACTGTTGGAAAAAAAGCTTATTTGGGATGTTAATAATACGCTGGGTGGAGCACAAGCTCCCTGCTTCACTCCAGTCTGATGCATCCACTTGCAGACAAATAGATCCATGTCTGTTTTTGTCGTCTGAGCTGACATCTGGCTCAAAACTGTGCGGCTGGATAGCTAATATTGCTCGCCTTTTTTTTTTGCACCAGTATTGTTAGCTTGGGCGTGTGATGGACTATAGGCTAGTGAGAGAGTGCGTGGGGAAGTGGGGGTGACTTACTCCACACCAGCAATGCCGCTCACAACTCTGGTGAATTTCTAATGACCTGCAGAAACTATGTTCTGGAAAACAACATTTAAAAAGAAAAAGTTAAAAACTCCATAGTAATAATTCAAAGAGCACTGGGAACACTTTTAGAATAAATCCAAAACTGAGCGGAGTGGCTCTTCAACCCATGAGTCTCAGGCTGGCTGGAGTCAATTCCAGTCCAGTGTACGTAAACTCAATCAGAACATCTGCGTCATTTTAAACTACTTTATAATAGCTAATAAACTTTAAGAAGCACATACTCTGACTGTGAACCACTGTTACCTCTGCAGTGTCATCCACGACCTCCTGGGAAAGCTGTCTCAGAGAGTCTATGATCAGCTCGGAGCCTATTTGGAACTTTGAACATCTCCATGTTGATGATGCGCACAGTGGGGGCATCCTTCTCTAATAAGCCAAAGTCATTCAACACGTGTGACACGGCTGTCGTTATGTCCATCAGGATGAACAGCACCTGCGTAACACAAGAAAAAGTGGCAGAGCTTGAAAGAAAATTCTCAGAGCAGATAAAGCATTCTCAAAAAACTCAAACATTTTGCAGCTTAAGGCATTTGCACACTCCAGGTTCCTACCTTTCCTTTAAACTCTCCAAGAAATATTCTCTTTATATTCTTTTGATGTGGAAAAACAAGAGCGGCCTGAACTTTAGGAAGCTCCATTTGGAATGGATTTGACATTCATTCTTGCTTATTTACTTGTTTGAACACTTATTTCATCAACACTTGATTATCTTGCAAGATTGTCTTCAGTTTATTTTTTCATTTGGAGTCATTTGTTTGAATTAAAGGATGAAATTATTCAAGTTGAAGGTCTTCCTCTCATCACATTATAGCTACAATTTTAAGTAACTAACTAAGAAATGGTTTCCTGCAGACATATTTGTCTTTATACAACCTTAACTGATGACTGTCGTTATGTAACTTAATTCCATTACAACGTTCTTATTGTAAAACTGAATGAGGTTTTTCTTTCTCCCCTGTGAGGTGTCTCAGGCCCTCCAAGGGTGGAGAATAATCAGTGTGCAAAGTGAAATAGGAATTCCTCCAAATTCTCCTCATTCAGAATAACAATACAGCACATAAGAGTCACTTGAAAAAGATGAATCCCCTCGTCCTGGTATATTTTTCTGGTTAAGTCAAATGATGTTTGTCTAGGTTTAGATTCCAGATTTTTTTTCTTGAGATCATCGTTAAAACTGCATCAGTTTGAGCTGATTTCTTCTTGACCTTATTATGTTTAAAGGGCGTTTTTTTCTTGAAATTGACAATCATTCCTTCAGAATGAGGAAAACATAAAAGTAGTGCGGCCAAACAATTCCATTTCTATGAGGAATATTTGTTGTCTTTGAAAATCCAAATGAAATTGGAGTGAATTTAAAGAAAGGCTTTGTTCTTCTATGAATTGTAGTTCAATTCCATTTTATTTTCTCAGAGTGTTTGCTCAGCATGTTACTAAATATTTGTTGGCCTGTATGTTTAAATTCAGATACAGAACGGTCAGTCTATGTTCTTCTGAGCTGTTCTTTATTTATTGGAGCGGTGGAATTTTCTAGAACAAACTGAAAGGTGATTAGAAAGTGATCTGGGATTATGGGGTTATGAGGGAGCACACTCAGCTGGCTGATCTCTATACCATGAGTTAAAACAAGGTCCAGGGTGTGCTTATGACAGTGAGTGGGTTCCTTTACATTTTGTGTGAAACCAACATTATCTAATAAAGCTGAGAAAGCAGGTCCTAGACAGTCACTAGAGTCATCGACATTAACGTTAAAATCCCCTACTATTATTATTTTATCAGAATCTAAAACAAAAGTCAATAGAAATTCTGCAAACTCAGTTAAAAATTCAGAGTACGGGCCAGGAGGACGATAAATAACTATGAATAAAACAGCTTTTGTACAGAGTTTTCCTGTTTGCGTGATTTAAAGACAATATGATGTTTTCAAAGGAAATATAAATGTGTTTGGCTTTAGTGTTAGGAAGTAAGCGAGACTGTGATATTACTGCTAACCCACCACCTTTCCCAGAAATCCTGGATTTCTGATAGTTATTATAATTAGGGGGGGTTGCTTCATTCAACCTAACATGGTCGTCCTGTTGGAGCCAGGTTTCTGTTAGAGCTAGCACGCTAAGTTTGTTATCATTGATTAACTCATTGACTAAAAGGGACTTGGAAGAAATGGATCTAATGTTTAGTAAGCCACATTTAATGACATCGTGATTTTGCTTGTTGTTATTGAGAGTATTAGTAGCTTTTACTTTTAGGTTTCTGTATTTCACTCCTTTCACCTGCCTGTCAGTACATAAGCTAAAGCTAGCAGCTGCTGGGCTAACTATGTGCTGTGTTGGGGTTTGCACCACCGCTAAAGGGAACTCAGAGGAGAGTTTGAAACTGCTGCTCTGTGCCCACAACCTGTCCCTGGGTTGTCAGGTTGTTCGTTTAATGCTAGAAGAAATGTTTTGAGAAAGAAGAGCGGCGCCTTCAACAGTGGGACGGATGCCATCTCTACGCATGAGACCGGGCTTTCCCCAAAACGCGCTCCAATTGTCTGCATCGCTAATGCCATGTTGTGGGCACCATTTGGCTAACCAGCGGTTAAATGATGAAAAGCGGCTGTGCATTTCAACACTGACTAGGTTTGGGAGGAGACCAGAGAAAATGACAGTGTCCGACATCGATTTAGCAAGTTTACACACAGACTCAACGTTTCATTTAAGAACTTCTGATTGTCTCCATCGGGCGTCATTACCGCCTGCGTGGATCACAACTCGACGGAACCTGGGTTTACTTTAAGCTAACATTCTATGGTTTCCTTCTATGTCACCAACTCTGGCTCCCGGATAACACCTGACTGCTGCTGTCGGGAGCTTCACGTGTCTAACTTGAGAGGAGCCGATGACTAGAGTTGACGGTTCATCTGGCGTGTTGCTGAGGGCAGAAAACTTATTCTGTAGCGGGAGCTTCGGTAGCTGTAAGTGTTTACGTTTAGCACCATGCTATTCTTTCCCACCGGTACAACTCCATCCTGGGTTTTCCCCAACTGCTGCCCGAGAGAGAGGAGCTTTGGTGCTGGGAAGTTTCGTTCCGGTATTGCGAGCTGCACTGCGGCTAATAATGTGGCTAACAGGCTTAGCATCCGACGTGCGTAGCCGCGCCTCTAACTGCTCTAACCTGGCCTCCAAGTCTAAAATAACGCTACACTTAACACATCTGCCACTATGTTCACTAAAGGAGGCAGGATCTTCACTGAACATTTTGCACATGGAGCAGGACAGAGGAGTGAAAGCAGACGAGGTGGAAGCCATGCTAGCACTTAGCAAAGGCTAGCGGTGTTTGGCTAAGGGGAAGAAAGTATGTCGCAAACTGCTTAGACAGCAGCGGCTAACACAGTAGTTAGTCACTAGAATGCTAAAGAAGACACTTATAATGTTTGAATAACAAACAAGATAACACCGAGTTAGATATTAAATTATTAAATATTCTCAGTGACAAGGGCAGCAAATACCAAACGCTGGTTACGCTCACCCGGAAATGACGGATCCGAGTTCCATTGGATCTAACATAACAAAAAGCAGTTGGTCCGTTTGCAATGGCGCTGCAGGCTCACATTCACTCACTCATTCATACAGTCCCCCGACGCCGATCGGCTCCCACAGCCGCCCACCCAGTCCGCCCGCTCCGATGTTCCCATGCGCCTGCTCCGCTCCGCTCCCAGCCCCGCCCCCGCAGCCACCCCACCCACTCATTCACACAGACACATTCACTCTGACGTACTAGGCGTACTATCATTCCATCGCTGTCGCACGTCGCAGACTTACCCAATGCATACGAACCAACTACCGTTAATGAAATTTTCAACGAGTGTCTTATAAAGCAGTCGTTTTTCAATACTTACAAAGTAAAGGTTTTCACCTATTGAGCTTTTGACAAATTTCAATTACATACAATATGGCGTTTCTAAAAATATCGCGAAGAAACATAAAGCTAACCTGAAAGGGTTTTTTTTTCTCAAAAACAGTTTTTTTTAAAGCCGCAGTGCATGCTGGGAATTATGTGACTTATACGAGGAAGAAGAGGAAGTAATCGCAGGCAATTGTGGCACTAAACAGCCCTGGGCTGCATTGCGCCCTCGACGAAAAATTACTTTTGTGACCCAATCACCCCCCCCCCCCACGCACCCGCCCCCACCCCCACCTCCTGGCGCGGAGCCGCACCACAGCCAAACACCGACGTATACCAACAACATCCACAGAACAGTCCGGAAAGGAAACAACGCAGCTGCCTGAAATATGTTACAATAATAATGTATTTATTAACTCTTAAAACTTGAATAATAACCAGTTGTTATTATTGCAAAAAGAAAGCTACTCCTCGTGCGGGACTCGAACCGACGTCCTTCAGCATGACGGTAGAATACACTACCGCGAACAACCCAACACAATCAGCCATGCTGCAATGGCTGATCAGATCATCAGTTATTTCATCTTTTTCACCAAAGAAGAGAGCCGTTTTTGACCGAAATGCAGGGCCGGGGTCCATTTCCAAGCAGTTTAATGTAAATGAAACAGACAAACCTCAGCTTTGAGCCAGTTTTTCTCCTCTTCCTTCCATTTTTTGACCTGAAAGATGTCCCCGAGGCCTTGTTTTGCTGCCATATCCTCCTGAAGGTAGTAAAGAAGCACGAACAGAGGCAACACCGCCACCCCTCGCTTAGACAGCGCAGCTTCAGGTAGGGAGGGGCACTGCACCTACCAAAGTTTTTGTTTACATCAAACCTTTGACTCATTTACGTTTTAATTACTTTTTCTAAAACTAAATTAGTGGTGCAAAGTAAAGTTTCCGGTTCACCAAAGAGCGGACGTGCCTTTTTCAGCTATCCTGATCCCCGACGTTTTTTGAGCGATTTTCATGCTAAACAGCAGTGATCCGGCAATAGAGAGAGCTGAACATGGCACAGAAGACTGACCTGACAGAACTTAAAGTTGCATTAGCCGACATCCAAGCCAAACTGAGCCCACTCAATGCATCGGGGGCTAAGCTAACACCTCTGCTGGAACTTGTGCAGGAATTATTATAATAAATAGTAATAAAAAGTACAAGTTAAAAATACATTTTGAAAGATAAATACATCGCAAAGAAAAGCTACAATCATTTAATCCTAATAAAAGTCCAGCAGGTTTTTTTGCATGAAAATGAGCAAATCAAATTTGACTTTTTTTAAATTATTGTCTCACTGTTAATTATTAATGTCTCACTCCAAAGAGAGAGATAGAGGGGGAAAAGATTCACAAAGAAAAGATGTAATTTAAAAAAAACATTTTTTACAGCCTCCATGACACTTGGATTACAGGCGCAATACTGTAAATGCAAATATGTTTATTCATGATTAAAAGTAATTATAATCTCAAGAAGATAGTCTTGTTTCTTATTCATTTTCAAAATAATTTTATGCATTGATATTGTTTACATATTCATTTTTCTTTTTTACGTATAAGAGTAAACCAATCAATCAATCTTTGTTCTTCAGATTTTGCACAGCCTTAGACTTATTTCTGGACTATCACCAAGCTCAAATGTATTTGATTAAGATTCATCTTTGTGTATTTCAGTCAAACCAATTATGTGGCGTTTAGAACATTATCCCTTTTTTTGTTTTTGCAACTAAGGACATATTTACTGTATTCTATATATATTATATATGCTATACATGTTATACGATGCACTGTACTGTACTGGATGATGTACTGTTTTTGTAGTACAGTATACCAAGTGTAATAAGCATGTCTGAACATTATCCTCAAACTTATTAAATTATAAAACAGTTTAACAAAGTCTTACAACAGAATAATGAACCCAACATAAAACAATGACGTGAAACAAAAAATATTTTAAAAAGCTGAAAATAAACATAGAGGTCTGCTATTTCGAAGCAATGAAGTTACTTCATCTAATTGTTTTTGATACATTCCTAATACATGTTTTTTTTTTCTATAGAGGCCAACTATATTTTTAATCTGTTCGGCATTATCACTGCTGTGCGACACATCAGAGGCGTAACTAAATACAAGCTGTAAGACATGTTTGTAGATCAATGCAGCAGATGTTTAGTGAGCTACCGCTGGCTTAAGCATCTCATAAAGAGAAACACTTCTCGTACTTGACAGAGTACCTGTTCCCGTTGAAATAAATTTGTCGTACTCCCACGTTTGGCAGCTTTAACCTTCAAACAGATTTTGCTGCATGTGGTTTGATGATCCAAGTTTGAAGTCACAACCCCACTGGTCAACATTTCATTTTTTAATCACCAGCCAAGTTAGCTGGTAGATGAAAAAAATCTACCGGCCAAAGGCACATTTTTCACTGAACACATTTTGACATTATTTTACAAAGAAAAACTATAGGTGTTAATTTAAAAAAAGGACATGTTGAATGCAGAGAGAGGACATCACAGCATAATGAAAACGTACTGTAAGAAAATACCTGTTTCAAATAAATCTGATTTCTAATCAGTCTTTGCTTTTGGCATTTTCACACAGTTTATGAAGTGTTTTATTTTTTCTATCATAAATGTGTTGTTTCTTCTCGTTAGCACTGCTAAAAAGTGCCCCAGTGACCCCTATGAGGAGAGCTGTCCATCACCTTTAGTCTAAACCAGGGGCGTCAAACTCATTTCGCTTCAGGGACCACATTCAAGCCACATTCAAGTGAGTCGGACCAGTAATAGAACCTGATTTAAACTCTGCTGATTTGGTCTCATCAACACCCTAATAAATAGACACAGTTGTGTAATATCTGTGATGGTGGTGCTTTCATCAAAAATGACTGGATTCTGTCCTTTATTTGGCTGCCCAAGTCTCCTGAGAGATCTTGTATCTGCAATCATAATCCTTGACACACTTCTGTTGGAAAAGGAAAAACATGTAGTCTACTTTTGTTTGATGTCGCTGCTTCTAATGTCCAGTAGGGGGCAGTGTATGAGCATAATTGTAAATTAGTATTTATTTCCAAGTTTGTTTGTTTTTTATCTTGTTCTTGAAAGCTCTTTTTTCTTCCTTTCACATAATCTTACATTGTGAAAGTTTTTTCTGGTTGTTGTTTATGAATGATACCAACTATTTTTTTTAACTATCTGTACATCTGTGTTTTTTTTTAAAGAGAAGTTGATGTAAAATGTTCATTTTATTTATTAAACAATGAACATTTATTGCTTATACAAAGTTAAAAATTATTTTTTTGCACAGATATACACATTTACAAGAGACATCTTATTTCAAATGACATTGTCACAATGTAAAGCACATCAAATGCATCTGGAACTGGTACATGTACAACAATTTGTGCCATGTAACATTGTGACATGCTAAGCCCTTCCAGAAAGAGTTTGATTGGTACTGTATGTACATAGATATTTACAGCAATACAAACAGTGGTCATCTGTCAAAATCAAACATCTACATATATACATATTTAAAAATGAGATCATAAGTCCCTTTTGGCCGCCATTTTTTCTCGTCTTCCTCCCATCGCTGTCTCTTCAGTGGTTCCAGGACATCTCCATCTCCATCTCTCTGTAAAGGGAGAGACCTTTAGCAGGGCAGTAAACGTATTTCCCTGCTACTCCTGGGAAGCCGGTGTGGATGTGGGGGCTGTCTGGGCCTTGTTACAGAACTGACACTTGCGGCCAGCAGGTGCAGCTGTTTCTGTCCATTTTCTTTTCAGTTGTTCTTTTTCTTCCACCCTCTTTGTGGCCTGAAGTTCCTGCTGGAAAACGGCATTTTAGGGTTCGTTTGAAATACTTGAAGGACTTTAGCAGAGCAGTAAAAGTACCTGACAGGTCCTTGCTGATAGAAGAAGTGGATGGAGGAACCGTCGTTCTCGTACCTTGACCTGGGCTGGCCACAGGACAGACATTATTGGTTTGGGGCTTTTTTTGTACGTCCAGTTGTTCATGCTGCTGCTGCCGCCTCTCAAGCATGCTTTGGACTATTTTTTCCACAGCTTCATGGGTCAGAGTTGTGGTGGGAGCCTGAGCAGGTGGAGTAGTGACAGGACCAGACATCTGCACAACTGGGCCACTCGTGGTCTCACTTCCTGAAGTGAGAGACTGCCAAAGCTTTGGTCGTTCCTGGAGCTTTTCTGGGCTGCTGTTCAGGGATGTGACAGTGTTAAGGACTTTGGCGAGGTGTTTAATGTACCGGGACATGTGGAGTTTTGTTGTGGGGTGGAGCATGCTGTTTGGGTCTTGGCAGGAGCTTTGAACCAGAGCTGCATAGTCCTGGTCCACCAGCTTCAGCTTGTCCTTTTGTCCCCGGTATTTGCCAGGAGGCGATCGATGACCTCCTTCATGGGAGCTGGCCAGCGTGGATGATCGAACACAAAGACCCTCCCTCCAGTCTGAATGGGTCCAGTGCGTGCAGAAGACGGTCTAAACAGAAGCGGCAAAGGTGATGGAGCTTCATCTTCTGAAACAACCAAACACAAAGTTAAGTAAATGTTACAAAAATAATCTACAGTATGTAGAAGGAAAAAGAAAAACACCAACCTAACACAGCTAATCATTTGTCCTTGTCTAAACAAACAGGAGAGCTAAGAGGAGAACAGAAAGATCCTGGCTGGAGTCTCCGGTGTGGGAAGAGGAAGCTCTGAACTCAGAGTGAATGGACTGGAGGGAGGATGTGGACTCTCAGTTGGAGCAGGCTCGGACTTGTCCCAGTTAGGCGGTACTGGCTGGGTCTCTGGTTCAGCATACTCCAGCCCAAACATCTCGCCGGTGTCTGTGGCGTTTTTGGTGATGATTGTGTTTGAATGTGGTAAAGTTCAAGTGTTGTCACAAAATATTTGTGCAGAGCCTTCTGGCATTTGGAACAATGAAAGCACATTTGAAATTTGGATCTTCTGCGTGAATGTCTCACCTGTCCACCCACTGGACCCTTGCCTTCTCCACACCCGCGTTGTTCTAACGTGTTGCCAGTCCCTCATACGTGGGCCGCAGGGACTCGTCACTCTCAGATTGCAGCATCACCCATGACACGATCATCCAGGTTTCATTCATCACGCCGTATGATGACATGGTCCCAGATGGAAAGGTGACCTTTTTGATGGGCACTTCCTGGAGTTTATGCTCTAGGAGCAGACAGTCCATGCGGCAGCGGGAAGACACAGAGATCCTGTTCCATCCATCTCCATCCCTGTACTCTTACAGCACACTCTGCAGTACAGTCTGGAGGACAGCAGATAGTTCTGCCCAGTGAGCCCAACCATCACCCTTGGTCTACCAATACCTGCAGATAAAACATGAGGCCGGATACAAGTGCTAAGGCATGGAAAACAGTCATTCTGCCCATCATTTGGTCATTTCCGCCTTCCAGATGAAGAATGGGTGGAGCTGGAAGTACTTTGGGGATGGTAGATTATGGATGCTGTCAATCAGCTCTGGTTGTGGCGGCTGATGCCAGAATGACCACATCCTCATGGTGTTCCTGACAGGCACAGAAGCTGGCCATAGACCCATGGACTCCAGCTCTGTCTTCATCCATATCTTCTGCTGTGGCGAGCAATCCCAGTGACGGATGTCGTCTTCATATGCAGGAGGTACTGGGGGTGGATTGTGGTGGATGTTAGCTGGCGGCTCACCTGGAAGGAGAGAGTGTTGATCTGAAAGTTGTTCACTTTTGGACTTTCTGCATTTTTCCTACTGCATCACTCACTTTGTGTTTTCTGAGCAGGTGTCATCTCCTGCTGTGACTGGACGCTCACAGCGAGTGAATCAGAGCCAGCTGGTTCTGAAAGAAAAGGAGACAGTGTTCATCCTTCAGTCTGGAAATCTCTCTGCACAGCTCACATGATTAGAAGCAGCAGATGAGGCTGAAGTTGTTCTGGTTTTCACCTGACACCGTGGCTGCACTTGTGGGTGGGGGTGTTTCTGTCTGTGGCAGGAGGAACATCAGCTCAGGGGGCACAGGGAGCGCTTTCTTCAGGGCTGGGAGGAAAGAGGTCATTGTTGGCTAGTTTAAGAACCAAAAAAAGAAACGGCAGAAATGTTTGTGTTTTCAGGGGCAGCAAACCTTTTGGCTGCACATCTGATCTCACAAGGACGGAATGAGCTGCGGACTGCAAAAAAAGAAGAGGAAAAAAAGTCACTCCTCTCTCTAGTACAAAGTTAAAAACATGTTAGTATTCACACAATGTTGATAATTCACCTGCTGCTGCTGCTGTTGTTGTTGTTAAAAACAATAAATCAACAAGAATGACAACCAACCCTTGTTGTCCCTCTAACATTCATAACTTGGTGTAACTAATTAACTAGTTATTTGTTTGTGGAGCAGCAGAATTCCCACCTCACACTGCAAACACATGCATTGGTTTAGTCATCCATGCATCTGTTTCCTCTCATAAAAGTAAGAGAAAAAATACAAGACGTGCCCTCTCCACCAGCATTTTCAATGTCAGTAAAGCATTAGGAACACCAAAACAGGACCAGAACGTGGTCAATGCACGAAAGAAACTCATGCTGGAACTTCAGAAAACAGGTCACATCACAGGTCAAGTGAGCAGATATAGTTATAGTTTTTATTATTCATTAATAACATTTATAAATCCTAAAATGGGGTGATCATCATTTTTATAGAAAACGGAGAGGACTAACCCAAACTCTGCCATGATTCCTTGGGAGATGCAGAGTCCTGCTGCTGCCTCTTCTGCAGATATGTTTGCAACGTGTGCATCCTTGTTCCTGCAGCACTTCTTCTGTTCAGGATGAAAGCTGCGTAGCCATCACTCCTGCTCTCCCACATTTGTCTCTCCAAGTGCTGCTGGCTCGAGAGCCAAAGCCAACCAGCTGCTCATCCTCCGATGCAGCGGCTGAAGCATCTCTGCCTGCACGTCTTGACTCAAAGTTAGTGAGAGACTGGATCTCGCTGAAGCTGATAAAGCGTATTTGATAAAGGACATCAGACTGTCCTTATAGTGTCCTTGGGACTGGACCTGTCCCTCTGCTTCTTCTCTTTATTGGCTCTTGATTTTGTAAACTGCAAAGCCCAGATCATTTTCAAGAAGCAACGAAAACACTTGGCCTTGTACTTGCAACTGCCAAATTGCAGTGTGTATTCTGCCAGAACCTCCACTTGGTCAGAGGCGTCTTCTCCTTTCTGCCGGACAACGGTGAGGGTATTTTCCCTGACCACCTTCTTTAACAGGAAGAGATTTGTCCTGGAGGGACAGGTTGTCCTTGATTCGTTTGGCTTCATCAGTGGGATCCCGCCGGAGAAAACCCAGCCAGCGGTCCTCTACGAAAAACCACAGTGATCTTTCCAGAAAAAAAAACAAGTTTCTGCATTTTTTTCTGTAAAAGAAAAAACAAACGTTCAGTTTGTGAAAGTTAAACAATAAAGAGACAGACTTTGATTTATTTTTCCATTTAAAAAGGCAAATATGGAAATTCACAGCTGCTTTGCCCATGGAGCAAGTGACAGAATCCCAATTGTAAAAATAAAATCTGTCCAGAAAAAGAGGCTCTCGGTTTCCATCTGTTTGCTCAGCTGCTGAACAAGGACAAAAACGAAAGAAAAAAAACACATGCGAGCTGAGAAGCTGAAACTATGGAAAACTCTTGTCCCCAGATGCAGCTGTGTTTTTTCTTTCCTTTCACCCCTCCTTCAGAGCTATATCTGATTGTAACTGGGACAATCCCAGAATTTAATAAATAGTAAGAGTCCGGAAGGGGGTGCTCAGAGGCGGGCGGGGCATCTCCTCTCCGTCTGTCCTTGCAAGTAAAATGAACCTAACTGTCTGTGTCTTCCTTCTTTTGCAGAATGAAATGTTTTAGGTTGTTACAGCCTTACAAAAAGAAATCAGATGACATTTTTCTGATCATGATTTACAATTTTTTACATGTTTGCTTCCTAAATATTAGTCTAGAACAAGACATACATTTTCTATACTTTCTTAAAGACCCATTCTGATAAAAATGGTGCTTTTGCTGTTTTGAACATATTTGTGAGGCATTTTTCTGATGATGAAGGTCATCTATGGAGAACAATTAAGTACAAATTTCATTTCTGAGTATTTAAAAAAAATTAAAATCAATGTGAATCAAGAGGAGACAAAAATACTGTTGGAAAAAAAGCTTATTTGGGATGTTAATAATACGCTGGGTGGAGCACAAGCTCCCTGCTTCACTCCAGTCTGATGCATCCACTTGCAGACAAATAGATCCATGTCTGTTTTTGTCGTCTGAGCTGACATCTGGCTCAAAACTGTGCGGCTGGATAGCTAATATTGCTCGCCTTTTTTTTTTGCACCAGTATTGTTAGCTTGGGCGTGTGATGGACTATAGGCTAGTGAGAGAGTGCGTGGGGAAGTGGGGGTGACTTACTCCACACCAGCAATGCCGCTCACAACTCTGGTGAATTTCTAATGACCTGCAGAAACTATGTTCTGGAAAACAACATTTAAAAAGAAAAAGTTAAAAACTCCATAGTAATAATTCAAAGAGCACTGGGAACACTTTTAGAATAAATCCAAAACTGAGCGGAGTGGCTCTTCAACCCATGAGTCTCAGGCTGGCTGGAGTCAATTCCAGTCCAGTGTACGTAAACTCAATCAGAACATCTGCGTCATTTTAAACTACTTTATAATAGCTAATAAACTTTAAGAAGCACATACTCTGACTGTGAACCACTGTTACCTCTGCAGTGTCATCCACGACCTCCTGGGAAAGCTGTCTCAGAGAGTCTATGATCAGCTCGGAGCCTATTTGGAACTTTGAACATCTCCATGTTGATGATGCGCACAGTGGGGGCATCCTTCTCTAATAAGCCAAAGTCATTCAACACGTGTGACACGGCTGTCGTTATGTCCATCAGGATGTACAGCACCTGCGTAACACAAGAAAAAGTGGCAGAGCTTGAAAGAAAATTCTCAGAGCAGATAAAGCATTCTCAAAAAACTCAAACATTTTGCAGCTTAAGGCATTTGCACACTCCAGGTTCCTACCTTTCCTTTAAACTCTCCAAGAAATATTCTCTTTGTATTCTTTTGATGTGGAAAAACAAGAGCGGCCTGAACTTTAGGAAGCTCCATTTGGAATGGATTTGACATTCATTCTTGCTTATTTACTTGTTTGAACACTTATTTCATCAACACTTGATTATCTTGCAAGATTGTCTTCAGTTTATTTTTTCATTTGGAGTCATTTGTTTGAATTAAAGGATGAAATTATTCAAGTTGAAGGTCTTCCTCTCATCACATTATAGCTACAATTTTAAGTAACTAACTAAGAAATGGTTTCCTGCAGACATATTTGTCTTTATACAACCTTAACTGATGACTGTCGTTATGTAACTTAATTCCATTACAACGTTCTTATTGTAAAACTGAATGAGGTTTTTCTTTCTCCCCTGTGAGGTGTCTCAGGCCCTCCAAGGTGGAGAATAATCAGTGTGCAAAGTGAAATAGGAATTCCTCCAAATTCTCCTCATTCAGAATAACAATACAGCACATAAGAGTCACTTGAAAAAGATGAATCCCCTCGTCCTGGTATATTTTTCTGGTTAAGTCAAATGATGTTTGTCTAGGTTTAGATTCCAGATTTTTTTTCTTGAGATCATCGTTAAAACTGCATCAGTTTGAGCTGATTTCTTCTTGACCTTATTATGTTTAAAGGGCGTTTTTTTCTTGAAATTGACAATCATTCCTTCAGAATGAGGAAAACATAAAAGTAGTGCGGCCAAACAATTCCATTTCTATGAGGAATATTTGTTGTCTTTGAAAATCCAAATGAAATTGGAGTGAATTTAAAGAAAGGCTTTGTTCTTCTATGAATTGTAGTTCAATTCCATTTTATTTTCTCAGAGTGTTTGCTCAGCATGTTACTAAATATTTGTTGGCCTGTAAGTTTAAATTCAGATACAGAACGGTCAGTCTATGTTCTTCTGAGCTGTTCTTTATTTATTGGAGCGGTGGAATTTTCTAGAACAAACTGAAAGGTGATTAGAAAGTGATCTGGGATTATGGGGTTATGAGGGAGCACACTCAGCTGGCTGATCTCTATACCATGAGTTAAAACAAGGTCCAGGGTGTGCTTATGACAGTGAGTGGGTTCCTTTACATTTTGTGTGAAACCAACATTATCTAATAAAGCTGAGAAAGCAGGTCCTAGACAGTCACTAGAGTCATCGACATTAACGTTAAAATCCCCTACTATTATTATTTTATCAGAATCTAAAACAAAAGTCAATAGAAATTCTGCAAACTCAGTTAAAAATTCAGAGTACGGGCCAGGAGGACGATAAATAACTATGAATAAAACAGCTTTTGTACAGAGTTTTCCTGTTTGCGTGATTTAAAGACAATATGATGTTTTCAAAGGAAATATAAATGTGTTTGGCTTTAGTGTTAGGAAGTAAGCGAGACTGTGATATTACTGCTAACCCACCACCTTCCCAGAAATCCTGGATTTCTGATAGTTATTATAATTAGGGGGGTTGCTTCATTCAACCTAACATGGTCGTCCTGTTGGAGCCAGGTTTCTGTTAGAGCTAGCACGCTAAGTTTGTTATCATTGATTAACTCATTGACTAAAAGGGACTTGGAAGAAATGGATCTAATGTTTAGTAAGCCACATTTAATGACATCGTGATTTTGCTTGTTGTTATTGAGAGTATTAGTAGCTTTTACTTTTAGGTTTCTGTATTTCACTCCTTTCACCTGCCTGTCAGTACATAAGCTAAAGCTAGCAGCTGCTGGGCTAACTATGTGCTGTGTTGGGGTTTGCACCACCGCTAAAGGGAACTCAGAGGAGAGTTTGAAACTGCTGCTCTGTGCCCACAACCTGTCCCTGGATTGTCAGGTTGTTCGTTTAATGCTAGAAGAAATGTTTTGAGAAAGAAGAGCGGCGCCTTCAACAGTGGGACGGATGCCATCTCTACGCATGAGACCGGGCTTTCCCCAAAACGCGCTCCAATTGTCTGCATCGCTAATGCCATGTTGTGGGCACCATTTGGCTAACCAGCGGTTAAATGATGAAAAGCGGCTGTGCATTTCAACACTGACTAGGTTTGGGAGGAGACCAGAGAAAATGACAGTGTCCGACATCGATTTAGCAAGTTTACACACAGACTCAACGTTTCATTTAAGAACTTCTGATTGTCTCCATCGGGCGTCATTACCGCCTGCGTGGATCACAACTCGACGGAACCTGGGTTTACTTTAAGCTAACATTCTATGGTTTCCTTCTATGTCACCAACTCTGGCTCCCGGATAACACCTGACTGCTGCTGTCGGGAGCTTCACGTGTCTAACTTGAGAGGAGCCGATGACTAGAGTTGACGGTTCATCTGGCGTGTTGCTGAGGGCAGAAAACGTATTCTGTAGCGGGAGCTTCGGTAGCTGTAAGTGTTTACGTTTAGCACCATGCTATTCTTTCCCACCGGTACAACTCCATCCTGGGTTTTCCCCAACTGCTGCCCGAGAGAGAGGAGCTTTGGTGCTGGGAAGTTTCGTTCCGGTATTGCGAGCTGCACTGCGGCTAATAATGTGGCTAACAGGCTTAGCATCCGACGTGCGTAGCCGCGCCTCTAACTGCTCTAACCTGGCCTCCAAGTCTAAAATAACGCTACACTTAACACATCTGCCACTATGTTCACTAAAGGAGGCAGGATCTTCACTGAACATTTTGCACATGGAGCAGGACAGAGGAGTGAAAGCAGACGAGGTGGAAGCCATGCTAGCACTTAGCAAAGGCTAGCGGTGTTTGGCTAAGGGGAAGAAAGTATGTCGCAAACTGCTTAGACAGCAGCGGCTAACACAGTAGTTAGTCACTAGAATGCTAAAGAAGACACTTATAATGTTTGAATAACAAACAAGATAACACCGAGTTAGATATTAAATTATTAAATATTCTCAGTGACAAGGGCAGCAAAGACCAAACGCTGGTTACGCTCACCCGGAAATGACGGATCCGAGTTCCATTGGATCTAACATAACAAAAAGCAGTTGGTCCGTTTGCAATGGCGCTGCAGGCTCACATTCACTCACTCATTCATACAGTCCCCCGACGCCGATCGGCTCCCACAGCCGCCCACCCAGTCCGCCCGCTCCGATGTTCCCATGCGCCTGCTCCGCTCCGCTCCCAGCCCCGCCCCCGCAGCCACCCCACCCACTCATTCACACAGACACATTCACTCTGACGTACTAGGCGTACTATCATTCCATCGCTGTCGCACGTCGCAGACTTACCCAATGCATACGAACCAACTACCGTTAATGAAATTTTCAACGAGTGTCTTATAAAGCAGTCGTTTTTCAATACTTACAAAGTAAAGGTTTTCACCTATTGAGCTTTTGACAAATTTCAATTACATACAATATGGCGTTTCTAAAAATATCGCGAAGAAACATAAAGCTAACCTGAAAGGGTTTTTTTTTCTCAAAAACAGTTTTTTTTAAAGCCGCAGTGCATGCTGGGAATTATGTGACTTATACGAGGAAGAAGAGGAAGTAATCGCAGGCAATTGTGGCACTAAAAAGCCCTGGGCTGCATTGCGCCCTCTACGAAAAATTACTTTTGTGACCCAATCACACCCCCCCCCCCACGCACCCGCCCCCACCCCCACCTCCTGGCGCGGAGCCGCACCACAGCCAAACACCGACGTATACCAACAACATCCACAGAACAGTCCGGAAAGGAAACAACGCAGCTGCCTGAAATATGTTACAATAATAATGTATTTATTAACTCTTAAAACTTGAATAATAACCAGTTGTTATTATTGCAAAAAGAAAGCTACTCCTCGTGCGGGACTCGAACATGACGGTAGAATACACTACCGCGAACAACCCAACACAATCAGCCATGCTGCAATGGCTGATCAGATCATCAGTTATTTCATCTTTTTCACCAAAGAAGAGAGCCGTTTTTGACCGAAATGCAGGGCCGGGGTCCATTTCCAAGCAGTTTAATGTAAATGAAACAGACAAACCTCAGCTTTGAGCCAGTTTTTCTCCTCTTCCTTCCATTTTTTGACCTGAAAGATGTCCCCGAGGCCTTGTTTTGCTGCCATATCCTCCTGAAGGTAGTAAAGAAGCACGAACAGAGGCAACACCGCCACCCCTCGCTTAGACAGCGCAGCTTCAGGTAGGGAGGGGCACTGCACCTACCAAAGTTTTTGTTTACATCAAACCTTTGACTCATTTACGTTTTAATTACTTTTTCTAAAACTAAATTAGTGGTGCAAAGTAAAGTTTCCGGTTCACCAAAGAGCGGACGTGCCTTTTTCAGCTATCCTGATCCCCGACGTTTTTTGAGCGATTTTCATGCTAAACAGCAGTGATCCGGCAATAGAGAGAGCTGAACATGGCACAGAAGACTGACCTGACAGAACTTAAAGTTGCATTAGCCGACATCCAAGCCAAACTGAGCCCACTCAATGCATCAGGGGCTAAGCTAACACCTCTGCTGGAACTTGTGCAGGAATTATTATAATAAATAGTAATAAAAAGTACAAGTTAAAAATACATTTTGAAAGATAAATACATCGCAAAGAAAAGCTACAATCATTTAATCCTAATAAAAGTCCAGCAGGTTTTTTTGCATGAAAATGAGCAAATCAAATTTGACTTTTTTTAAATTATTGTCTCACTGTTAATTATTAATGTCTCACTCCAAAGAGAGAGATAGAGGGGGAAAAGATTCACAAAGAAAAGATGTAATTTAAAAAAAACATTTTTTACAGCCTCCATGACACTTGGATTACAGGCGCAATACTGTAAATGCAAATATGTTTATTCATGATTAAAAGTAATTATAATCTCAAGAAGATAGTCTTGTTTCTTATTCATTTTCAAAATCATTTTATGCATTGATATTGTTTACATATTCATTTTTCTTTTTTACGTATAAGAGTAAACCAATCAATCAATCTTTGTTCTTCAGATTTTGCACAGCCTTAGACTTATTTCTGGACTATCACCAAGCTCAAATGTATTTGATTAAGATTCATCTTTGTGTATTTCAGTCAAACCAATTATGTGGCGTTTAGAACATTATCCCTTTTTTTATTTTTGCAACTAAGGACATATTTACTGTATTCTATATATATTATATATGCTATACATGTTATACGATGCACTGTACTGTACTGGATGATGTACTGTTTTTGTAGTACAGTATACCAAGTGTAATAAGCATGTCTGAACATTATCCTCAAACTTATTAAATTATAAAACAGTTTAACAAAGTCTTACAACAGAATAATGAACCCAACATAAAACAATGACGTGAAAACAAAA